>OX422224.1:12805700-13405700 GCA_949130495.1 Sambucus nigra
GTATATTTCATTACACCTCATATTATACTCTATATTGTATTTATAATTTTAACCCAACAAAACATACTTTCCCCCTCATTTTCTTCATTTATTTTCACTTTTGATTCAAAAGAAAAGGGTACTTTTGTAACAAAAGCATAAATGTATTTTGGTGCTGACACACAATGCATTTCTCTCTCCCGTTCACTACCCCAACAACACACAAACCCTCTCAACTTAGGCCCTCAGCTCTCTCGCACTATGCATCTACTCTTTCATTCTCTCTATCAAGCCCTCACCTGGGTTGATTTTTTATGATTTTAATTTGGGTTTTACATAGTTTGTGCTCAATTTTACATGGGATTTTTATGATTCCAGATTATAAATTTATGGTTTTTTGGGTTTAAAAGTAGGAATTTTGAATATGTGATTCCTGATTAGGTTTACGATTTCAGTTTCTTTTGTTTAAAAGTAGTACTTTTATTTATTGGGTTTACGATTTCACTATGCGCATGCTTTAGTTTAAAAGTAGGAGTTGACTTTTGTCTATGATTTCAGTTACGGATTGGGATTTATAGGGTTTGTGTTATAGGTTTTGGTATTTTTTGACTTCTTACAGATCCAATTGATAGAATCTCATTCTTTTCATTTTATGATTTTTGAAATTACAGTAAGAAAACCTTTTTTGTGCTTATATTTTATGTATAAATGGATTTAATCAATTGTGACCTATTTTTAATTGAATGGAATTCCAGTTTCATGGGTTTGGGTTGATTAATTCATGCAATTATGAGAGCCCGTTTAATACAGTCCATGAAAGTAGTTGACCAACCCAAATGAATTAACACACTGCTCGACCCAAATCATGGATTTAATTATGCCCGAAGTATTTTAGATATAAAAGAACCCTTTGAGTTAAGGCTTCATCATATCCATCCAGACAGACAGCCTTGGGTTATTTGTGGAAGTGAAAAGTTAATCGGTCTACCTTGTGTTGGAGCTTCTTGATGGCTTTATCTTTCTCATGTAACAAATCATCTTGGTTGGCCAATGTCTTTTTAGTTTTCTCTTTATCCACAGTTGGCTGAGCAATAACCACCTGCCTATATGGTTGTCCAGACTTGGTTTTCTTCTTCTTTAAATTTTCTAGCTCTTCCAGCAATCTAACATTCCTAAGTTCCAGGAAAGAGGCACCTTCGTGTAGTGCCATTTCAGCCAACTTCTTTAATTTTTCCTGCTCATTCCTTAAATTATTATTCTCCTTCTCAAGAAGAGTATCAACCGCCCGAGGACTTTTTACTTCTCTGGTCAATACGTATTCCTTCTTCCTAAAGGCAGATGTAATCTCCTGCAACTTCTTATCGAAGCACCAACTTTCACTTAGTGCCTCGTATTTGGCTTCGTGGTCAAAGTGAAGCAAAGCTCGAGAAAGATTATATCCATCTTGCAGCTTCTCAATCATCTCGTAGTATGCAGCGTTATTCGCCACTGCACTATCAAAAAACTATACAAATGTGCATAGGCATATTTCACTTGATCTCAAGCATCTATGCCGAGCAGCCTACTAACTCTGTCTCAGTTAGACTCACATGTATAAGTTCAAGTAGACTGTTGCATCATTTCAGTTGATCAAATTCAACAGACATTTTCATAGTCTTTGGCCACAAGCTCGTGATTGGCTTCTGCCTCTGGGTTGGTCTCAAAAAACACTCTGTCTTCCACAGGAATGGTTACTTCAACTGGAGGTACCCACTTGGAGGGGTAATATCCAGTGCCTATAAAATTTCGACACAAAAAATAATTCTTCAAATTTAGGAGTCTTGGGCACACAGTAAGCCTCCACCAAGTCTTGCACTGCAGCTAGAAGTTTTTGGGCCTTCTTTACTTAAATGGATCACAGAAACATCAAGACGGTTCACCTCAAAGAGAAGCAGTATGTAAGAAAAAATAAAATGTACCTATTCTATAAGGCCCATTCCATTCACGTGAAACCTTACAGGACCTACCCTTCTCATGGTTCCTGAACTCCTAATCACCGCTCGTGAACACATATTCCAACTATGATTACTGGTCTGGACGACCTTAATCTTCCTCAAATGTGACTTCCTCGGAGAAAAGTAGTATTGAAAATCCTCAGCGTTGTCTTTTAGGCCATGGACATATCTGAATATGTACCTAGTGAGGTCAAACCCGATTCAGGCTTTCCAAAAATCATTTCTTCGAAGGGGTAAGCGAAGTCTAACTTGTAGAACCCATAGAGGAAGGAAAACTTTATTCGGTAAGAGGTGTCATAAACTATCTCTTCGCTAGTGGGCAACCTAGTGGAAATGCTAATGGGGATAATTTTTACCTCAAAGCATCCAATTCGTTCTCTGATATATCACAAGCATACCAGTTAGCATCAGTGGTTGAGGGGTCATAATAAGATGAAAAGTTCCTTGAAGTACTCTCCTCAAAAATCGGTTCCTCACCTACTGGTTCTTCTATAGGGTGAGGGTATGGGGTAGACCCCACAAACACTGCTCTGTCAGACATAGCTTCATCAGGGGAAGAGTCCAAATCTACGATATACATAGACACGGTATTCACCAAATGTTCAACACCCACTTACTATTCTACGAAGTTAACTACCTCTGGATCCTCAAAACCAATACCATCAAATGCCACTACGATCGATAATGGAGCAGAACCACAAGAATAAGTTACCCTAGGCGTATAATGAGGGTGCCCAAGCTCGTCTTCAGGGAAAATGACTTGTAGGGTTTTTGTAAACATCCTCGCTAGAATACCGGGGCAATCAACCTCTAACTTGGATACATACTTTAACCATCATTGCACATAGGGTTTGTATCTCATAAAGGTGAAGGTATTATGGGGTTTGGGGGCTACAAGAAAGATAAAACTAAGGATTTTGCAAAAAAAACAAAACTCAAAAAATCTTAAAAATGACTGGATCCTAGGCCAACTAGCTCAATGGCCACCTAAATGATTAAACTTCCAGAAATCATCACCAAACACCATGCGATTAAAAAATTGAAGAAGATTGGACAGTGATAACTATAAATAACTTGCATAAGAGAGGAGAAAAATCCTAAAAGCTTAAGAGGTCAAATACTTGCATACCTTCAAATCCTACGGAGAGTTGAAGACAGACGGGAGAATTCAAAAACTTCACCAAAAATGAAGGAATATCGCCAGAGAAGAAGAAGCTCTATAGAAGGGGTAATCTCTTCCTTTCTCTAAAAATTCTCAGAAGATTTAAAATGGTATGGTTGTTCAAACGATAGGGTTTTTCAGCCTTTAAATACTTTACGTTTGGCAACAAGTTCATTTAATTATGACAGATGACGTAACACTAGAAAAAGGAACAACCGATGCAGGTTCAGTGAAGTGACGCGCGCATTACCCCAAGATCACTTGACGATTACTCCAAGATCCAATCAAATAAACTTGACATGTGGTCGTTCATTACCGAATCCAAACTGTTATAAGTGTATCTGCTCTGTGAGCACCGAGAAGAATTTAAGACGACCAAGTTCCAGAAGGCTGACAATATCCTATTATTGAATACTCCATTCATTCATTTCACCCAGCAACTGCTCCGAAGATCCAATACTCCAGAGAAACTGCTATAAGTTCCAGTCATGAATGAAGTCTTTAGAGCTTTTAATATACACTAAATATAGGACACCTTGTTAGCCTCTTAAGAGGTGACATGTGTCCCCATTAGGATAAAGAATCTACTCAACTATGGATAATGTGGTCGTCTCGGGTATAAATGTGCTCGACCTGACAGTATGAGTAACCATCTCATTATTGTTTACACAATGTTAGTTAATAGTGTTTATTAACCCCATCAATACCATCCTCTCTTTAGTTATATCACGTGATGGAATTGCAGTAGTTATGTTTATCCCACATTCGCATGTGAAGAAGTTGTACAATATTCCACCTTTATCGTGTTGTAACAAACTCATCTTTATCTGCCTCTTGGAATATAAAAGGTGTAAATTCCTGACCTATAAAGGCACTCTGCCTATCCCACTACACTCTTTCTCCAGTAACTACCCATAAATAACACTTAATCTCATAGAATAAGAGATCCAAGAATATTCTACCGAACATCCCCAGGCTACACGCTAGACAAAATTTTGAAAGCTTGTAATCATTCTTTTCATGGCTATTGCCCATTGAATACATACGATTAGCACTACACCTGTGGACGTAGGCACCGCTTTAGGCCGAACCTCGTTAATCCTCTATTTGTTTCTTTGTCTCTCATCTCTCTCTATTCATCCCAATTTGAAAAGTTGGTAGTGGTAATTTATTTATTTGTTATTATTTATTATTGGTATTTAGTTGCTAAGAATCATAAATCCATACACCAATTTTAGATGATAACACTAATCAAAATAAACTCACAAAGTATGTTTTAGATATAAAAATTATTTAAAGTTTCTTAAGAACAAGTTTTGAAATTTTTTTGTTAAAGACTTTAGATAAGTAATCAAACTTCAAAAACTTTAAACTATAATAATAATAATAATAATAATAATAATAATAATAATAATAATAATAATAATAATAATAATAATAATAATAATAATAATAATGGATATCTAAAAAAATAACGTTTTTTCTTTTAAGAAAAACCCATTTATTTAGCTTAAAAACAATTAAAACCTTTCTAAAATTCTCAACCATATTTTGTGTGGAAAGAGAGAGTGAGTTAAATAGGAGTTTTATATTTTTAAATCATGTGGAAAAAAACTTCCAAACCTTCTAACTCATTCTCAACCGCATAAAAATCGATTGCTTCTCACATTTGTAAATGCAATTTTTTGGTCTTATTAATGTCATTGCAGCAAGACAATGCGTCACTGCGGCAAACCTGAGACAATCTTGGTCGCGCCAAGAAGCCGAGGAAATTTGGAGTTGAAATAGAATACCAGCGACAAACTTTTATTGCAGTGATACAAGTTTCTACGATGAGACTAAGGTGAAGAAGGTCTCACATTATTTTAGAGATTTTTGGTCTTTGGATAAAAGGCACCAATGAAGAGCTTTCGCTGCAGCGAGACATATGGTCGCTACGGTGAAAATGCGGCGAGGTAGGTCGCACCCTTCTTCAAAAAATTTGAACCAATTTTTTGTCTTCATGGGTTTGAAAATATTTTGGCGAAATACACCAAGTATGTTTGTTCTCAACAAAGAACACTCACACTTAAAATGCACACATAAGAATGTAATTTTTATAAACATAGTTTTTCTATAAGTATATTGCATAATGTATTTGTTCAAATAGTCCAAACAACTCACTCACAAGTTTTAACACATTTTTATTTCAATAAAACCTTAATTTAAGTTGTGTCAAAATATGGGTGGGAAAACTAAGTCGTTTTAAGTCATTTACCTTATCCTAAAGTGGCCGTCTCATTTGTCGTGGCATGGGGTAGCTTTTCGAATTAAGATGAAGAAGTCGAGTCTCGAGATCTTGATCATAAAACTTTCCAGGAAAACTTAGATAATAACTCAAACATGTTTTGGAATGGGATAGGACAGTATAATCATTGTTGATACCAAATTTAACCTCCTGACGTGGACCAATTATGTGGCGACACGTGTCAATCTACATGGCACCCGAGATCATTTTTGACAACACCTTGACTCCGAGGAACTCAACCTCTCTGACCAACTCAGGCGCTCCGAGAAGCAAGTGCTCTCCGAGGAACTTTATTGTACCGAGCTACTTAGGCGGTCCGAGCAGCTTGGGCGGTCCGAGATGCACCTCGTACAGAGCATTTATAACCGAATAATTAAGAGGATTGATTGCGCATTAAATGCTGATTATTATCATACAGATGTACACACCGATTAGACCGCTATGTAATATTCTCTCACTTGTACAGCCTTAAGGCTATAAATACATTGTAACCTCCTCATCAGCAGGGGACTCGGAATTTCTTGGTAAACCCATTATCGAGAATTCTGTAAACAGTCAGCAATAACAGAAACAGTGGACGTAGGCCATTCTTTCAAGGCTGAACCACTTTAAAAATCTCTTATCCTATTTATTTTTTATCTGTGATTAAATAATTATATATAATCTAATTTTTTACATCAACAGATTGGCGCCGTCTGTGAGAAACGACTGAAACTATCATTTTTCACTAAAACAATTCATCCTTAATGGCTGATAATCCTTAATCCAGTAATCGAAACGCTGGAACCCCCCCAAATCCATCCACTCCTCCAAGTATCCAAGATCTGGCTGGAATAATGGCTACTTTAGCTCAGGGCCAGACCTCCATGAAAGAAACCATGCGACAACTCATGGAAACCATCCAGGGTAGAGAACCTGCCCAGTCAGGACAACGAAGCATTCAGAGAAATACCCAATTGCCTTCCTCACGAACTAGACGAACATTACTCCCAGAAGAATCTCGATCTAGACATGTCGATTAATATCGCACTGATAGATCTAATGATTTTTCTTATCAACCTGGCCGAACTTCATTAGTACGAGCCACAGATACTGAACAAAACGTCACTTCATCTCCAAAAAGGACCAGTGCTCTTGAAACATTGAGTATAGTCTCTCCCTTTGATAGTTTGGGTCCTAGGAGGAATAAAAGTCACCCTAATATGGTGTAGAGAAACTCTCAACGATTATATGATTTAAAGGAATGTTTTGCCCAATCCCGACCAGCTGCTCGTCGTGAAAGATCCCAAGAGGCAAATTCAACACGATAAGTTGCTCGGACCAACAGGACCGAGGAGGCGAATGATGCATAGAAAGGCTCTATTCAGAGGTTGGAGGATAGACTAGGGGAAATGTCTAAGGCAAAAAATCCTCTACAAAGAACTTTTGTCCAAGGGACACCTTTTATCCAAGCAATTGTGGATTTTCCCACACCATCAAAGTTCAAAGCCCCAGTGGTAACACCAAAATATGATGGAAAAACTGATCATGTTCTACATATAGAACAATATCAGGCAGCTGTTAATATTTATGCTGTTCCAGACGAGATGCGATATAGGGCACTTTTAAGGAACTCTCATTGGATCTGCTCAAATATGGTACAACAATCTTCCTCGGGGAAAGATTTCAACTTTCTTTCAACTGGCCGAGCTCTTTATTGGAAACTTTTCTTTGGAGCAAAACCAGTTAAGCGAGTAGCACACCTGTTAAGTGTTAGACAAAAAGTGGGTGAAAGCACCAGTGATTATATTACTCGTTTCAATAACGAGAAGCTCGAAGTTATTGATTACGAGGAAAAGACAACAATCACTGCTCTAATGAGTGTATTGTTGCCAAATAAATTGTACTATACTTTGGCCAAAGATCCACCTAGGACCATGTCAGAATTAATGGCAAAAGTAGCCAAAATCATGAATGCCGAGGAAGATATGGCTGCAAAGAAGAGCATGGACACTTAGAGACCAAAGTTGAGGTCGAGAAGATTGAGAAGAAGGATCAGAAGAATAATGGTGGTAACAAGCAATCAAAAGCAAAGCAAGCGTTGAAACAGTTGAAGAAATTTGGAAACTATACTCGTTTGAAGGTATATATAAACCACGTTCTGGAAGAGATCAAGAACAGCGAGGAGTTAAACTGGCCTGAGAAAATGAAGACGGATCCCGATAAAAGGAATAAGGCCAAATATTACGAGTTCCATAAAGACCATGGTCACACAACTAAAAATTGCATAGATCTTCAGAATGAAATTGAAGCACTCATCAGACGAGGAAAGCTAGCCAAGTATGTTGATCGTTGAAATGAAGGAAAAAACAACGACCGAGCAAGACAGAGATCTAGATCTCCTCGTTGATCAGAAGAAAACAAGAAAAGAGATAATGAAGATGATCTAGAAGACGACCTCAATCTCCCTAAAAGACCAAGATAGCCAGAACGTGAGGTATTTTCTATCCGTTTTGGGTCATTTAATTGCAATGTTATTACTGGTGGAGATGCAGGAGGTGGAGACCTTAATGTAGAAAGAAAAGATTACCTCAACGAGGCTCAAGCTTGTTCGTATATTCAACGGATAAATCTAGCTGAAGAAGATCGCCCGAGGAAGGTTAATAAAGATAAGCTGGTCATCGGTTTCTCTAAGAATGACCTCGCAGGTGTGCTATATCCTCATGATGACCCATTGGTGATTAAAAAGAGGATGAAGGAAGTAGTGATTTCGCGAGTCTTGGTGGATAATGGTAGCTCGACAGATATTATATTCTACCCATGTTTTGATAGTTTGAACCTAAAGTTATCCCAGTTGGAGCCATATCATCGACCCCTCCTCGGTTTTACTGCCGAGAAAGTTTTTCCACTTGGGACGATCAAGTTGGATATGTTCATCGGTACATGGCTTGCTTGTCGAACAGAAAGAGTGCGCTTTTTTATGATGGATAAGAATGTTCAATCAGCTTACAATATCATCATGGTAAGGGTAGGATTGAAGAAGTTCGAAGCAGTACCATCTACTGTACGTCAATGTCTAAAATTTCCACCCAACTTTGGAGTAGGAATTATGAAGGGTGACCAAAAAGTAGCTCGGTAATGCTACTATTCATCGGCCGAGCAAGAAGAACTGGAAGAATCTAGGAAAAAGACTACCACCTATCAAGTAGATGAAGGTGCAGAAATAGAAACGTTAGATCCTAGAGATGAGTCGCAGCTCGTAAAAGGTCAAGTGGTGGAAGCTACTGAAGACGTCATTCTGGACGACGAACACCCAGAATGAACAAATCAAATCGGTTCATCATTGGACACCCCACTAAAACAGGAATTGATAGCCTTCTTAAAAAGAAAAAAACACACTTTCGCATGGAGCCATGAAGATATGCCAGGAATAGACCCAAATTTCTTGTGTCATGAACTTAATGTGAACAAGGAAATCAAACCTGTGAAGCAGCGAAGAAGAGTGTTCAGCCCCGAGAAGAACCAAGCTATACAAGAGGAGGTCGAGAAGCTCCAAAAAGCTTGCTTTATTGAAGATGTCAAATATCCAGACTGGTTAGCTAATGTGGTGATGGTGAAGAAGAAGAAGAACAAGTGGAGGATGTGCGTAGACTTCACCGACCTCAACAAGGCATGCCCAAAAGATAATTCTCCTTTACCTCGAATTGATCAATTAGTGGACGCTACCTTGGGGGACGAGCTGTTGAGCTTCATGAATGCTTATTCTGGTTACAACCAGATTAAAATGAAACCTGAAGATAGGGAGAGTACCTCTTTTATTACCCCTAGGGTAACTTACTGTTATAATGTTATGCCTTTTGGTTTGAAAAATGCAGGTGCAACATATCAGCGGATGATGAACAAGGTGTTTGTAGAGAAAATCAGTCATAATATGGAGGTTTATGTTGATGATATGCTAACGAAGAGCAAGAGAGCTGCTGACCATCTAATTGATCTAGGTCAAACCTTTGATCAATTAGATAAATATCAAATGAAGTTGAACCCTACCAAGTGCATATTCGAAGTACGAGAAGACATGTTGCTCAGGTATATTGTCAACCAACGAGGTATTAAAGCAAATACAGAAAAGATCAAGGCTCTATTGGGGCTACGATCTCCACCGACGAAGAAGGAAGTGCAAAGTCTCACAGGGCGAGTTGCAGCACTTAATAGATTTATATCACGAGCAGCTGATAGATGCCTTCCATTCTTCAAAACACTCTAAAAAACGTTTGAATGGAATGATGAATGCGAGAAGGCATTTCAAGAGTTAAAGAAATACTTGGGAGCACCCCCACTATTGTCCAGGCCAGTGATGGGAGAAAGATTGTACTTGTATCTGGCAGTTTCGGAGAATGCAGTTAGCTCGACATTGATAAGAATGGAGGATGGAGTGCAAAAACCAATTTATTACACTAGCAAGGCCTTCCGAGGAGCAAAGATCAGATATCCAAGACTAGAAAATTTGGCACTAGCATTGATCAAAGCAAGGAAAAAAATGAGGTCATACTTCCAGGCTCATACCATAGTTGTGTATACCGATATGCCATTGAGGCAAGCTCTTCATAAACCAGAAAAATCAGGGAGATTGATGTACTGGGCAGTAGAACTTGGTGAATATGACATAGTTTATGAGCTTAGATCGTCGCTTAAAGGGCAAGCAGTAGCAGATTTTATCGCAGAATTCACTTATCCTGACACCTTCGAGGAGCAAAAGCTGAATTTCGACCAGCCTGTGGATGTTACAGGATCATTAAACTTAAACCACGACCAACTTAAGTCGATTGACGAGGAAGAGAAGATGTTCGATAAACAACAAGAAGTGGAAGAGGATGATATGAGGAAACATTAAATATTCCAACGAGGAACTCTGTTTGACCAAGAGTTTGATAATGTGATACCAATATGGAATCTTTATGTGGATGGCTCATCTTGCAGTATAGGCTGTGGGGCAGGGATTATTTTAAGCAGCCCAGATGAAATCATGTGGAGTATGCTCTGCGCTTTCAATTCAAAGCCTCTAATAATGAGGATGAATATGAAGATATGATTGCAGGTCTTAGTTTAGCAAAAACCATGGGGACAAAACATGTCATCGTATTCAGTGACTCACAATTGATCATAAATCAAATGCTGGGGGTGTACGCAACAAAGGGATAATTGATAATCAAGTATTATGAGAAAGCAATGGAGATTGTATCGATCTTTAATGCTGTGCAATTAATTAAAACACTAATATTGGAAAATGCAAGAGCAGATGCTTTCGCTCGATTAGCCTCAGCCACACGCACCGAGCTACGAAGAATAATCCTAATAGAAATTTTGGTTAGTAGGAGCATCGATGAAGATCTGATGATGAACTTTATTACCCTTGATTTAGGGCCATCCTGGATGGATCCCATCAGGGTATATATTGAAGAAGGGGTTTACCAACTGACAAGCTCGCGACCAAGAAATCGAAATTTAAAGCTACTCATTATGTAATAACTAATGGCATTTTATATAAACGAGGAATTATAGCAGGCCTGCAAAGATGTGTGCATCCCTCCGAGGTAAAAGATTTGATTAAAGAGGTACATAAAGGGTCCTGTGGAGCTCATGTAGCAGGTCGGATGCTTTTGTAAAGAGTAATGACCCAAGGATATTATTAGCCGACGATAAGGGCTGATTGTATAGCCTATGCTAAAAAATGTGACAAATGTCAATGCTTCTCCTCTATCCGAAGAACTCCCCAAGTATTGATAACACCCATAACATCCCCTTGGCCATTTTCTATGTGGGGAATAGACTTGGTCGGGCCACTCCCGAGGACAAGACGAAGGTTCAAATACCTCGTCATCGCTGTGGATTATTTTACTAAATGGGTGGAAGCTGAACCTCTTATTGATATGGCTTATGAGAAGGTGTATCAATTTATCTGGAAGAATATCATTTGCAGATATGGTCTTCCCCATGCATTCATTACTGATCATGGAACCCAATTTGATAACGAGGAGTTCGCTGCATATTGTCATCAGTCAAACATTTTGAAAACCCACTCGGCACCAGGCCATCCTCAGAGCAATGGACAAACTGAGGTGACGAACATAACGCTGCTGAATGGTTTGAAGAAAAGACTGAATGATGCGAAGGCAAATTGGATCAACGAGCTACATTCTGTACTGTGGGCTTATCGTACTACACCACGAGCAGCAATAGGAGAATCTCCGTACATGCTGGCATTTGGAAGTGAAGCTGTTATACCTGCCGAGCTGGGCCTCCTAACACACAGAGTGCTGAATTTCAATACTCCTATCAGTGATTTGATGAGAAGATTAGATTTGGATATGCTCGAGGAAGTTAGAGAAGAAGAAACAATCAGGAATGCTACTTACTAGCAACGAACAACTCTGTTCTACAACAAAAGAGTAAAGAAATATGATTTCAAAGAAGGGGACTATGTGCTAAAGAAAGTGATTCAAAAACACAACAAATTGGAAGCTAACTGGCATGGACCCTACAGAGTAACAGAAGTTGTTCGCCTAAGAACTTACAGGATTGAAACCTTGGAGGGGGAAGAATTTAAGAATGCATGGAATGCAGAGCATCTACGCAAGTATTATCAGTAGTAGGGATTCCTATGTAAATGAATAAATGAAGTTTTCTTCAGTTTGAATAAAGTGTTGAAGTTTTTATCCAATTCTTTCATTTTGATGAAATTTTTTCAGAGTATTAGTGCTACACACTATGCATCAAGTTCAAAATAAAAATCCCACCAACTACGGTTGGTCGGTCTACTAACTACGGTTGGTCGATAAATAAAACCCTACCAACTACGGTTGGTCGGTCTACCAACTACGGTTGGTCGATAAATATAAAACCCTACGAACTACGGTTGGACGGTCTACCAACTACGGTTGGTCAATAAATAAAAATCCCACCAACTACGGTTGGTCGGTCTACCAACTACGGTTGGTCGATAAATAAAATCCCACCAACTACGGTTGGTCGGTCTACCAACTACGGTTGGTCGATAAATAAAAATCCCACCAACTACGGTTGGTCGGTCTACTAACTACGGTTAGTCGATAAATAAAACCCTACCAACTACGATTGGTCGGTCTACTAACTACGGTTGGTCGATAAATAAAATCCCACCAACTACGGTTGGTCGGTCTACCAACTATGGTTGACAAATAAAAATCCCCTAACTACGGTTGGTCGGGGAATAAAAGTTCACCAACTCCGGTTGGTCAGAAACAAATATCTTAATAAACTCTAGTTGGTCGGTAAGCCAATTACAATCATCTCCAGTTGTTTAAATTAAACAGGATCATGAGATAAAGGATATGTTATCAAAGATTGATAAATCACTGCAATGAAATAAACAACCAGCAAGAAAAAACATTCTACATATTATTTAGAAGAAAAATGAAGTGACAATTTTTCATTCAAATTAAATAGAGTTACATAAGTGGTGAAAAGTACAAGCCATTACATAAAATCCTATTCTATGGGTCTCTTTCCCTCTGCCTTTGAAGCAGGTTCCACCCCGGCAGGAGGATCATCTAAGGCATAGGGGGAGTTTATGAAGTTTATGTCTTGAAGCATCCTGACATTCATTACTGAGGGTCGATCAAGTAAGTGCTCCGGGCGAGATATCTCAAAATTAGAGTGAAGACTGTAGTCATCGAGATACTTTGAAATCAGGCATTGAGGAATGGCCTGAGCAGGAATCCAGCTCATATCAAGTTTGAAAGGTGGCACTGGCAACTCGAGCAACCCAGGGTCATGGTAATCCCACAAATAGTGACCCTATTCCAACTGCAGCACACCCAAGGCATTCAACCATCCTTGCTTGTACCCTTCGTTGTTCGACTGTTGGATCCGGTCATCAAGGTGATAGAGGGCTTCATTATAACCAGCCATCCACAATTCTCTGGGTTGCTTGTGGAATTGGTAGGTCAACCTCTCTAACTGCTCATGAAGATTCTTCACCAAATTTATTTTGTTCTCCAAGGCAGAATTTTGGGCAGCAAGTTGCTCGTCGAAGGTCTAAATCTTCTTAGACATCTCAGCTAATGCTTGATTCTTCGCCATCAACTGGAAGCCTGATTCTCCAAAGATGATTGAGTTCTTTATTCCTCAATTAAAATACGAACAACCCTTGCTCGTCCTCCAGAAGCTCTTGCTCGTTCGCGAGCAGATGTAGAGGGTCCCAACCTCTTTAAAGTTTCCAACTCGTCTCTCAAATTGGCATTTTTAACCTCCAAAAATGAGAAACCTTCGTCATTGACAGGGACCAAGGCTCCCGAGGTCGATGATGCAGATTTTAGTTGGGATATTTCTCCTCACAAGTTGTTATTTTCCTGCTCCAGTAGTTTCACGATCTGCCTATGCTCTTCAACTTCGATCTTCAAAGTCCTCTCCTTAAAATCATAAGCAACGACTAACTTACCATAGCCTTTGTCAGCATTTAGCTGCTAATACTTTTTCTCATACCCCTGATGCAAAAGGGCAGAGGATTCCTTATATTATTGCGGAAGCTCCTCGATGGTACCCTGGAGATCTTTAATCATCTCATAATAAGCCACATTATTGGAAACAATTCGGTCGAATAAGCATTTCAGATATTGGTAGGCTTCCACTACTCATACAGATGCATCTGATCCCAGGATATAAAAAATTTGTGACTCATCCAAGTCTGTATGGCCAGCTTTGAAATATTCATTACATTTTTTCATCAACTCAGTATCGTGAGCTGACAAGAGTTCCATCCTGGCTATAAAGAAGCAAAGAAAAGCAATAAATAGGATTAATAAATGATAAAGGCAGAGCAAGACACAGAAAGTCAACATGAACAACAAAAACTTGAATTTTTATTCATCAAAAGACAAGTACAAGGTTCAGGGTTACATTCAAAAGAAATAATAAAATTAAAGCCTGAGCAACTTTACACCTTCTCCTTGTGTTTTGCGACTTCCTCGAAAGGCTGAGATGAGGAGGCTGGTTACTCGGAGGATATTGGTAGTTGCTCGATAAAGGTACTGGTAGATTGAAGCTGATCGGTAGGAGTAATAGTTGGTTGGGGCTGCTCGTAGCAAAGTTCAACAGTAGGGACCTGATCCCCAACCATCATTGAAGATTCTTTAGAGGTAACTTCGTCCTCTTCTTCTTCGCCAGGGCAAGGAGGAGGACCATGAACATGACATTGAAATAGATCAGAACTCTCTGAGACCTTTAACTCCTGCAGAGCAGCAATCCATCAGTCCCTAAAGAATCTGAGGCTAGCAAAATCCAACTGATAGGACATGGAAGCTAGGCCTTTGTTCCAACCTTTGTCCCAGCTAGCACTGAAGGACTTTTTAATAGCCACTTTCCTCTTCACCTTCTTCGAGGAAATCTTCTCAGATAGAAGTTCCTCGGCCGCTTTCAATTTCCTTTCTGCCTCTTCCTTCTGACGATCAGCTTCACGGAGTTTTCGCAGTTCCTCTTTAGCAGTTTTAAGCTTGGTCTTAAGCTCTCCATCATTTTTTAGCCTTTCCTCAAGCTTAGTATTCTTCTTCTCACATTCTTTCATTTTCCTCTCCATTTCCTGAGAGGCCTCCATAGCTTTCCCTTTCTTTTTCTCAATGGCTTTTAATTGCTTTTCCCAAGCAGTTTTATCTTCGTCATACTTCTGACAAGAATCCTTTAATGACTATGTCAGACCTACAAGAGCTTCCTCCACACCTGACGAGGAGCTCGAAGCTTTAATAGCTTCATCCTTTTTCAAAATGGTGTTGAAACATGTTACCAGCTGATAAGAAAAATAACTTTGAGTCAGTATAAGAATGGAATATTAAAAAGTGAAAGTTTAGATTAGTAATACTTACTGAGGCAATATGTTGAGCTGCCAAGGTGGTAACCCTATCCTGAGAAAGAGTGTCTTTAAGACCTTGGATTTTAGGGATAATCCAAGACTTCACAGAGCCCATGGCAGAGCTCGAAGCAATAAAAGTGGGAACACCACTTCCAGCAGTTAGAGGCTGAGAGATGGATTCAGCCAATTTATTCGAGGAGCTTTTCTGCAATATCCTCGTGGGAGCAGGAACATTCTCGACCAAGGATGTTGCCTTGGTCGGTGAAATGACTATAACCTTGCTTGGAGGAGAAACATATACAATCTTCCTCGGAGCCACATGGGGCTTCTCGGCAACCTTTTTAGCAGCAGCAGGAGGGGGTGCATCAATTTTTCTTGTCCCTTATTCTGGGACATCCTGCTTATTTCTCTTTGCCTCTACATTGGCAGAGTTTAATTTATCAAAGTATGATGGATCTCTTCTTCTCTTCATTCTGTCACTGAGAGAAATGTTTGATTCAGGAGAGGAACCTTCAGAAGCTGGTTTTGGTTCTATGTCATTTATTATTGGACGAGCAATAAAAGAAGAAGTGTAACTCTTGTACTGCAACAAGTACGAGGCTGATCTGATATGTTCGTCGGCAACAGTTTGGTGCAAACTCCAGATAAGTTTCAAGTGCCTCAAATTGACATCAGTTTCTTTAGGGGATTTCTTTTTGCTATCAACTGCAAATAAACAAAAATTAAAATGTCAATGACGCATTTTATCAAACACAAAGAAAACATCATTTCAAAAATAAACTAAAATGAAAAAAACCTATCCCATTGCCATAGGGAGGGCATCTAGGACCCTGATACACATCATCTCCATTTAATGGAGCATGTTGCCAATTTTTCATAACAACCCCATGCTCGAAGTAATCCCTGTTGGCATCAGGAAGATTGACAACTAAAGCCCTATTTAAAAACCTAGTTTTTAAATAAAAAGTACAATCACTAACAGCCCATCTATAACAAAATATAATTTCTGGAATTCCTAAATGGGTTCCATGAATCTGATCTAACCTATGGACTCCATTAACTATTCTCCAGGTATTGGGAGCTATTTTTGCGGGTACCACGTCAAAATATTGACAGAATTCCAAACACAAGGGGTTTGGAGGAAAAGAAAAGCCACATTCAGCTACAAAGAGACTGGGGAACCAATGTCCCTCAGCCAAACGAAAATAGTCAGAAGGCTCAGAAAGCTCTTCCAATATGACCCAAGAAGGAATAGAAAAATCAGAGCAAAATTTATCAAGCGACTCAACAAGGTAAACCATGATGAACAAAAGAAATAAAAGAGAAGGAAGAAGATTTTACAGGAAAAAGATAAATCAGGTGACAACGAACAATGGAAGAAACGAACGCACAAGACAGAGAAGAAGTGAAGAAATTCTAAAGATGCATATTTGAAAAAGTAAAAGACGATCGAGTTTTCTGAAGCGTTTAAATGCTTTACCTCGAGAATGGAGAAAAGTAATGATTACCATGATGGACGATTGCGCATCCGGCGGCTAAAAAGAAGAAAAAGGCACGAAACACGAAGCGGTTATTGAAATTTGAAACGCTTTAAAAGCCGAATACTATGTACTCAGAAAAGGAGTTATGTACAACGAACGATTGTCTAAAATTCATAAAGTTTAGACGACATAGATGTTCCATACTTTTCTTCAAGATCAAACCACGAAACATTGGGGCATTCTGTTGTTACCAAATTTAAACTGCGGACGTGGACCAATTATGTGGAGACACGTGTCAATCTATATAGCACCCGAGAACATTTTTGACGACACCTTGACTCCGAGGAACTCAACATTTTTGTCTTCAAGGGTTTTGAAAATATTTTGGCGAAATACACTAAGTATGTTTGTTCTCAACAAAGAACACTCACACTTAAAATGCACACATAAGAATGTAATTTTTATAAACATAGTTTTTCTATAAGTATATTGCATAATATATTTGTTCAAATAGTCCAAACAACTCACTCACAAGTTTTAACACATTTTTCATTTCAATAAAACCTTAATTGAAGTTGTGTCAAAATATGGGTGGGAAAAGTAAGTCGTTTTAAGTCATTTACCTTATCCTAAAGTGGCCGTCTCATTTGTCGTGGCATGGGGTAGCTTTTCGAATTAAGATGAAGAAGTCGAGTCTCGAGATCTTGATCATAAAACTTTCTAGGAAAACTTAGATAATAACTCAAACATGTTTTGGAATGAGATAGGACAATATAATCATTGTTGATACCAAATTTAACCTGCTGATGTGGACGAATTATGTGGAGACACGTGTCAATCTACATGGCACCCGAGAACATTTTTGACAACACCTTGACTCCGAGGAACTCAACCTCTCCGACCAACTCAGGCGCTCCGAACAGCAAGTGCTCTCCGAGGAACTTTATTGTATCGAGCTACTTAGGCGGTCCGAGCAGCTTGGGCGACCCGAGCTGCACCTCATACATAGAATTTATAACTGAATAATTAAGAGGATTGAATGCGCATTAAATGCTGATTATTATCATACAGATGTACACACCGATTGGACAACCATGTAATATTCTCTCTCATGTACAGCCTCAAGGCTATAAATACATTGTAACCTCCTCATCACCAGGGGACTCTGAATTTCTTGGTAAACCCATGATCGAGAATTCTGTAAACAGTCAGCAATAACAGAAACAGTGGACGTAGGCCATTCTTTCAAGGCTGAACCACTTTAAAAATCTCTTGTCCTATTTATTTTTTATCTGTGATTAAATAATTAGATATAATCTAATTTTTTACATTAACAATCATATTGGAGCTTTTGATCATACATGTGATCTTATACATATTATAGGTATGTTCTCACTTTATAAAAATTTGTATCACAAGTTATGTCTTTAAAATCACTTTATTTTATAATATGTATGATTGGAACCATTAGGCTTTTGAATTCTAATTTATTATGTGTGAAAAATATTTGTCATAACCATAATCCTTGAGTATGATTTTTAAAAATATTTTGGTCATATAAATGTTTACTTTTAAAAAATGATATAGTGTACTTGTTTAAACTAATAAAATTGAGTTTTTGTTTTTATTTTGCTGTGCCTATTTTCTGCACCTTTGGATTCCATTCCTATGTCCGCGACTTGCAACATTTGATTTTCACTACAACGGTAGATTTGTGTTAGCGAACGAGTCTAGAATGCTAAAGTTTCTTTTTAGAACCCATTTTGCAACTTTTACCATTTTTACTAACTCCAAGCTTTCCCTACATCTTTTTTGCGCTCTCTTCCTCCCAAATTCATACCTTTCTAGTGTTAGGTGCTATTCAACCTTGATATAATTACTATTTATCATCTTAGTAAGTTTTCTACTTATTATGGATTTCTTTTTTTAGATCTTAGGATTTGATGTTGTAGATTTCGTTGGTTTGTTGCTGAATTTTTTTTTTGATTGGTGAGTTTACCTATCTAAAGATGAGATTCATTGACTTAGAGTAGTTGTTCTTGAGTATGGCCTTGTATTGATTACGTTGTTATACCTATTTTAGAACTTATATATTTTTTATCAAGTATGAATTAAAGTTCAGGATTATTATACGTCTTGTCTTACATGAAACTCTTTCACTTTTGTTTAGTATAGAATCCTTTGTTATCTATAAATTTGGAGACTAAAAAAGAATCTTTGACTATTAATTTGGGACAAAAAACGTATAAATTTTCTATATACATGGAATGGTTGAGCACCTCCAAAGAAGAATTAAGGTATATCACAATAAGCTTCCATAAAATGGAAAAGAGGTAGGTCAAAGTGACATTGCAAAACCTTTTGCATGATCTAATTGTTCTTTCCCGCCAAAATCGTAACCCATATTTATATTTGGGAGCACTTTTTTACAGGTCGAAGAGTGAAAGATGATAACATATCTTGTCTTAATGAGTTCAAATGTCACAAACACATTTTTTATATTAAAGTCTACCACATAAAATAAATCAGAGTTTAACAGAGTCATGAATACACAAATGAATGCTAAGAATTTAAATTGAGTGTCTTGACAAATTTTTGTATAAATAAACCAAAAGAAAGTCAGGGTAAATGTGAAGAAACAGTAGTGTTTTAAGCGAATAAATCAAATGAGAATGAACAGGAAAATACTTAAAATCAAATGAAATTTGCCTCCATAGGATACGATCGGCAATAGTGTTAATCCACAATCTACGACTCGACTGCTTCCTCTGATCAAAATAAATTACAAAAAAACTTTTAAAAAATATTTAAAAATCTGTAAATAATAGAAAAACATTATAAATTACAAAAAAACTTATAAAAAATATTTTCATCATTTGATGATATTTAAAAAAAATATTTTAAAATGGGTGATGCATGTTTTAAAATATATTTTGTAATTTGAAATTAAAAATACTTGTTTTAAAAAATATTGCCATATTTTGTAATTTAAAATTAAAAATACATGTTTTGAAAATGCTTATAAAATAATATTACATGGTTACCGCATATTATTTTGTTATAAATTTATAATCATAAAGCAGATGTTCAAAAAAGGTCCAAATAATAGGCCATGGTTACGGCAGGGAACCACTGCCACAAAATTTCATCATCAAAGGTGTATTGATGGGATGGAAAATAAGGGATGGCGAAAAATTATCCACTCAAAAAAAATTATTCACAATTGACAGAGCTAGCAGATATTCAAGACGGTTGCTTTTAGAAACTTTTGCTAAGTACCTTCTTTCATTTTTTCCACAGCCGCAAGCAAAGGTTTTCGATTAGTTTTCCGCAACCACTGAAATTACAAAAAAGAACATGAGTTTATCTATTGAGTTTTATATCACAAGAGTGGAAAAAGACCAAATTAAATGTTCAGAACAGAGTACAAGAAATTAAATAATTAACACAAAACTAAAACACATGAAACTGGGAAAACATTGATCCTACCTCAGTTCTTAATTTTTACTAGTTCCGGGAGAACGTTACTTGATGGAGACACATTTGACTGGGAGGAAATTTTTAACGTGATCAAGTTCTTTAAATAAACTATCCATGACTATCTTAGTCATAAATATTATGTGTAACACATGAAAAATGTTGCTAATGCCGTTTAATACAAGATTAAACTATATAAGCAACTCCGAGATGTTTGTTGAAGAAACCCTTTTCTTTTGAAAATAAAAATTATAAACAACAAGGTGTGTTTACAAAAAAAACTTATGTACGAGAGTAATCAAGACTTTGTAATCAGTTTTTAAAACAAGATAGTTTTAAAATTCATCACACTTATAGAATGAGATGAGTAGATGAAGATAATCAACACACAGTTTTTAACGTGGTAAAACCTCTCCCAACAGAGGAAACATCCACGGCGACTTCTAAGTCACAAAAGCAAAAATCCACTAATAACAAATAATAGTTACAAACAATACAACATACATGCACACAAATCAACCTATTCTAAGTTTAGGAATATACCCCACTTGGTGTCCTTCTAACTTCTCATTGATCTGATTGTTGATGATGTTCTTCCAGTTTGATAACTTCCTTTGCTTTAGCTTCATTATGTCGACTCAATGATCTTTGATCTTATACACAACACTTTCAGTGTAGTAGTGTGTTAAGTGTTTGTGAAGTGATTCCTATTCACATGCATGAACTCACACACACTTAGATTTACAGACAGTCCTATAAAAATTACATATAAAGTCTATATGCTGTGATTTTGTTTTCTTTCTTTCTTACAGAACTAAAAACCTTTTTGACCTTTAATATAACCCAGATTCCACGGATATCTGGCTTCAAAATCGGTCAAGATCTTAATCAATCTCTGTTTTCAAAATATTTTCAAGATTGAAAATCTCCAAGTGTGAATCCAACTAGGTCAAGGTTAAGTTTCGTAAGAACAGAAACCATAAAACATTTTCAAAACCAAATAAGTAAAGATTTTCTTAAATGAAGTAAGAAATATGCAAATCTAGTGAAAATGTAACATGCAGAATGTAGATCTAAAGTTTCTATGAAAAAGAAACACAGATCTTCACACGAATGTTTAAGTTGTAAACAAGATCAAGGACAAAGAGGTTACAGCATCAAATGAACAAACCACTCTCTCTCAAACACTCAAGGTTGTGTTTGGGGTTAGGTGTATACGAAGGTTTGATTCAGAAAATGAAGTGTTTAGGGTTAGGGTTTGGTTTTTGGCTAACAGTTTTCCCTTTCTCTCTCTTCTCTCTTTTCTTTTCTCTCTTCTCTCTCACTTCTCTCTTCTCTCTATTTTTTTTTCTCTCAGAAATGATGAATGCCCAAAAGTCTTGAAAGTCTGAGAAGTGGGGGGTTTATATAGGGGTGAGGGAAGATTCTGGAAATGCGCATGGAATCAATGGCTGAGATTAAGTCATCCTACGATTGACTTGATCTAAGGGTTATAAAACAGCGGTGGCTAAGATGATTGTGATTGGTTCGTAGAGATAGCACCGGGATTAATTAAAAACACATGCAGTCCATCGATAAGGAATGATCCAACGATCAGCAATCCACCAACCAGTCCTCTCACATAACAAACACAAACAGATACATCAGGCAAGTGACAAGTGTTGGCTTGTGAGTGGCTCTCAAACGCGCGTCTAAAATATTTACAAGCAGCCCCCTGAATTCTCTAGCGCTTTTGCATTCTACCCAAACAAACTTTCCAATAAAAAATGAAGTTTTTTAAAATAGAAATTTTACCCCACAAAATATATAAACACATTTTATTAATGAAAACATTTATTTAAAAAAATGTTTTAAAAATGTTTAAAAATTCCCAAAAATAATTAAAACCACATTTTAAGGGGAATTAATCACACAATCAATTTTAAGCAATATATACACATGTATGCACTTCTAAATGTGTGTAATGTGATTCAATTTATACCTTCATGGATCAGTGAAGAGGATTAGAGAGATAAGTTCTGAGGCTTTTTGGATTCTAGGATAGACAATCAATTTTGTCACTATTTCCAAACTAGTTTAACACTTATACAGTATAGACTTAAGCAAGTCAAAGGTATAAGGTGCTTCAATCTCCCCCTTTGGAAATATGAGACAAAATCTCCTTTGAGTTAGCTTAAAACTCGTAGGGAACCAAAAAAATAAAACCTAGTCCTATACAAAAGATACTATCTACCCATCTCCTAGAAAGTCAAAAATTACATAACTCAATTATTTACAAAATTTTACACTAGAAAAGGTAGACAATCAGAAGAAGAGATTCCTGCAAATATACACACTAAGATCAAGCAGTTTAGATGAAATGTGAACAAAACATTGAACTCATGAAACTCAAATTTCTCCCCCATTTTGTCTCAAATGGACAAAGGGTAAAACTTAAAGTCTTAAGAGTTTAATCAGCGCATACCATACCTATAGAATTTCGCAAATACAGAAATCTGTTATAGTCTAGAGGTTTAGTGAACATGTCTGCAAGTTGCAGATCAGTATGCAGGTAAGGAATTTCTAATTCCTTAGTTTCAACAAGTTCGCGTATGAAATGATGTCTTATTTTAATATTCTTAGTTCGCGAGTGTTGAACCGGGTTTTTAGATATGTTAATGGCACTTTGATTGTCACAATACAATTGTAATTGATCTTCTTTAATCCCATAATCACTTAACATCTGTTTTATCCATAACAATTGAGCACAACAACTTCCTGCTGCTATATATTCGGACTCAGCCGTAGATAAAGATGTGAAATTCTATTTTTTACTACTCCAACCAACTAAATTATTGCCGACATAATAACAGGCACCTGATGTACTTTTACTATCATCAGTACAACCGGCCCAATCAGCATCAGTATACCCTATGATGGTGCTGCAGGTATCATTAGTGTACCTAAGTGCAAGATTAAGAGTGCCTTTTA
Organism: Sambucus nigra; assembly: GCA_949130495.1. Classification (NCBI taxonomy): domain Eukaryota; kingdom Viridiplantae; phylum Streptophyta; class Magnoliopsida; order Dipsacales; family Adoxaceae; genus Sambucus; species Sambucus nigra. The sequence continues at coordinate 12,828,910 of OX422224.1, forward strand.
TGTACTTTATTATACGTTTTACACACATAAATGGCTCTCTTTAGGGTTATTCTGGTAACGAGCACACAGACATACAGCATACATTATGTCTGGTCGCGAGGCAGTTAGATAGAGTAGGCTACCAATCATACTACGATAGAGTGTGGAATCAACTGACTAACCATTTTCATCTTTACATAATTTAACAGTAGTACTCATAGGCGTTTTGGCAACTTTAGCATTATCTAAACCAAATTTCTTAACAAGTTCTAAGGCATACTTGGTTTGAGAGACAAATAGACCATCAGAATTCTGTTTCACTTGAAATCCTAAGAAAAGTTGTAGCTCCCCCATAAGGGACATGTGAAACTCCTTATGCATAATAGCAGAAAAGGATTTAACTTCAGATGTTGAAGTAGACCCAAAAATTATGTCGTCTACATAGACTTGGGCTATAATAATGTTTTTGTCAAAATGTTTGACAAAGAGAGTCTGGTCATTTCCTCCTCTCTTAAAACCCTTATCCAACAAAAAGTTGGAAAGGCGTTCATACCAAGCTCTAGGAGCTTGTTTTAAGCCATACAAAGCCTTTTTTAGACGAAAGACATGGTTAGGGTATTTAGGGTCAATGAACCCTTTGGGTTGTTCTACATATGTTTCTTCGGACATAACTCCATTGAGGAAGGCAGATTTGACATCCATTTGATAAAGTGTGAATTTTAAGTGACACGCTATGGCGAAAAGAAGTCGAACAGATTCAAGACGAGTGACGGGGGAAAAAGTCTCGCTAAAATCTATTCCTTCTATTTGTGAGTAACCTTGAGCAACTAGTCTAGCTTTGTTTCTTAGGATTACCCCATTTTCATCAGATTTGTTTTTAAAAATCCAACGTGTCCCAATAACATTTTTGTTTTGAGGCCGCGGTACAAGATACCAGACATCGTGAATGACAAATTGTAAAAGTTCTTCCTGCATAGCAGAAATCCAGTGTGTGTCATTCAATGCTTCATTAACATTTTTCGGTTCCACAAGGGAAACGAAACATGCATAATTAGCATAATTTCTTAACTGGGATCTAGTACGAACTGGCACATTAGGATTACCGACCACGTTGTCAATGGGATGATCTTTAGAGACCCAGCCAGGTACTTCAGGACTCTCACTAGGTAATGAGTCATCTATTTCTGGTGAATCAGTTTTGAAATCATTTTCAGATTCAACCACAATAGGTGATTCAGATATCTTATTTTCGACAATAGTGTCGCTTACAATTAGATTTATCGATTCCATAAGGGCCTTAGTACGCAGATTGTGTATACGATAAGCACGACTGTTTGGAGAGTATCCTAAGAATGTGGCTTTCTCACCACGCATTTCGAATTTAGACATATGTTCTCTGTCTTTACAGACATAACACTGACTTCCGAAAGTTCTTAGATATTTCAGATTAGGCTTCTTACCGTACCACAACTCATAAGGGTTTTGTTTAGAGTTTTTCCTAAGGTAAACCCTATTAATGATATGACATGCAATTCTAATAGATTCTACCCAGAAGTATTTAGGTAGAGATTTGGCATGCAACATGACACGTGCCATCTCTTGAAGAGTTCGGTTTTTCCTTTCAGCAATACCATTCTGCTGAGGAGTTTTAGGGGCACTAAATTCATGTTTGTAACCGTTTTAGTCACAATATTCAACTATTCATGTGTCTATGAACTCTCCCCCTCTATCACTACGAATGCGATTGACTTGTGTGTCCTTCTCATTTTCAATTCTTAGTAAAATTTTCAAAAAATTCTGAAACGTGTCAGATTTTTGTTTCAAGAAGGCAACCCAAGTAAATCGTGTGAAATCATCAACCATGACAAGGATATAACTGTGTCCACAAAGACTAACAGTTCTAGAGGGACCAATGAGATCCATATGGATGAGATCTAGAGGTCTAGAGGTGAGAATATCTTTAACCTTTTTATGCGAAGTCTTAACTATTTTTCCTTCCTGGCAATGACCACAGACAACACTTGAAATAGGTTTAATTTTAGGAATTCCTCTAACAATCTCTTGACTAGACAATCTACCAAGGATATCATAACTTAGGTGACCCATACGATTATGCCAGATTTCATTGTCATCCATTATGACAATGTTACAGGTTTCCGAACCAGTCTTGACAGTATAACAATTGTCAGGTGTTCTAAATCCGGTAATAATGCATTTACCTTTTATTATTTAGAATTTTACAATTGTTCTTTGAAAAGGTAACTGTATGGTCAGTCACAAAATTGTGATATACTTAGGAGGTTGGCTTTAAGGCCTTTAACTAATAGAACATTTTCGAGAACAGGCATTCCTTCTTCTTTTAGGGTTCCTTCACCTATGATCTGGGATGAAACTCCATCACCAAAAACTACTTTTCCACCAGCAAATGTGGTTTTGTTTAAAAGTTTGGTTTCATCTCCTGTCATATGTTTGGAGCATCCTGAATCTAAATACCAACCAGATGAAGTGTGTTCATCTTTTAAGGCAGTGATAACAATGTTACACTTCATTTGGGGTAAAATATCATCTTTTCTAACCCAAATAGCTCTAGTTTTAATTTTGCGCATGTTTGCCCTCATTTGATAAAATTTTCGTGAAACAGCTTTTTGTCGAAAAACATTTGGAGCAGCAAACTGATTATTGTGGAAAATTTGAGCTTTTGGTTTAGGAAAGTTTCTGGGAGCCTTTCTCTTAAATGAACTCTTAGTTTTTGTCTTTCTATTCCTGTAGTTAGAGTTCTTATCAGGTTGTCTTGGAAGGACATAATGGTTACGATTTTGCCTAGAATAGTTAAAGTTCTTGTAGACAGAAGAGTTGTACACAGGGGTGTTTAGACGCCTAACATAACAACCTTCAAAGGAATGACCATAAATGTCACAGTAGGAGCAATATTGATTGCTCGAGGGATGAACTTCCTTAGGAAAACTTCTAAAGATGGGTTTAACAGCATTCTGTTCAGAAGTCCTATTCCTAGGAGGTATGGTCTTATAGGTAGAATCAGCCTTTCTGATCAAAGGACAAACGTATTTAGTCTTAAGTGCAGTGTCAGCCTTAGAATTACTAGACTCTCCAATGTCTTTCTGTTGTTGCTTTTGATCAAATTCCTTTTTAATAAAATGAAAATCTGGACATGTTTCAATTGGTCTTTTGCCCCCATACACAAACTTTATAGGTTCAAGTTTTGTAGTTTGTGGTTTGTTTTTAGGGCAAAATCCAATACCGGTTCTATCATCAGAATTGGTCTTGGAGTCAACAACAAAGTCAGTAAAACAATTTGAATTGTTTTCAAACTTAGAAATTTTTTTGAAAACAGTAGCTGTCTTTGTTTTTGCTTCCTCCAGTTCTAATAATGTTCCCTTGTATTTCATTTCCAGGGTTTCATTAGTTTTAGTCAACTCTTTTAATTTTTGATCAAAAGTTTCAATTTCAGATTGATGAGTCAGACACTGGTTAGTGTACTCTTCAGCATTCAATTTCACAATAAGACTTAGATCATCTAATTTCTTAGTCAGGTCTCTAACAGTCTTCTCCAATCTAGTGCCTTTTTTAAGAGTTTTAGCATACAAAGTATGGATATCAGGGAGGTCATCTGTGTCTGAGTCGCTAAGTGAAGTGTGTATAGTGACCCCTAACGATTCAGTTTTAGTACTCACGCACCCATTTACATCGTCGTTATCGAGATCACTTTGACTCACACACACGGAACTAGAACTAGCAACATTTTCAGATAATAAAGCATCTAGGCCAGTCAAAGCAGTATTCACACAAGCAGAAGTAGGAGCATCATTATCACACACAGGTATATCATCATTGTAAATGATCTTAGCATAAAAGGACATGCAAGGGTCAAGTACATTTGATGACTCAAGTTCCTCTTCATCAGAGTCACTTGAATCATTCCAAGTTTTACAGACATTGGCTCTATTGTGTGTGTTGGCTTTATTCAGATTAACTCTGCAATCGTGAGCAATGTGACCTAGTTTCCCACATCTAAAACATTCAATCTTTTTAAGGTCTCTAGTGGGTCTGGAATTGTTGCCCTTAAGATGTTTGTCAAGACCTCTCTCATGAGGTTTGGGATTACACACAGTAGGATAATTAGGCTTGCCTTGTTTAGTTGCCTGTTTGTTTCGAAATTTGACAATTTTCTTAAATTGTTTAGACATTAAGGCAATCTGATTATCTAGTTTGTCTATATCACACTCCTCATCAGAGTCAGAGTTGATCAAATTAGATTCAAGTTTAGATATCTTAGAGGCAAAACTCAAGTTAGAGTTGGGCTGTTTTCTTTGAGAATGATTTAATTGTTTCTTAAACTCTAATTCCATTTCCACAGTCCTAAGTTTGCTACTGAGTAACTCAGGGGTAAGGTTTTGATCACTCATTTCCTCAATAGAATACCTCTTGCTGTCCAACTTTTGTGGTAATGATCTTAGAATTTTAGAGACAATTTCATTCCTATCATAAGTTATACCATTAGCATGCAACTTAGTAACTATATCAGTTAAGTTCATGTAAAAGTCATCAAAAGACTCAGAGTCAGACATAATCAAAGAGTTGTACTGCTGGGTAAGCATTTGAGTTTTAGCAGCTTTAACTCTTGAGTCTCCTTCATGGGAAGTGATTAATGTGTCCCAAGCTTCTTTAGAAGTGGCACAAGATGAGATTCTTTTGAACTCATACTCATTAATAGACATAAAAATGGCATTCTTGCCTTTATTGTTATTTCGAGAAATAGTTTTCTCTTCTTCGGTAAACTCACTTAAGATTTTCTTTACCCTCTCATCACTTCCTTCAGTGGCTGGTTTAGTAGGATAAGTGTATCCATTTTCAATAATGTCCCAGACATCATCTCCTAAAGTCCCTTGGATCAAGGCAACCATTCTTACTTTCCAGTAAGCAAAGTTGTTTCCATCAAAGAGTGGAGGTCTGGACAGATTACCAAACCTTTCATTCTTCTCGTCCATAGTTAGGTTTTTTAGAAAACGATTTCAGAAACACAAGATCTTTTTGAAATAAAAGTTAACAGGGCTCTGATACCAATTGAAAAACGTTGCTAATGCCGTTTAATACAAGATTAAACTATATAAGCAACTCCGAGATGTTTGTTGAAGAAACCCTTTTCTTTTGAAAATAAAAATTATAAACAACAAGGTGTGTTTACAAAAAAAACTTATGTACGAGAGTAATCAAGAATTTGTAATCAGTTTTTAAAACAAGATAGTTTTAAAATTCAGCACACTTATAGAATGAGATGAGTAGATGAAGATAATCAACACACAGTTTTTAACGTGGTAAAACCTCTCCCAACAGAGGAAACATCCATGGTGACTTCTAAGTCACACAAGCAAAAATCCACTAATAACAAATAATAGTTACAAACAATACAACATACATGCACACAAATCAACCTATTCTAAGTTTAGGAATATACCCCACTTGGTGTCCTTCTAACTTCTCATAGATCTGATTGTTGATGATGTTCTTCCAGTTTGATAACTTCCTTTGCTTTAGCTTCCTTATGTCGACTCAATGATCTTTGATCTTATACACAACACTTTCAGTGTAGTAGTGTGTTAAGTGTTTGTGAAGTGATTCCTATTCACATGCATGAACTCACACACACTTAGATTTACAGACAGTCCTATAAAAATTACATATAAAGTCTATATGCTGTGATTTTGTTTTCTTTCTTTCTTACAGAACTAAAAACCTTTTTGACCTTTAATATAATCCAGATTCCACGGATATCTCGCTTCAAAATCGGTCAAGATCTTAATTAATCTTTGTTTTCAAAATATTTTTGAGATTGAAAATCTCCAAGTGTGAATCCAACTAGGTCAAGGTTAAGTTTCGTAAGAACATAAACCATAAAACATTTTCTTAAATCAAGGAAGAAATATGCACATCTAGTGAAAATGTAACATGCAGAATGTAGATCTAAAGCTTCTATGAAAAAGAAACACAGATCTTCACACGAATGTTTTAGTTGTAAACAAGATCAAGGACAAAGAGGTTACAGCATCAAATGAACAAACCACTCTCTCTCAAACACTCAAGGTTGTGTTTGGGGTTAGGTGTATACGAAGGTTTGATTCAGAAAATGAAGTATTTAGGGTTAGGGTTTGGTTTTTGGCTAACAGTTTTCCCTTTCTCTCTCTTCTCTCTTTTCTTTTCTCTCTTCTCTCTCACTTCTCTCTTCTCTCTATTTTTTTTTCTCTCTGAAATGACGAATGCCCAAAAGTCTTGAAAGTCTGAGAAGTGGGGGGTTTAAATAGGGGTGAGGGAAGATTCTGGAAATGCCCATGGAATCAATGGATGAGATTAAGTCATCCTACGATTGACTTGATCTAAGGGTTATAAAATAGCGGTGGTTAAGATGATTGTGATTGGTTCATAGAGATAGCACCGAGATTGATTAAAAACACATGCAGTCCATCGATAAGGAATGATCCAACGATCAGCAATCCACCAACCAGTCCTCTCACATAACAAACACAAACAGATACATTAGGCAAGTGACAAGTGTTTGCTTGTGAGTGGCTCTCAAACGCGCGTCTAAAATATTTACAAGCAGCCCCCTGAATTCTCTAGCGCTTTTGCATTCTACCCAAACAAACTTTCCAATCAAAAATGAAGTTTTTTAAAATAGAAATTTTACCCCACAAAATATATAAACACATTTTATTAATGAAAACATTTATTTAAAAAAATGTTTTAAAAATGTTTAAAAATTCCCAAAAATAATTAAAACCACATTTTAAGGGGAATTAATCACACAATCAATTTTAAGAAATATATACACATGTATGCACTTCTACATGTGTGTAGTGTGATTCAATTTATACCTTCATGGATCAGTGAAGAGGATTAGAGATATAAGTTCTGAGGCTTTTTGGATTCTAGGATAGACAACCAATTTTGTCACTATTTCCAAACTAGTTGAACACTTATACAGTATAGACTTAAGCAAGTCAAAGGTATAAGGTGCTTCAACACAAGCATTTGATTCCAGGTAAAAAAACATTCTTCTAAATAGTGGAAATTGGTTTCGAAGTCTTAGTTTAAGATTGAAAGACAACACAACAAATATGTTTAGAAAGGTTCAAAGTGGGATAGTAAATGGAATCTAGGCACTGATCAGTCTGAGAGATGAACCTGGATCAAGCATATACATAGATGCAAAGGGTTTCGTAGCTTCAAAACAATTCTACCCAAAATTAAGTTTTTTCGACGATATTGAGGTTGTTTAAAATATTGCAATCATTAAGCAAGGCTAAAAGTTGGCCCAGTTCACTTGGAGACCTACTTACTACCAACTATTGTAAATGAGAAGCGTTGTAAGATTGAATCACGTGAAAATTTCCATGTCAATTCTAAAATATACAGTTCAATCTCCCAACTAATATCGAATTTAATTTGGCAACAAATAAATTGAATACGAAAAAATATCTGAAGCATCAGGCCCACCAAACATACATTTTCCAAACCTCACAACATATAGGAACAAAAAATACTCAAAACTTGATAGCAACATAAAACAAGACATTTATTATTTGTAGATACTTAAACGGGCTCAGTTCAACTAATTACTCAAAACTAGTAATATCAGGGAAAAGAAGATTCTAGAAATTAAGCAAAATAACTTATTCCAGTAACCTTCCTCCCACAAAATCTCATTTGTGTCTCAAAAACACAACAAAAATAAAAAAGAAATTGTTAATAAAACAAATAAACGTAACAAGATAGTTTTAAAGAGTATTGCAATGAAATTATTGAGACACACCAAGCCACTTTGAGCAATTATCGAACTCGGTATAATCACTCTCTGAGATAATGGTTTATTACCAACCCTTTCTTGAAGCCTTAATTGCAGCTACCTCCTCCTTAAGGAATTGTAAGGAAAGAATAGAGACAAAATTAAGGAATCAATTATATACCATCAACCATTAAGAATTGGTTTATTTAGAACTCCGGGGCTAAGATATTTATTATTAGGCAATATATAAGTAAATCAACAAAATAATTAAATTTATCTCTGTAATTCTTACCAAGTTGCAGATGTTGATATTCAAAGTTATACTACAAATAAAAAAAATAATATTTAAAACATTTATAAATAAAACTTTGATAAGTAGAATTAGTGGTAGCCAAGTAACTAACCTTGAGGGAATTTACAAGATCAGCACGATCTTTCGCCCTAAGAGATTGACAACAAAATAAACACAAGAACAATAATTATTAAAAGTTACATAAAGAGAATTTAAAGAAGAAAACATAAAGATTGATTATTTAGGGATATACCATAAATATTTAAGGAAAGAACAATAATTATTTAGGGAAAGAACAATAATTAGGGTTTAGATATACCAACGGCGGCGGGGGGGGGGGGGGGGGGGGGGGTTGAGAATCTCCAAGATCAGACATATCGAACTGATCTTTGTTACTATTACTCAACTTCTTCAAACCCTAGGAGTAAGTGAGAGACAAAAAGGGAGGGAAATTAGATGGTTCCTTCTATGTAAACAAAGATCAATTTTATATTATAACTGGAGATTGCCACACAATTTGCTTATACAAAAAATGAAAAATAATATGGAAAGTAACAAACTAAAAATGTGTCTGAGCTCGCTATGATGTAAGCCAGAGAGGACTGAGTCGAAAAGGAGAAAAGGGTACGGTATTAGGCAGTTTGATCAGAGGTTTGGTGTGACTCAAAACGTTGTGAGATCGAAAATGTTTGTGAGGATTTTGGTTTAGAAGGACTCCGAGAAGGGATGTTGGGGATTTTCATTTTTTTTATACAAGAACCCTAGGTGTGAGATGTTGAGGATTTGGTTGGTTTGGGCGGGAAAGAGTCGGGCTTTCTTTTTGTTTTGAGGGAAACCTCATTTTTTTTATAATATCAAATTATATTTAGTAAAATTAGTAACGGATATTGTAATTTACTAATGATAATTTATTATGAGAAATAGTAAAGGTATAATATTGCTAGTAATTAAGAAACTAGATTGTTACTAATAGAGAATTTTGGTGTAGTGTTGCATCCTCTCCTTAGCGTCAACCCTTTGGAGGCGTCCACATTTTTCTTGTCCCTTGCCACAGCATCAACCTTCCTTTTTCCCTTGGCCTCCATCTTCTTGCGGCGATCCAGATTTTTTTGTGTCCAATCAAATTATCTAGGAGCTATTCCGAACGTGGACTCGAAAGGATGATCTGAAGAGGTGAGATAAGGAACTTCACAGATGAACAAATAGAAAAGCACTGAAAGTATAGTAAAGATGAGCAGAAAAAGAATTATCTATCTCAGCTTCGGCTGCAACCTCGTGATCGGCTTTTGCTCTGGGTTGGTCTCAAAAAACACTTTGTCTTCCACAGGAATGGTTACTTCAACTAGAGGTACCCACTTGGAGGGGGTAATATCCGAGGCCTATAAATTTTGGCACGAAAAATAAGTCTTCAAATTTGGGAGTCTTGGGCACACAGTAAGCCTCCACCAAGTCTTGCACCGCAGCTAGAATTTTTGGGGACTTCTTTACTGAAATGGATCACAGAAACATCAAGACAGTTCAGCTAAAAGAGAAGCAGTATCTAAGAAAGAATAAAATGTACCTATTCTATAAGGCCCATTCCATTCACGTGAAACCTTACATGACCTATCCTTCTCATGGTTCCTGAACTCCCAATCACTCCTCGTGAACACATATTCCAACTATGATTACTGGTCTAGACGACCTTAATCGTCCTCAAATGTGACTTCCTCGAAGAAAAGTAGTATCGAAAAGCCTCAGTATTGTCTTTTAGGTCATGGACATATCTGAATATGTCCCCAGTGAGGTCAACCCCGATCTGGGCTTTCCAAAAATCATTTCTCCCAAGATAGTCCTACAAAAGTTAGGGGTAGATGAGTAAAGGTGACACTATACCCACTTAGAATATATCTAATAACGGGCTGAAGGGGTAAGCGAAGTCTAACTTGTAGAACCCATAGAGGAAGGAAAACTTTATTCGAGCAAGAGGTGTCATAAACTATCTCTTCGTTATAGGCAACCTAGTGGAAATGCTAATGGGGATAATTTTTACCTCAAGGCATCCAATTCGTTCTCTGATATATCAGAAGCATACCACCTAGCATCAGTGGTTGAGGGGTCGTAATAAGATGAAAAGTTCCCTGAAGTACTCTCCTTAAAAATCGGTTCCTCACCTACTAGTTCTTCTATAGGGTGAGGGGATGGGATAGGCCCCACAAACATTGCTCTGTCAGACATAGCTTTATCAGGGGAAGAGTCCAAATCTACGGTATACATAGACACGGTATTAACCAAATGTTCAACACCCACTTACTGTTCAACTAAGTTAACTACCTCTAGATCCTCAAAACCAAGACCATCAAATGCCACTGCAGCCGATAATGGAGCAGAACCACTAGAATAAGTTACCCTAGGCATATAATTAGGGTGCCTAAGCTCATCTTCAGGGCAAATGACTTGTAGGGTTTTTGCAAACTTCCTCTCTAGAATACCGGGGCAATCAACATCTAACTCGGATAAATACTTTAACCATCAACGCACATAGGGTTGGTAACTCATAAAGGTCAAGGTATTGTGGGGTTTAGGGGCTACTATAAAGATAAAACCAAGGATTTTGCACAAAAAACAAAACTCAAAAAACCTTAAAAATGATCAGATCCTAGGCCAACTAGCTCAATGGCCACCTAAATGAATAAAATTCTAGAAATCATCACCAAACACCATGCGATTCAAAAATAGAAGAAGAATGGACAGTGATAACTATAAATAACTTGCATAAGAGCGGAGAAAAATCCTAAAATCTTAATAGGTCAAATACTTGCATACCTTCTAATCCTACGGAGAGTTAAAGACAGAAGGGAGAATGCAAAAACTACACCAAAAATGAATGAATATCGCCAGAGAAGAAGAATCTCTGTAGAAGGGGTAATCTCTTCCTTTCTCTAAAAATACTTTACGTTTGGCAACAAGTTCATTTAATCATGACAGATGACATCACCCTAGAAAAAGGAACAGCCGATGCAGGTTCAGTGAATTGACGCGTGCATTACCCCAAGTGCATGTGATGACTACTCCAAGATCCAATCAAAGTCATTTGACATGTGGCCGTTCATTGTCGAATCCAAAATGTTATAAGTCTATCTGTTCTGTGAGCGCCGAGAAGAATTTAAGACGACCAGGTTCCAGAAGGCCGACAATATCCTATTATTGAATACTCCATTCATTCATTTCACCTAGCAACTACTCTGAAGATCTAATACTCCAGAGAAACTGCTATAAGTTCCAGTCATGAATGAAGTCTTTAGAGCTTTTAATATACACTAAATATAGGACACCTTGTTAGCCTCTTAAGAGGTGACATGTATCCCCATTAGGACAAATAATCTACTCAACTATGGATAATGTGGTCGTCTCGGGTATAAATGTGCTCGACCTGACAGTATGAGTAACCATCTCATTATTTTTTACACAATGTTAGTTAATAGTGTTTATTAACCCCATCAATACCATCCTCTCTCTAGTTATATCACGTGATGGAATTGCAGTAGTTATGTTTATCCCACATTCGCATGTGAAGAAGTTGTACAATATTCCACCTTCATCGTGTTGTAACAAACTCATCTTTATCTGCCTCTTGGAATATAAAAGGTGTAAATTCCTGACATATAAAGGCACTCTGCCTATCCCACTACACTCTTTCTCCGGTAACTACCCATAAATAACATTTAATCTCATAGAATAAGAGATCCAAGAATATTCTACCCAACATCCTAGGCTACACGCTAGACAAAATTTTGAAAGCTTGTAATCATTCTTTTCATGGCTATGGCCCATTCAATACATACGATTAGCACTACACCTGTGGACGTAGGCACCGCTATGGGACGAACCTCGTTAATCCTCTATTTGTTTCTTTGTCTCTCATCTCTCTCTATTCATCCGAATTTGAAAAGTTGGTAGTGGTAATTTATTTATTTGTTATTATTTATTATTGGTATTTAGTTGCTAAGAATCATAAATCCATACACCAATTTTAGATGATAACACTAATCAAAATAAACTCACAAAGTATGTTTTAGATATGAAAATTATTTAAAGTTTCTTAAGAACAAGTTTTGAATTTTTTTTGTTAAAGACTTTAGATAAGTAATCAAACTTCAAAAACTTTAAACTATAATAATAATAATAATAATAATAATAATAATAATAATAATAATAATAATAATAATAATAATAATAATAATAATAATAATAATAATAATAATAATAATAATAATAATAATGGATATCGAAAAAAAATAACGTTTTTTTTTTAAAGAAAAACCCATTTATTTAGCTTAAAAACAATTAAAACCTTTCTAAAATTCTCAACCATATTTTGTGTGGAAAGAGAGTGAGTTAAGTAGGAGTTTTGTATTTTTAAATCATGTGGAAAAAAACTTCCAAACCTTCTAACTCATTCTCAACCGCATAAATATCGATTGCTTCTCCAAGGCAACAAAATATATGGTAGAAAAAGGTAATCTCACATTTGTAAATGCAATTTTTTGGTCTGATTAATGTCGTTGCAGCAAGACAATGCGTCACTGCGACAAACTTGAGACAATCTTGGTTGCGCAAAGAAGCTGAGGAAATTTGGAGTTGAAATAGAATACCAGCGACAAACTTTTATTGCAGTGATACAAGTATGTACGATTTCACTATGCGCATGCTTTAGTTTAAAAGTAGGAGTTGACTTTTGTTTATGATTTCAGTTACGGATTGGGATTTATAGGGTTTGTGTTATAGGTTTTGGTATTTTTTGACTTCTTACGGATCCAATTGATAGAACCTCATTCTTTTCATTTTATGATTTTTGAAATTACAGTAAGAAAACTTTTTTTGTGCTTATATTTTAAGTATAAATGGATTTAATCAATTGTGACCTATTTTTAATTGAATGGAATTCCAGTTTCATGGGCTTGTGTTGATTAATTCATGCAATTATGAGAGCCCATTTAATACAGTCCATGAAAGTAGTTGACCAACCCAAATGAATTAACACACTGCTCGACCCAAATCATGGATTTAATTATGCCCGAATTATTTTTTATATAAAAGAACACTTTGAGTTAGGGCTTCATCATATCCATCCAGATAGACAGCCTTGGGTTGTTTGTGGAAGTGAAATGTTAATCGGTCTACCTTGTGTTGGAGCTTCTTGATGGCTTTATCTTTCTCATGTAACAAAGCCTCTTGGTTGGCCAATGTCTTTTTAGTTTTCTCTTTATCCACAATTGGCTAAGCAATAACCACCTTCCTATATGGTTGTCCAGACTTGGTTTTCTTCTTTTTTAAATTTTCTAGCTCTTCCAGCAATCTAACATTCCCAAGTTCCAGGAAACAGGCACCTTCGTGTAGAGCCATTTCAGCCAACTTCTTTAACTTTTCCAGCTCATTCCTTAAATTATTATTCTCCTTCTCAAGAAGAGTATCAACCTCCCGAGGACTTTTTACTTCTCTGGTCAATACATATTACTTCTTCCTAAAGGCAGATGTAATCTCCTGCAACTTCTTATCGAAGCACCAACTTGCACTTAGTGCCTCGTATTTGGCTTCATGGTCAAAGTGAAGCAAAGCTCGAGAAAGATTATGTCCATCTTGCAGCTTCTCAATCATCTCGTAGTATGCAACGTTATTCTCCACTGCACTATCAAAAAACTATGCAAATGTGCATAGGCATATTTCACTTGATCTCAAGCATCTATGCCGAGCAGCCTACTAACTCTGTCTCAGTTAGACTCACATGTATAACTTCAAGTAGACTGTTGCAGCATTTCAGTTGATCAAATTCAACAGACATTATCATAGTCGTTGGCCACAACCTCGTGATTGGCTTCTGCCTCTGGGTTGATCTTAAAAAATACTCTGTCTTCCACAGGAATGGTTACTTCAACTGGAGGTACCCACTTGGAGGGGTAATATCCAGTGCCTATAAATTTCAACACGAAAAATAATTCCTCAAATTTGGGAGCCTTGGGCACACAGTAAGCCTCCACCAAGTCTAGCACTGCAGCTAGAAGTTTTTGGGCCAACTTTACATAAATGGATCACAGAAACATCAAGACGTTTCAGTTCAAAGAGAAGCAGTATGTAAGAAAGAATAAAATGTACCTATTCTATAAGTCCCATTCCATTCACGTGAAACCTTACAGGACCTATCCTTCTCATGGTTCCTGAACACCCAATCACCCCTCGTGAACACATATTCCAACTATGATTACTGGTCTGGACGACCTTAATCTTCCTCAAATGTGACTTCCTCAGAGAAAAGTAGTATTGAAAATCCTCAGCGTTGTCTTTTAGGCCATGGACATATCTGAATATGTCCCTAGTGAGGTCAAACCCTATTTAGGCTTTCCAAAAATCATTTCTCCGAAGATAGTTCGATAAACGTTAGGGGGAGATGAGTAAGGGTGACACTATACCCATTTAGAATATATCTAATAACGGGGTGAAGGGGTAAGCGAAGTCTAACTTGTAGAACCCATAGAGGAAGGAAAACTTTATTTGGTAAGAGGTGTCATAAACTATCTCTTCGCTAGTGGGCAACCTAGTGGAAATGCTAATGGGGATAATTTTTACCTCAAAGCATCCAATTCGTTCTCTGATATATCACAAGCATACCACTTAGCATCAGTGGTTGAGGGGTCATAATAAGATGAAAAGTTCCCTGAAGTACTCTCCTCAAAAATCGGTTCCTCACCTACTGGTTCTTCTATAGGGTGAGGGGATGGGGTAGGCCCCACAAACACTGCTCTGTCAGACATAGCTTCATCAGGGGAAGAGTCCAAATCTACGATATACATAGACACGGTATTCACCAAATGTTAAACACCCACTTACTATTCTACTAAGTTAACTACCTCTGGATCCTCAAAACCAAGACCATCAAATGCCACTACGACCGATAATGGAGCAGAACCACTAGAATAAGTTACCCTAGGCGTATAATTAGGGTGCCCAAGCTCGTCTTCAGGGCAAATGACGTGTAGGGTTTTTGTAAACATCCTCGCTAGAATACCGGGGCAATCAACCTCTAACTTGGATACGTACTTTAACCATCATTGCACATAGGGTTCGTAACTCATAAAGGTCAAGGTATTATGGGGTTTGGGGGCTACAAGAAAGATAAAACTAAGGATTTTGCAAAAAAAACAAAACTAAAAAAATCTTGAAAATGACTGGATCCTAGGCCAACTAGCTCAATGGCCACCTAAATGATTAAACTTCCCGAAATTATCACCAAACACCATGCGATTAAAAAATTGAAGAAGATTGGACAGTGATAGCTATAAATAACTTGCATAAGGGAGGAGAAAAATCCTAAAAGCTTAAGAGGTCAAATACTTGCATACCTTCAAATCCTACGGAGAGTTAAAGACAGACGGGAGAATGCAAAAACTTCACCAAAAATGAAGGAATATCGCCAGAGAAGAAGAAGCTCTATAGAAGGGGTAATCTCTTCCTTTCTCTAAAAATACTTTACGTTTGGCAACAAGTTCATTTAATCATGACATATGACATCACCCTAGAAAAAGGAACAGCCGATGCAGGTTTAGTGAATTGACGCGTGCATTACCCCAAGTGCATGTGATGACTACTCCAAGATCCAATCAAAGTCATTTGACATGTGGCCGTTCATTGTCGAATCCAAAATGTTATAAGTCTATCTGCTCTGTGAGCGCCGAGAAGAATTTAAGACGACCAGGTTCCAGAAGGCCGACAATATCCTATTATTGAATACTCCATTCATTCATTTCACCTAGCAACTACTCTGAAGATCTAATACTCCAGAGAAACTGCTATAAGTTCCATTCATGAATGAAGTCTTTAGAGCTTTTAATATACACTAAATAGAGGACACCTTGTTAGCCTCTTAAGAGGTGACATGTATCCCCATTAGGACAAATAATCTACTCAACTATGGATAATGTGGTCGTCTCGGGTATAAATGTGCTCGACCTGACAGTATGAGTAACCATCTCATTATTTTTTACACAATGTTAGTTAATAGTGTTTATTAACCCCATCAATACCATCCTCTCTCTAGTTATATCACGTGATGGAGTTGCAGTAGTTATGTTTATCCCACATTCGCATGTGAAGAAGTTGTACAATATTCCACCTTTATCGTGTTGTAACAAACTCATCTTTATCTGCCTCTTGGAATATAAAAGGTGTAAATTCCTGACATATAAAGGCACTCTGCCTATCCCACTACACTCTTTCTCCGGTAACTACCCATAAATAACATTTAATCTCATAGAATAAGAGATCCAAGAATATTCTACCGAACATCCTAGGCTACACGCTAGAGAAAATTTTGAAAGCTTGTAATCATTCTTTTCATGGCTATGGCCCATTCAATACATACGATTAGCACTACACCTGTGGACGTAGGCACCGCTGTGGGACGAACCTCGTTAAACCTCTATTTGTTTCTTTGTCTCTCGTCTCTCTCTATTCCTCCCAATTTGAAAAGTTGGTAGTGGTAATTTATTTATTTGTTATTATTTATTATTGGTATTTAGTTGCTAAGAATCATAAATCCATACACCAATTTTAGATGATAACACTAATCAAAATAAACTCACAAAGTATGTTTTAGATATAAAAACTATTTAAAGTTTCTTAAGAACAAGTTTTGAATTTTTTTTGTTAAAGACTTTAGATAAGTAATCAAACTTCAAAAACTTTAAACTATAACAATAATAATAATAATAATAATAATAATAATAATAATAATAATAATAATAATAATAATAATAATAATAATAATAATGGATATCTAAAAAAAACAACGTTTTTTCTTTTAAGAAAAACCCATTTATTTAGCTTAAAAACAATTAAAACCTTTCTAAAATTCTCAACCATATTTTGTGTGGAAAGAGAGTGAGTTAAATAGGAGTTTTGTATTTTTAAATCATGTGGAAAAAAACTTCCAAACCTTCTAACTCATTCTCAACCGCATAAATATCGATTGCTTCTCCAAGGCAACAAAATATATGGTAGAAAAAGGTAATCTCACATTTGTAAATGCAATTTTTTGGTCTGATTAATGTCGTTGCAGCAAGACAATGCGTCACTGCGGCAAACCTGAGACAATCTTGGTCGTGCAAAGAAGCTGAGGAAATTTGGAGTTGAAATAGAATACCAGCGACAAACTTTTATTGCAGTGATACAAGTTTGTACGATTTCACTATGCGCATGCTTTAGTTTAAAAGTAGGAGTTGACTTTTGTTAATGATTTCAGTTACGGATTGGGATTTATAGGGTTTGTGTTATAGGTTTTGGTATTTTTTGACTTCTTACGGATCCAATTGATAGAACCTCATTCTTTTCATTTTATGATTTTTGAAATTACAGTAAGAAAACTTTTTTTGTGCTTATATTTTAAGTATAAATGGATTTAATCAATTGTGACCTATTTTTAATTGAATGGAATTCCAGTTTCATGGTCTTGTGTTGATTAATTCATGCAATTATGAGATCCCATTTAATACAGTCCATGAAAGTAGTTGACCAACCCAAATGAATTAACACACTGCTCGACCCAAATCATGGATTTAATTATGCCCGAAGTATTTTGGATATAAAAGAACACTTTGAGTTAGGGCTTCATCATATCCATCCAGACAGACAGCCTTGGGTTGTTTGTGGAAGTGAAAAGTTAATCGGTCTACCTTGTGTTGGAGCTTCTTGATGGATTTATCTTTCTCATGTAACAAAGCCTCTTGGTTGGCCAATGTCTTTTTAGTTTTCTCTTTATCCACATTTGGCTAAGCAATAACCACCTTCCTATATGGTTGTCCAGACTTGGTTTTCTTCTTCTTTAAATTTTCTAGCTCTTCCAGCAATCTAACATTCCCAAGTTCCAGGAAACAGGCACCTTCGTGTAGTGCCATTTCAACCAACTTCTTTAATTTTTCCAGCTCATTCCTTAAATTATTATTCTCCTTCTCAAGAAGAGTATCAACCTCCCGAGGACTTTTTACTTCTCTGGTCAATACATATTACTTCTTCCTAAAGGCAGATGTAATCTCCTGCAACTTCTTATCGAAGCACCAACTTGCACTTAGTGCCTCGTATTTGGCTTCGTGGTCAAAGTGAAGCAAAGCTCGAGAAAGATTATGTCCATCTTGCAGCTTCTCAATCATCTCGTAGTATACAACGTTATTCTCCACTGTACTATCAAAAAACTATGCAAATGTGCATAGGCATATTTCACTTGATCTCAAGAATCTATGCCGAGAAGCCTACTAACTCTGTCTCAGTTAGACTCACATGTATAACTTCAAGTAGACTGTTGCAGCATTTCAGTTGATCAAATTCAACAGACATTATCATAGTCGTTGGCCACAACCTCGTGATTGGCTTCTGCCTCTGGGTTGGTCTTAAAAAATACTCTGTCTTCCACAGGAATGGTTACTTCAACTGGAGGTACCCACTTGGAGGGGTAATATCCAGTGCCTATAAATTTCGACACGAAAAATAATTCCTCAAATTTGGGAGTCTTGGGCACACAGTAAACCTCCACCAAGTCTAGCACTGCAGCTAGAAGTTTTTGGGCCTTCTTTACATAAATGGATCACAGAAACATCAAGACGTTTCAGTTCAAAGAGAAGCAGTATGTAAGAAAGAATAAAATGTACCTATTCTATAAGTCCCATTCCATTCACGTGAAACCTTACAGGACCTATCCTTCTCATGGTTCCTGAACACCCAATCACCCCTCGTGAACACATATTCCAACTATGATTACTGGTCTGGACGACCTTAATCTTCCTCAAATGTGACTTCCTCAGAGAAAAGTAGTATTGAAAATCCTCAGCGTTGTCTTTTAGGCCATGGACATATCTGAATATGTCCCTAGTGAGGTCAAACCCTATTTAGGCTTTCCAAAAATCATTTCTCCGAAGATAGTCCGATAAACGTTAGGGGGAGATGAGTAAGGGTGACACTATACCCATTTAGAATATATCTAATAACGGGGTGAAGGGGTAAGCTAAGTCTAACTTGTAGAACCCATGGAGGAAGGAAAACTTTATTCGGTAAGAGGTGTCATAAACTATCTCTTCGCTAGTGGGCAACCTAGTGGAAATGCTAATGGGGATAATTTTTACCTCAAAGCATCCAATTCGTTCTCTGATATATCACAAGCATACCACTTAGCATCAGTGGTTGAGGGGTCATAATAAGATGAAAAGTTCCCTGAAGTACTCTCCTCAAAAATCGGTTCCTCACCTACTGGTTCTTCTATAGGGTGAGGGGATGGGGTAGGCCCCACAAACACTGCTCTGTTAGACATAACTTCATCAGGGGAAGAGTCCAAATCTACGATATACATAGACACGGTATTCACCAAATGTTAAACACCCACTTACTATTCTACTAAGTTAACTACCTCTGGATCCTCAAAACCAAGACCATCAAATGCCACTACGACCGATAATGGAGCAGAACCACTAGAATAAGTTACCCTAGGCGTATAATTAGGGTGCCCAAGCTCGTCTTCAGGGCAAATGACGTGTAGGGTTTTTGTAAACATCCTCGCTAGAATACCGAGGCAATCAACCTCTAACTTGGATACATACTTTAACCATCATTGCACATAGGGTTCGTAACTCATAAAGGTCAAGGTATTATGGGGTTTGGGGGCTACAAGAAAGATAAAACTAAGGATTTTGCAAAAAAAACAAAACTAAAAAAATCTTGAAAATGACTGGATCCTAGGCCAACTAGCTCAATGGCCACCTAAATGATTAAACTTCCCGAAATCATCACCAAACACCATGCGATTAAAAAATTGAAGAAGATTGGACAGTGATAACTATAAATAACTTGCATAAGAGAGGAGAAAAATCCTAAAAGCTTAAGAGGTCAAATACTTGCATACCTTCAAATCCTACGGAGAGTTGAAGACAGACGAGAGAATGCAAAAACTTCACCAAAAATGAAGGAATATCGCCAGAGAAGAAGAAGCTCTATAGAAGGGGTAATCTCTTCCTTTCTTTAAAAATTCTCAGAAGATTTAAAATGGTATGGTTGTTCAAACGATAGGGTTTTTTAGACTTTAAATACTTTACGTTTGGCAACAAGTTCATTTAATTATGACAGATGACATAACACTAGAAAAAGGAACAGCCGATGCAGGTTTAGTGAAGTGACGCACGCATTACCCCAAGATCACGTGACGATTACTCCAAGATCTAATCAAATAAACTTGACATGTGGTCGTTCATTACCGAATCCAAACTGTTACAAGTGTATCTTTTCTGTGAGCGCCGAGAAGAATTTAAGACGACCAAGTTCCAGAAGGCTGACAATATCCTATTATTGAATACTCCATTCATTCATTTCACCCAGCAACTTCTCCGAAGATCCAATACTCCAGAGAAACTGCTATAAGTTCCAGTCATGAATGAAGTCTTTATATATTTTAATATACACTAAATATAGGACACCTTGTTAGCCTCTAAAGTGGTGATATGTGTCCCCATTAGGATAAAGAATCTACTCAACTATGGATAATGTGGTCGTCTCGGGTATAAATGTGCTCAGCCTGACAGTATGAGTAACCATCTCATTATTGTTTACACAATGTTAGTTAACAGTGTTTATTAATCCCATCAATACCATCCTCTCTCTAGTTATATCACGTGATGGAATTGCAGTATTCATGTTTATCCCACATTCGCATGTGAAGAAGTTGTATAATATTCCACCTTTATCGTGTTGTAACAAACTCATCTTTATATGCCTCTTGGAATATAAAAGGTGTACGATTAGCACTACACCTGTGGACGTAGGCACCGCTTTGGGTCGAACCTCGTTAATACTCTATTTCTTTCTTTGTCTCTCATCTCTCTCTATTCATCCCAATTTGATAAGTTGGTAGTGGTAATTTATTTATTTGTTCTTATTTATTATTGGTATTTAGTTGCTAAAAATCAAAAATTCGTACACTAATTTTAGATGATAACACTAATCACAATAAACTCACAAAGTATGTTTTAGATATAAAAATTATTTTAATTTTCTCAAGAACAAGTTTTGCAAAATTTTGGTCAAAGACTTTAGATAAGTAATCAAACTTAAAAAACTATAAACTAGAATAATAATAATAATAATAATAATAATAATAATAATAATAATAATAATAATAATAAAAATTATAATAATAATAATAATAATAATAATAAAAATTATAATAATAACAATAATAATAATAATAATAATAATAATAATAATAATAATAATAATAATAATAATAATAATAATAATAATAATAATAATAATAATAATAATAATAATAATAATAATAATAATAATAATAATGGATATCTAAAAAAAATAACGTTTTTTCTCTTAAGAAAAACCCATTTATTAGGTTAAATATAATGAAAACCTTTCCGAAATTCTCAACCATATTTTGTGTGGAAAGAGAGAGTGAGTTAAATAGGAGTTTTGTATTTTTAAATCATGTGGAGAAAAACTCCAAACCTTCTAACTCATTCCACATAAAAATCGATTGCTTCTCCAAGGAAACAAAATATATGGTAGAAAAAGGTAATCTCACATTTGTAAATGAAATTTTTTGGTCTGATTAATGTCGTTCCAGCAAGACAATGCGTCACTGCGGCAAACCTGAGACAATCTTGGTCGCGCCAAGAAGCCGAGGAAATTTGGAGTTGAAATAGAATACCAGCGACAAACTTTTATTGCAGTGATACAAGTTTCTACGATGAGACTAAGGTGAAGAAGGCAAACATTTGCTCTGAGATTTTTGGTCTTTGGATAAAAGGCACCAATGAAGAGCTTTCACTACGGTGAAAATGCGGCGAGGCAAGTCGCACACTTCTTCAGAAAATTTGAACCAATTTTTTGTCTTCAAGGGTTTTGAAAATATTTCGGCGAAGTACACTAAGTATGTTTCTTCTCAACAAAGAACACTCACACTTAAAATGCACACATAAGAATGTAATGTTTATAAACATAGTTTTTCTCTAAGTATATTGCATAATGTATTTGTTCAAATAGTCCAAACAACTTACTGACAAGTTTTAACACATTTTTCATTTCAATAAAACCTTAATTTAAGTTGTGTCAAAATATGGGTGGGAAAAGTAAGTCGTTTTAAGTCATTTACCTTATCCTAAAGTGGCCTTCTCATTTGTCGTGGCATGGGGTAGCTTTTGGAATTAAGATGAAGAAGTCAAGTCTCGAGATCTTGATCATAAAACTTTCCAGGAAAACTTAGATAATAACTCAAACATGTCTTGGAATGGGATAAGACAATATAATCATATTGGAGCTTTTGATCATACATGTGATCTTATACATATTACCAGTAGATTCTCATTTTATTAATTTTTGTATCACAAGTAATGTCTTTAAAATCACTTTATTTTATAATGTGTATGATTGGAACCATTAAGCTTTTGAATTCTAATTTGTTATGTGTGAAAAATATTTGTTATAACCATAATCCTTGAGTATGATTTTTAAAAGTATTTTGGTCATATAAGTGTTTACTTTTAAATAATGATATAGTGTACTTGTTTAAACTAATAAAATTGGGTTTTTGTTTTTATTTTTCTGTGCCATTTTTTCTACACATTTGGATTCAATTCCTATGTCCGCGACTCGCAACATTTTATTTTCACTACAATGGTAGATTTTTGTTAGTGAACGAGTCTAGAATGGTACGGTTTCTTTTTAGAACCCATTTTGCAACTTTTACCATTTTTACTAATTCCAAGCTTTCCCTACATCTTTGATTGTGATTTGTAGGCTACTCACATGGCTCTTAAATTGTGTTTACGTGCCATGACGTCTACTAATGGGCTATTTAGATTGAACTTTTATCCCAGCTCTTCATCCATTGGGAACACTCTTTTGATTTGGATTCTCTATATGAGATTTGTGTCCCTCATATTTTGAACAATCTTAGGTGTCTTTGTATTTATTCTCAATATAATGAGTTTTATACCAATCTAGTGAAATAGTTTAATACAATTATTTCAGAGGAAAAGTACTAGATGGGTCTTCCAATCCTTATTGGTCATGTCCGTCAGGTGAAAGTGCTTATTCCTTAAGAGATGGTTACTCATCACTAAAATATAAAGGAAGAATCTACATCCAATGGCCCTTTTACAAAATTTGTTCCAAGTCCTTCTAAACATAAGGTGATCTCTTTTATGAGTGATGGTTTTTTATGCAGATCATCAAACAATAAACATAAATAAATAATGTGGAAATCAATCACCCAAGAACACTGGATTTTTACGTGGTTAGACTATTAATGGCCTACGTCCACGGTAGTATTGGGGTTTTATTTTTAAAACCATGTATGACGTTTACTTTTTAGTAAAGGTTTACCCGTTTATTTTGAAATAAGAATCATGGTTATGAGAGTGCCTAATATTTATTGTAAATATACTGTATACAATTTCAGTCAATTGTATTTAATACGAATTCTGGTGAGTTGGGTTCGAATTGATCATAAAATATCAGAATTTTGGTTCTAGTGCAATAGAACAGTTTGCAACCTATATGGGGAGTCACATCCTTTCAGGAAAGTTATGTGTAAAATCCTAGTGTTTATCTCAAACAGTGGGAAACTGTCATATGGTTCGAGAACTTATTTGAGATTTCAAAAGAGAATTGTAATCGATACATTCAGGATTATATTAAACAGGACCACCGGTGAGATTCAAGTCTAAGGATTGTTTTGATTAGACTGGGAAATCTCACATCATTTGCAAAGAGTTCATAGATTCTTAATCCCCCAGGGTTATGACTATTATAATGCTTGCATAATTGTTACTTCGATTACTATAGGTGCAATTCAATTATATATTGGATTAATAGATCCCCACAAGTTAGTTAATGGTAGTGTGAGTATGTCTAAGATCATTGTTCGGAGGAATATGTGTCCAAGAGATATCTTGATTTGTGATACCCCTTAATAGTCTTATATGATTTATTACCACCAGTAAAACCCGATCGATGGATTATTTTATAATCCAGTGGAGTAGCAAATAAGTTAAGTTTTGAGAATCAAGGAATTGATTAGATGTTGGTCAAAACCAATTAATGATGAATTGATTTGACCAGGCGGGTATCGAACACTTAATGTGATGAATCAAATTATGTAACATAACAGACTTTGCAAATAAGATCTATATATCCGAGTGATTTTGAGATAATTAAATTGTAGTGCAGTCATGATTATTTAGTGAAATTAATCGCGATTAAATAAAGTAATAAAATAAATTATGGTAATTGTAATTTGTAATTTTTGAGTATTTATATGGATTCTAATTTAATTATTAGTCTTGGGCCCCTAGCATAATCCATTGCCCAAGTAGTAGGCCCAAAACTCTCTAGAAGCCCAATTTGACTGTAGCCCATTTCTTATATCTATTTATATTTGTGTAAGATATGGTTTTAGTGCAATGTTCTATTATGGAGGGTTAAATATGGTGAGGAAAAATATTGTTCACATTTTTGTGAAGGATGGGGAAAGAGAAAGTAATTTCTCTCGTATTTCATCAAAGTTTCATCTCCGAGCTTGAGATAAACTATTAGGCCAATACAACATTAGGATTTTCCACCTAAATAGAAAATATGATCCTATTATTTGAATGAGTCCATATACATGTGTAATATGTTACTAAAATCATCTGGCATAGCCTTTGGGCTTTGGGCCCCTCTTCTTTAATATAGTCGGCTGAGTGTTTGCCCCATTCGTCTCTAGTCGTTCACGATCGAGGGACATTTTTGCCTCATCGGCAAGCCCCCATTCTTGAAGGGAATTTAAAATATGGCTGAGGGAATGTTCCTTGGCACTCAGCCTTTTCCTTATCCGTATTCAGTCCCCAAAGGTTCCATTCCCACGGTTTTTTGGTGTTGAAGTGCTAACTGATGGGTGATGGCCGAACATTAATCGGTGATGACTTGTAATTTTTAAAAAATTCCCAAAGTATCATTTGATTTTCGGTTGTCCTTGAATTTAATACATCCACATGCCAAAGTAAAGTGACGTATGGAGTGTGTGATTTAAAGTTTTCCACAAGTTGAGCGTAACATTGTAGTCATATTGTGGCTTTTGATGAGCCAAAGAAAACTTTCTTAATAGCCCCCAAAGTACTTAATTCATGTGGCATTGATGATGTAATATGAAACGAAATATATGTTTGGTTGATGATATATGTAATTAGACTCCAACGCCATTCGCTTGAATAATAGCCGAAGGGATGATAAAATAATGTCCAAAAGCCATCGAATTTTAAAATAAGTGAGGTGTAAATATGTCGCTACGTATAATGGGCATAAGATATGTTGTGTTTTTATTCCTTGTGCTTTATTTCACATATCTAGATGGTATCTGAAGATATGTAACATTTGGACTTTAATATTTTTCTTCCTTTCTTAAAATTGGTTGTCGATTCTTTAACTTTTCAAAGTAGCCGAAATATTAGTGGATGTGTGGTTCTCGAATCGAGGTTTAAGCCCCCCAAACCCATAACTTGAGGCTTCATATTTATTCGAGTTATCGGCATCCATTATCTAGTCGTAGTCTTTGAATAACCGAGGGTGAGGTAATCGGGTGTCTGATAGTTAGTAAGTCAAGTAGGCTTTGAAGAATAACTAGGCTGAGGTGTTTGATGTTAACCGACCGTCAGTAAGAAAGTAAGATT
Source organism: Sambucus nigra (assembly GCA_949130495.1). Lineage (NCBI taxonomy): Eukaryota > Viridiplantae > Streptophyta > Magnoliopsida > Dipsacales > Adoxaceae > Sambucus > Sambucus nigra. The sequence goes on from OX422224.1 coordinate 12,854,705, forward strand.
GAAGAATGACTAGGTATAGTTGAGATTTGAATAATGACTAGGGTTAGGTGTTCGGTGTTAACCAACCATCAATAAGTCAAGTTACCTTTGAATAATGACTAGGTTTCGATGATAAATGACCATCGCTAAGTCAAGTAACCTTTGAAGAATGACTATGCTAAGGTGTTGGTTGTTAACTAGTTGTTAATAAGTCATGTAACTCAATAAGTAAATATAATATAGAAGGGTGACTAGACTATGGGCCATTTTTAAGACAAGACTAATCATTAGTTGATTGGATATATGACCAGAGACGGAGGAAATAATTTGTTATATATGTCCCTTAATGTTGATTAACTATATTATCGAGTTATCCTTTCTTGACTCAGATTGTTTACATATTCATTCCTCCCCCGTCGAATTGCGTAGATCAAATGGATTAGATCTGATGAGGTTGACAAGATAGCTCAGTGATCAGCCAAACTTTTTTAGGGAATTATGAGTTTGAAAAAGGCATTTGAGATTTTATCCGGTGTTTATCTTTTTGGGACTTTTGAGTCCATTTTGAAGCGTCCGGGATACCATTTGGTGTTTAGCCTCCATTACAGTATTTTGTTGGTGTTTTTTGTTTGATTAAGAATATATTAAGAAAATTAGGTGGGCAAATGTCATCGTGTTACCGGATTTAGCCGTGATGATCAAGCATCATTGATGTTCTCAAATTTAACCTCGGGAGTCAGGCATCATCGGTTAGGTGTATCAGTGGTGACGTGTTGGTATTTCATTACAGAGCGCATTCTAAGGTGTCCAATAAGTTTAATATGATTTTTTCGTTCCTCTCGTCGGGTTAAGAATTTAAGGTTTGATTATGTTATCATAAGTTATGTGTTGTATTTGTTGAATGTGTTGTTGGTACTTATGGTTAACCGTTGTATCTTCGATGAGTGGCTACTAGCAACTCGTCCTTATGAAGGTCTTTCCCTGCCAAACATATACGTTTAAAATTAATCATGGTCTAAGATGCAAAACATACATGTAAAGGCATAATTGAACATTATACATGTAATATGCTATAGAAAGAATTTATCTCATGGGTATCTTATTTCTCCCAAGTGGAAACACATAATGTCACACAAATTCTACCAAACAGTTCGTCAACCTTATTCATCAAAAGCATTATTGGCACAGATTAGTCAAACGTACCATTGGCGTTGTATTCGTCGTCGAACAAATCATTGGTGTAATAGATAAATGAGTTGTAATTTTCCAGCATTTAAAGATTTATCAATTTCCATGGCTTCCAATAGTAGATCATGGCCATATGAGGAATCATATATGCGGCATTAGTGGGCATTTATGCTTTTAAACTATGTGGAGACCCAATTTTTGTGAGCATGGTTTGAGTAGAGGAGATGTTATTTCCACCCCCAAAAATTATCCCAGTCACAAATCTCTCGTCACCACCACAAAATAACTAAAATCTTATTCAAAACACCAAAGTAAGTTACGCCACAAATAGTCAAACCATATATAAAGTAATTTTGACCCATTTTCTCATTTTTCTCTCCACTTTCTCTCTCTAAACTAAAAAAATACTCTCTATTTTGAATACACTACTTCCACACCAAGGACATATACCTTAGAATTTGAAGCTTGAAATTTTTTCTGATATGTAAGCCCTAACCATTCACTTGAAATCATGTTAAGCTGAAACATATTCACTTGCAATCATGTTAAGTTGCAACATAATATGTTTGTATCTAAACCCTAAACCACACATTAAATATTGAAAGACACACTAGGATATTATGTGTTTTAAACCCTAATACTTGTATTATAAACTAAACAAAAACATTGAAGTAACCAAATATGACCTTAAACCCTAAAGAAAGTAAGAAATGACAAAGGTAAAAATACCTAACTCGACCTGCAACCACGGCAACCCATCACTGGAGGAGATGACCATTTACGATGTGTGGTGGTCATGTATTTTTAATATGAAATGATGTTATCTCATCGTGGTTGTTATTTGTCATATTTTTATTAGATTCACAGTGTGTTGTCCTCGATGGTGATCTATGTACGGTGAAACCCCATCGTATACTTCCTTAAGTTACGGTGTCTTACGGTCATGTTTATGATAGTTACAGTTATTCGTTGTCGTAACTCCTCACTTTTCATGGTTACGACACACCATAAGTTATGTTATGGTGCATTTTGGTCATGGTTTAGTAGTTACCACCGTAGTTCAACTCACCATGGTTTAGTTGTAACCACAGTTGCAATCCACCGTGATGTCATATAATATCTCCAATATTTGGTTACTTTATGTTTGATTTCTAACATTTGGATAGTTCATATCTGTTTATTAATTTGATATGTTGTCTTTATTTTTGTAGAATAAATATGAGAAGAACTAGGATGGCTCCTAAGGCTTCTGAAAGGAAATGCGGGTCGGATGCTACGCAAGTAAACGTGACTAAAGATAATGAGGTTAAGAAATCTACGAGTACAAGGAGCTATAGTGAAGAACAACTAAGGAGTACAGATAGTAATGAGGGTGGTGAGAAAGAGGTAGAGATAAACGAACAACATATTGGTGATAAGAGGGTGGAGGAATGAAGGAAGTAGGTTAGGATGATAGGGAGGAGGACATAGAGAAAGTAACTGAGGGAGGAGGAAGTAGGTGATGATAAAGAGGACGAAGTCGTTGATAATAGGGAGGAGGGTGGTGATGATGATAAGGAGGAGGGTGGTGATGAGAAGAAGACTAGTAAGAGGAGGTTGGTGAAAAGAATAACAAGTGTGATGATAAAGATTGTGATGGTGAGGAAGTTAAGGAGAGTAGTGATGCAACTAGTGAAGATGAAGACGATCACATGGGTACCTCTTCATTGAATCCTTGGCAATTTTCTCGGGTTAACAGACCGATATAAGAGTGACCAACTAATGTCATTGGCACCTCTTTATTGTCCGATCCGCATACTATTTTTAACTTCTATGACTTTTAAATGGAAGGGCCAGACACATTTCTTCATCCCAGTCTTTACTTTCCTCTTCTTATCGTTAGTTTTAACCTTTTTACTCCTATGTATTTCACTCATTTCACAACCCATTATGACACGAAGCTTTCTCCCTAGCATATTTTTCTCTAACTTTAAAGTAATTACAATGACATTGATCCTTATACCAAGTTGTTAGACCCAATCAATGATTCACGAGATGGAAAAACCTATAAATATAATCAGTTGCCCCCTTAAGAAAAGATTAGAGATATAAGTGGTCAGATTCATAAATAAATTATTTGTACGTTGTATGCGTTGAACTCCATCGAATCATCATGTTCAACGGGTTTGGAATTCTCTTCAATAATTGATACATCCGATCACAAATGTAATACCCCGTATTTTTATGACTTTTAAAAATGGGATTAATCATAATTAATTGTGTTATAATTGGAAATTAATCCGGATTTAAATATTACTCGAGAATAAAATAATATGTGATTTATGTTGAATATTACTTAGTGATTAAAAGTAATATATATGATTATGGCTTTATAAATTGTCTTTAATTATGTGTAAAACAATTTCGGTAATTAAATTGAGACGCGTGTGTATGTCATGTCGAGACTAGATTTAAATGGAATAGAATTGAATTATTTATATGTCATCCGTATGGTCGTTTTGACTGTGTCAATGTGTCTGAAAGAGTTCAAAGTCGAAAAAGTCTACTTGGGTGTTTGACTTGGTTCTCGGGGCACTTTGGAACCGAAAAGACACCCCAGAGGGGTGTTTTGATCCTTTTAATTCATAGATGAATAGTAAAGTCAGAAATTAGGTTTTATTATATTAGTGGGGAGATTAGAGAAATTAGGTTCATTCACCCAAAAGCAGAGGAAAGGTTTTTAAGTAACAAACGTGGACCCAAATCGAGTAGTTTTGTTGTTTTACAATATTTTAGTGTTATTCAAGCTAAGCACAATAAAATAACGAATTATGAAATATGTTCAAGTTTGATCCATTTAGTTTATAAGTCAGTCTCGAATCAGGATATTCTAAACGAACACGAGTTAAGCTCTGATTCGTTTCACAATCCCACCTCCAAGTGTTTAATATATTTTACAAAGTATAATAAGATTTTATGTTATGTTATTTTGCAAAAGCTTGGAACTCTATACTTCCTATCCTTCTGGTGAAACATGTATTGGCACCCCACAAAAATAAAAAATAAAAAATAAAGCAAGAAGAAATAGTTTGGTGGGATTTTTAATTTGAGTTGTCCCAGGCCCGCCCAGACCCGAACAGGAAGCTTGTTGCCCAGGCCTGGACACAAACGTTTTTTAAATAAAATTTATTTCTTTAGCAAATTTATAACCTATTTATTGTTTAAAAAATTAATTTTATAATGTACTCTCAAACTAAGAGTAAATAAAGCCTAAAATTTATATTTCTAAATATTCTCCATATATATTATTTTTTATAACTTTTAACCTTAGAGGAATAAACAATGAACTACTATATATATACACACATAGTTTTCGGATTGAGCCGAACTCAAATGGGCCTAAGAATATTTTTCCAGACACACCCCCAAAAAAGATCGTAACTATAAAATTTTGTCAAGCGCTATTTTTGAACCTATTTACCTTACCCAAGTCCTTTTTTTTTTTGGCAGGTTTGCATAATGGTTTGGAATTTAAATTTTTGAGGAAATGAATTTAAAATATTTTTATACGCAACTTTTAATATGACTTATTTTTGACATGTATAGATCAAGATTTTACCTCAATGAGATTAGATGGGAAATTGAAACTGAACGAATTGGCTTCATCTGATACAAATGGAGCTTGTAAACAATCTGTAATACCATTTTCAATTGGTGTCCCTTCTGTAAGATCTGAAGAAGAAGCCTCAGATGGAAATTTTGAATTATCTTGATAATCAGTCTCCTTTACTTGGGAAATTAAAGTGCTCTTTGTTTCTTCCTCTAATAAATAATCCCTGGATGCCATAAGGGATTTTTTCTTGGGAATCTCATTTTGTTCACTTTTGGTTTTGGGTATGTGCATTGCCTTCTTTAAAACTCGGCATAATGCATAAGAGTCCTGGAGTGGAAAAAAAGTACATTAATATTTGTTAAGAACCCAATTATAACCAAATAAACTAATACTAGCAAAAGTATTTTGTTAAAATTGACCCTGTGAGAGAAGAAGTGTGTGGAAGGAATATATATATAATGGAAACCTAAAAAGAAGTGAGAAAAAATGAGAGTTTCTAAACAAGCATGCATGATCTTAGTGAAAACAAAACTCTCTCTCTCATATATATATATATAATGCTCTTGTGCGGACTATCTCACATTTTAACAATGTGAACCGGACATGTGTCGTCTCACGTTGAACCGATAAATTATCGATTAAATTATAGGCTCTCTCTCTTTTCTGCGCTCACCGCCAGATAACACATGTCCGGCCTGCACCATTAAAATGCTGGACAGTCCGAACAAGAGCAATACTGTGTGTGTGTGTGTGTGTGTATATATATATATATATATATATATATATAGTCAGGCTCTTCAACATACCTCATAACAACATACCTATGAACATACTTATTTTTTTTAAATAGTTTAAAAAATTATTTTGATTTGATATTTTTTATATTGGTTCATGATATTTTAGCGTGCCCCTGTAAAAATATTCAGTTCAAAATAGGGAGGTTTGTTATTTTAAAAAAATAGATAAAACGATTGACAGTTTTAAAGGGTAAAAATTGTCAGTTTTTTTACCTATTTTTTAAAAATAACAAAAAATATTATTTTCAGTTAATTTTTTTTACAGTGGCACATTGAAATATCATGAACTCATATAAAAAATATCATCTCAAAATTATTTTTTTTACTATTTAAGAAAAATGGTATATTCGTAGGTATGCTACTAGAAGGTATGTTGGAGACACTTATTACATATATGTGTGTAATTCTATTCCCACACAGAATTGACACACGGATATGTTGGGTTTGAATTAGTTGAAATCTTCAATTATAACGATTGACATTAAATCCAACCTGATTTGATTCAGTGGTAAGGGGGGGTTCGTTTAGCTTAAATATATTGAGTTCGAAACTCCCAACGAACAGCGGCTAGATATGAAGCGGGGCAAATGGTTCTTTGGTGCGGAGGTTATGTTTCACAGAAAATGCATCAAATCCATTCATCCTAAAATTACATAATGTAAAAAGTAGAAATGCATTGTATTTATTAATTTCTCCTAGCCCTAGTGGATCGTATGCACTTCATGTAAAGCTACTTAAACCATTGACACTGCTACCAGAGAATTTTAAAACTCACATTAATCTGTACAATTATTAAAGGATATATTAACACCTAAATAATAAGTATACAAGAAGTGCTGAGGAAAATATGGATGAAATATTCTTACAAATCGATAAAAACTCATTAGATCATTGAAGAAAAAGAAGTAAGAAGGCAGCTCCTCAACTACTCATGCTTACTTGCCCTAGGCCTATAACTAAATTATTTATCAATAATTCTTGGTTAACACTGGTTTTAAGATATTTGACTAATTTATTTTATGGCGACACTAAATAAAACACAATTTGACATCACAAATTAAACCACATGCATTAGTTAGTTAAATTGTGATTATTTAAAACAAAAGATCATGCGAACAAATTGTGTCATAAAATGCGTAAGCATTGAATTACACAATTAACTTAATCAGTTCAATTATCGTAAATGATAGGTTAACATAAAATCTGGACACAAAAGTGTTACATAATTGATATGTCGCAACCTCATTTGCTATTGTCCCGACTCCATTAAAAGATTAGTCCTGTGAATTCCAGACGCGAGTGAATGAGAATGCAACACGTGTATAATGACTCATTCAGTTATTTGTTACATAACATTATACACTAAATATTGCGTAAATTCACCGTGCTAAATAATTTTTGTTAATATAAAATTAGTGGAAGATATTTATATACCTTTAAAGATGATGAAGTGCCACAGGGGGATTCTACGAGGAGACGATACTCATGCATGACCCAATTAGTTATAATGCCATGGGGAGCTCTACCTCTATAATAAACCAGAGTTTTCTTCATACCAACCAATTATTTGTTTGACTGAACCGACCGGTCTTTCCCAGTTGCTTTCCAATATCCGGCTCGGGTTGCCCGGTTCGTTCTTGAGCTGTTTGTGTACTTTCTATCCCTTGGGCTATAGAAATACCATTCCATTTCTTTGCTTGGCAAATATGACTTATCTGTTCATCCATATCATCACAACCACATGAAGCCAATGAAGTTCACACACACACACACACATATATATATATATACACACACAAATACACACTAGCGGTTCTCATGTATACCCTTCGTGCATATCTCCTTGCTGATATTTTTTGTAAAATAATAAAAAAATATTTTTGAACTAATTATTTTTTATAATATTTAAACATTTTAACTTAGAAACGACTAAAAAATAGGCATAATTTGACCATTTTTTTCATGGCCCTCTGAAATGTTTAAATACCATGAAAAAATAGTCCATAATTTTTTTTAGTATTTAAAAAATATGTAAGCATATTGGGACCTTATCCTGGATATGTATGACGTTCTCTCTCTCTCTCTCTCTCTCTCTATATATATATATATATATATATCAAATTAGGATTCTCTTAAAGACCAATCCATGCGAACTTATTTTTTGTCTAATAGTAAAAAATATATGTATATTTTTTTATTTTTAAAAACTAACATATGTTGACAGATTATTTAAAATTGGAAAAAAGTTCAATTTGAGTTGATTGTTTTTGTGAAATACCCGAAAATGTTTAAATACGACATAAAAAGAAATCAACTCAAAATAATATTTTTTTTACTAGGTGGGTATAAAATAGTCCTTATCTAACCCGGTCTCTCCATATATATATATACTTAAATTTCTTTTTAAAAAAAATTTCCAAAATAAGGAATTTGAAATTTGTATATAAAAATTGTAGTTATTAGAATTTTGTTCCAATTTGTCTTGAAATTGCACCTATCAAGATAGGGTTGTCATGTGATTAATTATAAGATCAAGTGTAGTTAATTTACACTAACACATAAGATTTTAGTACAAAAAGAAGCATTTTAAAAAATACATCCTAGGAAGAATTATTTTTGGAAAACGATTCAATTACCTATAAAAAAATAGTATAAATAATTGTGAAAATATCCCTATTTAAAATATAATCACACATACCTGGTAAATCCCATGGTTCACATTTGTAGAGATCAACCTCAGGGATGATTTCAAGCTCAATAGCCCCACCTGTAATCTTACGATAGAGATAATATGATACAAGTTCTTCATCAGTTGGATGAAATCTGAAACCTGGTGGTAGACTCCTTGGTGCCATTAATTACTCTACACTTCTTGGTTTATCAAAATATGATATATATATATATATATATATATATATATACAGAGAGAGAGAGAGAGAGAGAGAGAGAGAGAGAGAGAGATGGAATGCATTTGGCTATATATAATAATGTAATAGAGGGATAGGGGACCAAGGGAACTTGCCTGTTCACATGGCTGGAACTATCAAGGGCCACTAGACTGTTGAGTATCAAAGGCATTAAACCAATAACCCTCATATTTTTTTATGTACTGCCTTAAAAGGTCATATTCAAGTTTCTTTATTTTAGTTTTTTCTATATTGATGTATATCTAGTTTCAGTTATGGCAAATGTAGGTTTAGTTCAAAAATATATTAAAGAGCAAACTCACGAGGAAAATTCAGTGCACGAGACTCTCATCACTACAAAATACTAGGGAGCTGAATGTACGCAGCGTTATCCGAAAGATATAAATTATTTTAAATAAAATAGATATTAGGAGTAATATTAGACCGGTATTATACAACTAACATGGTAATACAATATTTTTTTACGATCGAATTAATGTTTAAAACCTACAATATGATTAATAAATGCTTGATTCAACATATTTTCAAATTTAACAAAAAGCTTCACGGTGATATAAGCGCCGGAGTATTGACTTAAATTGGACACATAGCATCAGTGGCGCGATTTCATCACGTCTGCATTAGTGATGATGTGGCACTGCCATTGCAATACTTTTTGGCAAATTTCGTAGCGAGAGCATTGAAAAATATCAATGCGACAGTATCACATGATCATTGGTGGTGACGTGATAATGTCGCGTTAACTATCTTATATGCCCGGCTAGTATTATTATTCATGAGATAATTTCACTATCAAAGACTAAAAATTAAATATAAAATAAATTATGAGATATTTATAAACTGCCTCTTTATTTATATGATATTAGCACTTTTGGGCTTACCATGTCTGAGTAGATGAACTTCACTTTGAAAAATATTTTTTAAAAAATGAAATTCATATTTTTGTTGAAGAGGGAATAAATCTAATTATTAAGCTTCTATAAGCACCTCTCATATTATTTTGTAAGATAAAGTAAAAAAAAAATCTATTAGTTAATGTGTAAGATATTCACATTTAACTGTACTCGAGATTTATATAAAAAAGGGAGGGTTTTTGTAATGTAGAGTAATCTCGGTTCAGCTTACGCGCATCTCAAACTAATCATTTCATTGCAAACACGACTTGCGAGACAGACATTTAATTTTTACTATCCGTGCAACAGTCAAATTTCGAACTTGTAGTGCCTAAATATAACAATAACATCCGATTACCAACTTGGACAATAGTTTCATTATGTAATTGTAAATTTATTAAATAGCTAACACTTTCACATAATTTAAGTTTTAGAACAAATGATTAAAAAAAATGTGGCAAGTTTTGTAATTTATAAGGGATTTTGGAGGGGAACGGGAAGATGAAGATAGTAACGATAGGCCACTTTTGGCTTTTGAAGATTCGCTATAGTGACAGATCTATGTGAAAGCTCAAGGGAGGATAAAAGAAGCTTCTTCATATGTTGTTGTCTGCTCACAAACTAACAAAAGGGTGGGGTGCCACTAAAAGCCTGCGTGGGCCACTTACTATCTTTAAAGACACCACAAGCAGGGATTACTAGAGGGCCCTTCCTACTTGCAGTCATTAAAAGGCGCATTTTGCAAAGGAAAATGTTACATGTACTTAATACTAATATTGAAAAATTATCGAAAATATTTAATACGTATTATACCATGACGTGAATTTCATCATTGTACAATACATGTAAAGTAAATTCGATAGTTTTTTTTTTATATTAGTTGTAGGTAAATGTATCACGAATATATTTTTGTAATGAGTAATTATATGATCATTCAGAATTTTGTTGAACGACACATATGGTATGTATATAGATTCATATTTGAAATTTATTGTTTTCATTTAAAATATGAATTAATATAAACATGACATGTTAATTTATTCAACGAAATGAATTAAAATTATATTGTTTACTAAAAGTTTGTATCTAATATTTTGTAAAAACTTAAAACAATACATTTGTCCGCATACTAATATTAGGTGTTTAGATTTAATATTATTTAATATTATATCGGTTTGTTAAGTAGTAATAATGATAATAAGAGTACATTATGCATTTGGCCCGTAAACTATCACGATTATTTCAAAATGATCCTTGAACTATAAAAATTGTCAATTTAGTCTTCAAACTAACCAAACCGTTTTAAAAGACCCTTTTGTTACCTTGAGCTGTTAATTTAGATGAAAATGACTTATTATGGGGAAAGATACTAATTACAAAAAGTTTATTAGGATTATGAGTAATTTACTGAAAAAATCATGGCTCAAAATAACAAGAACAATAAAATAATATTTATCTCCAAATAAATCCGGCAAATCCTCCCCCATACCCACACGTCCTTCTCTAGTGAAACCGTCCCCCACCCAACCACAACAACATTACGCCACCATCATCCACCACCAACACCACCTAAAAAAACATCAAATTGATAAATTCCACCACATGTACACAACCCAACAATAAACCAACTCAATGGGAACCGAAATTGATAGAGAGAGAGAGGTAGAGATGGAGAAATTGATAGTTTAAGGGCCATTTTAAAATAATCGTGATAGTTTAGGGGCCAAATTAGAAAATAATAATAATAATAATAATAATAATAATAATAATAATAATAATAATAATAATAATAATAATAATAATAATAATAATAATAATAATAATAATAATAATAATAATAATAATAATAATAATAATAATAAGAAGAAGAAGAAGAAGAAGAAGAAGAAGAAGAAGAAGAAGATGATGATGATGGGTATGAGATGAGTCTTTAAACTAAATAAACACCACAAACCAATATTATAAGGGGATGGCATTAGACTTTAAACTAAATCAACACCATAGTCCAATAAATATATGCTCTTATTTTCTAAATAATGTGTCACGGGAAATAAAGTATTGTACCATGTGGTCCCTAAAGCACATTGTACAATATTTTTCATTACACCACATAATTTGGGAGATATTTGTTAACATATGTATGTTAACAAATATCTCCCAAATTATGTGGTGAAATGAAAATATTGTACAATGTACTTTAGGGACCACATGATAAAATAATAAAAATGTGGAAAGGTAAATAATTCACTTGACACGAGGATTTTTATGAGAAACTTTAATGGGAAAATCATGGGTCGAATCGACACTTTACTTGAACCACCATAGACTTAATACACACAACTTTCGCAATGACGTATTCCCCCTTGTACTCATAATAGTGACCATGAATCGTATACAAATACTCGCCATGTCATAATGTGTCAAATCTTAGTCTCCATTTATAATGTGGCCTTAACTTATAAATATTCTTTAAAGATAAAGAAAATTTGTTCCATAAAGGTAACCAATGGTAGTCCCTTAATTCTAAGACCTAATGTATATAAGAATATCCTAAAGGTTAGTAATGCAAAAAATATGTCTTAGGATCACTCAAAAACTCACAAATTGTTAAAACTTTTTTTAATAAGTAAATAATTCATAGAAAGAAAAACTCTCAAAAGGGATGGAATCCCGTATACTTGAATTGTACCCAAAAAATAAAAAGTAAAAGTGAAACCGAAATCTACACTCAATCAGAAAGAAGTAGTCTCCCCCTATAATTTCTCCATGAAATTAACGAGAAGAAAGACATGATGTGGTTATTCTTATACCAGATTATAAGCGTGCTTAAAAAGATGTATTGAAGTCTCAATGGTACTGCTTCCTTCCCTTCGAAGCTCCTTGATAGTCGATCTTTTTGTGTGTATATTGTTGTTGCAAAGATTTGTTAATGAAAAATCACTTTTGTAACTACAAATACACTGAAATATGTATACGAACAAGTAATCGGTCAATTCGTTTTCCTTAATGTGGACAAGAGCAAAGTGAAGACTTAGTAATGTTAAAATAATGGTTAGGAGACGTTTATACAATTAATGATGAGTTACTATTTAAACGAAGCTAATAAATAAAAACTAAAATAAGAAATGAGTAAAGTAAATAAACATGACAAAAATCAAGGGATGAGAATTCACTTTTACGGCTCAATTATTTAGTTAAGTGGTTTTAAATTTTAGAATACTCCGAGATGTTTTTAAATTACAAATCGACTCTCATCGTAAATGTAATAAAAATAAAATCTTTTTTAGAAAATTAATTTCAAACTTTCACAAAACTCTCAAGAATAAGACTAAAATTCTTCTATTAAATTACCCGTCAGGGATCATTTTTTAAAATTATTTTAAGTCTTTAAAATTCGTTTAGAGTTAAAAAATTCTAAAACATTTAACTTAAGAAAACACTATCTCTAGTTTGTTTCTTAAGAAAATAATACAATAAAAAAATTGGATTGTTTCTTAATGACAAGATCACCCCACCTAGCATGGGACGAGAATTTTTCGATTTATTAAAAGTAAACCACCTTCTATTGAAGAATGATTAGAACTAAATGCTTTCTCTCGAAATTCATTTTAATAGGTAAAAGTCCAATGTTCATTTTTAAAGGAGAATATTAAAATTTAAAATTACAAACTAAAATATATAGAAGAAGAATGTAGAAGCTTCATCACTCCTCTTGAATGGGGGTATTTGGGCTGACATGTAATTATATTTACATAAATTGGAATTTTATGATAATACCGGCCCTTGGAATACATCTCACAAACTTCCAATTTGCATCTCGAAATACAATTTACTTCACATAGTTCTCTAAAAATTATAAAAGAAATAAACAGACTAAAACTAACTAACCTAAATTAACCTACAAAATAAAATGGTGTCTTCTAACTACAAAGATAGCTCCTAAATTAGTCTTAATTTCGCTAAGTTACTCCTCTTAAAATGAAGACCAAATAATTTATTTATAGGTGGAAATTAAGGTTTAAGGCATTTTTGGTATTTACAAAAGGATATATTTAATAAATAAAATAATAAAAGGGTTTATGGGCAAAGGAATATTTTATTAAAAGGCTTGGCCGATGATAATTAAGGTATGTGATAAGAAAATTATATTTGGTACTTTGTTAGAAAAGAAATAAAAATATATAAGAACCAACACAACCTTCAATATGTCGCACGCCATATTGTTCATTCATCCACAGGGTTTCATTTTCTTTCCCCACCACAACGTTAGTGTCGCGGACCCGAGCCTCACGAGGCTGCAGCTAACAGTTATGCACCACGAAAGCTGAGCGTATACTCGGTCCCCTCAACCCCATGGTAATTTTATCGCCTCCCCATAAGTCTAGTAAATATAATTGCTCCTAATCAATTATAAATGGAGTCTGGACAATTAGGCCTTGGGGGTTAAGTAATACAAAGATGAGGGGTTTTGTCAGTGAGGTTGAGAAAGACAAAGTAGTGGTCCCCTCATCCACTACTTTCTCCTACCCTTCCACAAGGTGATCTCGACTCGACCTTAAATAGCGTGCTTAACCATAAAAAAAGTTATTCAATGCATTTTTGTTGTTGTTAGACTTTTGGCCCGAGCTAATTTTCAAATCGTCGACCTTGTGTGATAATCCACTATTGCTTGATGAAAATCTCGATGAGCTTCGACTTCCCCACCCAAGAGCTAACACCCCGATTATGGCCTTTATGATCCCCCCCGAGTACTTGGCTATGTACATCCGTAGTTAGAGATGCCTTGTCGGCATCACTCTGCAAGTTATGGCTTACCCGTAGGACCACTCTCCTTCTCCTGAAATAACATAATGCAAAATTATTGAATTAGTATATAATTACCACAAAATTAAATACAATAAAAGTAAAATGAAATAATATTCAAAACTTACCATCCTACACTCCACCTCAGTGTAGGACGTACGTCGGGAGTAGTCCACTCTTCTTGTCCCTATTTGCTCCCTTAATTCATGAGAGGACAACTGACCATCTGAAATCCCATTATTGATAAACTGTTTCCATTTTGCTGATGAGATAGTTTTTTTTTCATAGAAATATAGTATTAAAAAATAGAATAATGGCATTAGACTCGTTTTAGAATTACTAAAATTACATTATCACCAAGGAACCTTTAAATTAGTGAAATTTTCAAAATTTTATTATTTAAGTAACAACTTATTATGAATCTATAGTTTAAATCTCAAATTGGGGTACTCACCGCGATTTAACACGTGTAGATATTAAATGACACCCATCTATATGATACTATAAAATGCTTAACAAAATTTATTGCTCCTTCACAACTAAAGTGTCCGCATGGACAAATAGATTAGGTATCTTTCATTCGATTAGACTTGGATATATTCATTCCCATTTTAACTTTTCATTTCCCAAAAATGGTTCTCTCTATATATATCTCCTTCTCCTCATGTCTTTCTCTTTCCCCCACCGTTGCCTGTCTCTTGGTTCCCTAGATTATCTCTAAAGAAATCTTCTTGATTTGCTCACTCTCTGTGTCCATTTTTATAAATAGAGAAAAATATACTGACTTACAAATCTCTTTTAAGTCTTCCCTTTATTCAATGAATTGCTGTAACCAAATGATTGTGGTGATAAGTGGGGTTGGTTTCATTAGTACCCATACTGTTGTGGAGATTCTCAATCAAGGCTTTAGGGTTTCCATAATTGATAACCTTGATAATGTTATTGAGATTGTTATTGATCGACTTAGAGAATTAGTTGGCCCTCAACTGCCTCAAAATCTTGAGTTTCCTATGGTGTTTTTTGCTTCTTTATCTTTCCATTTAAAAGAGAAAGGTAAAAAGAAAGCTCAAATGATTCTGGTGATTAGTGGGTCTACAACCACCACCACCACCACTCCTCCTCCTCCTACTACTTCTACTGCTACTACTGCTACTATTACTCCTACTCCTACTCCTACTACTGCTACTACTACTGCTGCTACTACTGCTACTACTGCTACTGCTACTACTCCTACTGCTACTGCTACTACTACTGCTACTGCTACTACTGCTACTACTACTACTACTACTACTACTACTACTACTACTACTACTACTACTTACTACTACTTCTACTACTAAGCAACTGCTACTGCTGCTACTGCTGCTACTACTACTGCTACTACTACTGCTACTACTACTGGTACTACTACTACTACTACTACTACTACTACTACTACTACTACTACTACTACTACTACTACTGCTGCTGCTGCTGCTGCTACTACTGCTTCTCCTACTGCTAATAATAATAATAATAGCATGAACCCCGTGGCAACATAGATATAATTAAGATAAAATATTTCAACATATAATGAAACCTGCGACATCATACAGAGAATTAAGATAAAATATATCAACATATAATCAAATAAGTGACAAACACGATGCAGTCAGAATACTATGTGTAATGTAGTCAAAATTATGATTGCATTTACACTAGATAATTCATGAAAGGTTGTGAAATGTATGAAGAAAAACAAAATCTTTGAGAATTTTTAAACTTATACTCTGAAAGATATTCCCAATCTTTAGAATAAATAATCATGTAACATAACTCCTTAAGCCATCTCATCATAAATTAGTCACATTATATAATGAAAATGAGTATCAAAGTAAACAAAAATATTGGTGAAATTTGAACCAAAGTGGAAAAATATAAATGAAATTCAAACCAAAGCAAACAATGGATTTTAAGCATTTATTTTTTCACTACAAAAGGTTGCTAAGGGTACTTTAATCAAAAAAAAATTTAAGGATCATATTTATCACATATTGTTATTCTTAGTTTGAAAGGATAATATAACATCCTCAATAAGTAAATAAAAATTATCAAACCAACTTACAACAAATTTGAATTAAGCATTTCATCAAACATATGTTCTACAAAAAAACCAACATATCCCAATTCATAAACTATTACAAATAAATAACAAAGGGTTATTTATTCTTTTACTACAGAAGTTTGCTAAGGGTGCTTCAATGAAAAATTAATTTAATCTTACGAATAAAAATATCATTCAAGTTCATATAAAAGTATTTCAGTTTATAACTATCAATGGAACATAATAGCCATTATTAGGACATGGAAAAGGAAAGATAGGAATCCTAAATGTAATGCAAAATTAAGTAACAAAATGGTGAATAAATTTCGTTGCAATATCATTTAAACCTTTCCATCTTCCTCCTTGTAAACCCTAATTAGGGTTTGCATGGATCCTCCGTTTGTATCCCTTCTGGATGATGACTTGTTACCTTTCCCTCTTCTTCAACCTTCGATTCAAGTCAAAGACTCCTGCACTCATGCAGTACCTCCTCGTCAACCTACTATTCCAACAAAAGCTACAACAGAAATTGTTAAGCCCAAAACTTTTGCCTCACTCATCTCATCTAACGTAAAGCAAACCCACACACTACAAGAGATCTCATCTTATAAGGGTGAACCAGCTATCTTCTATGAAGAATCAGCTCTTAAAGAAATGGCTACTCCTTTTCGTTATTCAGTTGTTGGATAATTCTCTCATCATACGAATGATTTCAAAGGTCAACAAAATCATATGCAGAAGGATATAATAAATAAGGGAGATAAGAATAAAATGGAAGATAATGTTAAAAAGACTTAAGAGAATTCATATGCCCCTTATGATGGAATGTTAAGTGCAATTATATGGAATGTGAGAGGAATTTCAAAAAAGGATGCGATCAGAAGGTTAAAAAGACTTAAGAGAATTCATATGCCCCTTATGATGGTGGTTTTGGAGCCTAAGCACGGTATTCAGAAGATCAAATCCTACTGTTTAAAATTAGGATATGGTACTTGTGTGTCTAATTCTAATAGCAAGATATGGTGTGTGACACCCCGCCTAATTAAATACCGGGCGATCAGTCATTTATTAAATTAAAATCAAGGTGAACAGTTAGTTCATTCTTAGCATCACTGTCGCAAAATAAAATTTACTAATCTAAACACCCTAAATAATTAAGCTAAGTGTCAAAACAATTTAAAACTTTATTACCATTTTATTAAATCCAATTATGTAAACCTTTTTAATAACCAACAGTTTAAGAATCACATAAATACTAAGGATAGCAATAACACACAAGAATTAAAACCATCTAGATAAACCAAACTAGTTTAAAACTATAAATGAAATCATCCTGACAATAGTAACTCCCAAGGAGTACTGAATAATGAAAATACAAATAAACATAGACCTCTGACATATCCAAACTAAATAGGGAAACGGGTGACACATTCCCTAACTATGAAGAACTAAAACAGGAACTGAATCAATGAAGAGGTCGTCTAAAACAAAGCCCAACAACTCCTACATAAGCTGCAGCGCGTCCAATCCAAAGAACCTATGCATGATGCCCCTGCGGCTGGGCACCTATAATACATATACATATATATACAAGAGAGAGAAAAAGACAGGAAACGGGTCAGAGCCCGAGTGTAAAACAATTTTAAAATAGTTTATCAAGTATTTAAAATGCTTACCTGCTAATGCAACAACCATATTAGTATGCGACACTGTCTTGAGAATTTTCACCTCTCGTCTAGTGTGCACACCTACCATACTACTAAACCTCATAAGTCTATCTCACTTATTCTCCATAAAGTTTTATCTCGAGAAATAACAACTTTATGATATTTAGTTTAGAAAATTAATCTCTTTAAGATTTCTTACTCTATTTAGAACAAATCAGTACCGTTATAAAGTTCCCGAACACTTATAAGAAAGTTGAAACATTTATTCATTACTTAACTAATTATACGCACAGTAGAAAGTTCTCATGTAAATATACGTATGTATATTAGTCTCACATATAATATATATACTAACGGCACCCCACATAAAATCTATGGTACTGGTATACTCTGCTATCAAGTCCCCATATCACTCGTACTAAGGGAAATACTAGTTCATAATCGCTCTGGAACTGTATTAACACAAAAAACATACAAATGGAGGCGAAGCATGGTTCCAAGTCACTAAGAGGTCAGCACATACCCTCACGTATCTTAGGACCATCTGACTATCAATCAGATAGCCTATACCAAGGAATCCTATGTTTTAGGGTACAAGTCAATATCCCCCATAAAGGTCCCATCGAGATAAGACTGTCCCGGTGCGGCAAACTCTGTGATAGCAAGTAGCGTGGGTATGATTATACACAAGCATAATATAAATATGTATACACATGCATTCAATTGTATATATCAATATTCTCATTTTTCCAATTAGGTTCGCACATGACCTAACGATAATAATTATTAACTGCACATTATATAATTTTTACCCAATTACCTCACCTAAAGGATTTATCGATTTTATTCTTAATTTTAATCGTTGCATACTTACTTCTCATCTTTCGAAGTACTCTCTTACTAAATATAATCTTAATAGGTGCGACCTATCTAACCTTCTGGTCTATGTCTTTCACGATTCTTTAAATTATCTAGGGAACGTACGCATAATTTCTAAAGTATAACAAAACTCTCTGTTATCCCACAATTCCATGCTATATTAATTCTCACTCAACGGAGTCTACTTAGACCCTATTGGTCCTCTTCATAACCCATTATACTCCATAAATAATAATCAAGGGTTCCTACGTATTTTAATCGGATTAAACAAAAAGGAGGAAAATTTGCACTTTTCCAGGAGGGATCGATCGATCGAGGAAAGGGGGTCAATCGATCGATCATCGACCAATCGATGTTCTTGGTCAATCGATCGATCAAGCAGTTATGACGAATTCTTCCATTGTCAAGTTACGGGTTTGCCTTTCCAACCTCAACCAAATCTCCATTAACGATCCCCAAACTCCCAAACAACATCACTACTAGTATTATATACCTAACTACATGATTTCCTACGTAAAATATGTCCGAATTCATCAAGTATAATGATTTAATGGGGTAAAATTGACATAAACTTCAAGAACCCTAATTTTTCTTTTAATTTCCATTCTTCAAATTCTTTTTCGGATTTCTTGCTTCTAAATCCATCAAAATTCGTGGCTTATCCTCTACATGTGATTGAGATGTCCAGAATATGTCTACTTCCTCTACAACATGTGATTTTAAGTCTCTAAACTATTAAATTCTTCCATAAAGCATGTTCTTAACAACCCTAGACTAACATGATTGAAACATTAATTAAAAATAAAGCAAGATAGATACTTTCTTGGAATTCAAGTTTTTGATTTATGGACGAAAAAGGTATGGCTATGTTCCTCATCGCGCGATCTACGTTTTGGTGGTGGTGGCGGTGCAAACGGATGAATCTTTGGCCTTGGGTTGCTTGGAAAGCTCTCCAACTTCTTCTCTAATGGATGTTCTTTGATTTTGTGTTTGTTAACCCTAGAAGACAACTTCTAAAGGCTGATATAACTATTGAAAACTCGTGGGTTTAATTACCCAAAAATACAAAATGTCTAATATACCCTCCCGGGATGTCAATTAGGCCTAAAAACGCTCCGAGACCCAGACTAAACCCTCGGGTACACTTTTCTGACTATCTCGACCCTTCCGGACACTTTGGCGCACTCGAAATGACCATATGGGTGATTTATAATTTATTCACTTTTAATAATAACAATTTAGTCCTAACACGATACAGACGCGTCCCGACTTCAATTTTTATAATACCATTTTATTCACTCGTGACAATTTTAATAAACTCAATTCTACATATTACTTTACTCAATAAGTAATATTTAACAAATCAACCAATTTCCAATAATTACTAACTCTCATCACGCTAGTAAATATTTAAAATAAATTTCCGAATTAATATTAAATTAATATTAAATTAATATCTCAATTTAAATTTAATAATTTTCCAATTTAAAGGCATAAAAATACGGGATATTACATGGTGTTTTTTCAAAGAGGATATTTCTTGAGAGATTGTATCATAAATGAATCAATATATTACTTTGAGTATTAAAAAGGTGGGAATGGATGGGAAGATTCAATGTGGTTTGATTTATGCTAGTTGTAATAGAATGGAGAGAAGACTATTGTGGGAGTATTTGAATGAATGTTGCATTAATGATTATTTGTGGTTAGGAGGGGACTTCAACATAGTAGGTGACAGGGCTGGAAAAGCTGGAGGTCTTGATGTTAATCTTGGAGCCATATATGAGTTTCAAGCATGTATAGAGGAGAATGGTCTAATAGATGTGGGCTTAATAGGAGTTTGTCAAACCACTCCCCTCTTCTTTTCAAAGGAGTTCTTCCTTCTAACATTCCCCCTAAGTCTTTTAGATTCCTAAATGTCTGGATCAATAATAAGGAATTTGCTGAGATAGTGGAAAAATCTTGGCATGAAGTGAAATGTCCAAACCCTATAATAGGGCTGTCAATGAAGCTTAAAGAATTCAGAAGGAAGTTAAGTGCTTGGAATAAAGCTCGATTTGGATACATAAGTCAGGAGGCTCGAAATGCTGAGGATTCACTCCTTAATGCAGAATTGCAATATGAGTAAGATCCAACTGAAGAAAATGGAGAGGAACTGAGCAAATCCACTTCTAGTTATAATGCTAAGCTTAAAATAGAAGAGGAGTATTGGATCCAAAAAGCGAATGTTAAATGTTCTTTTGAAGGTGACAAGAATTACTCATTCTTTCATAGGATGGTAAGAGGTAGACAGAAGATAATGCACATTCACAAGATCAAGAACTTGGAGGGTGATTGGGTGGTTACTCAAGAGGCTATAAAGACAGCTGTTGTCAAGTTTTACACAAATCAGTTTCAAACTCAGGAAGAATTGGATCCAATAGGGTAGTCCAAGATGATTGATGCTATTCCAAACTTGATAACTGAGGAAATGAATTCATCTCTTTCTCATTGGCCTACAATGAAAGAAGTGGAGAATGCTGTTAGAGGCCTTAATGCAAACAGTTGCCCTGGAGTGGATGGTTTCAATGGGCATTTTTTTGTTTCATTTTCGAAGATTATAAAAGATGATATTTTGGAAGTTGTCTTATCTTTTTTTGCAGGCTATAGTTTGCTAAAGATGTGTACTTCAACTATAATTGCTCTTATTTCGAAGGTTGACAATCCTCAATCATTCAATGACTTCAGACCAATTAGTATGCAGAACTTTCTAAACAAGATTTTATCAAGGTTTTAAATGATAGGATCTCTCAAATTCTTCCTATTATCATTTCTCCTATGCAATCAGGGGTCATTAGAGGAAGAGCCATAACTGAGAATGTGTTTCTTGCTCAAGAATTTATGTCTAAAACTCATTCTAAGAAGGTGGGAGGTAATTTTATCATGAAGTTGGATATGTGCAAGGCATATGACAGAGTTTCATGGTGGTTCCTTATCAAAGTAATGAGGAAAATGGGATTTTGTGAGCTATGGTTGGACCTAATTTGGAGAATTATTTCAAACACTTGGAATACAATTTTGGTGAATGGTGAATGGTGAAAATATGGGCTTCTTTCAATCCACAAGGGGTTTAAGACAAGGGGATCCCCTATCCCCAAGTCTTTTTATTATCACGGAAGATGTTCTATCTAGGGATCTTCAAGCTATAGTAGAGCACCCTAGCTATGTGGTTTCAAAATGCCCATTAGTGGTCCTAAGTTTAACCACTTGGCTTTTATAGATGATTTAATAATCTTTTCCTCTGCTATGAAGAAGGAAGTAAAGAAGCTTATGGAAGTTCTGAAGACTTATGAGAAGTCATCAGGTCAGCTGATCATCAAATCTAAAAGTTGTATTGTTGCATCTGATAAGATCAAGCCTAAATCTCTGAAGATTTTAAGTCAGTACACTGGTATGCAAATTAAAAAAGGTCCTCTCATATATCTAGGCTGCCCCCTATTCAGTGGTAGGAAGAAAATAATCTACTTTGAAGGTATGGTGCAGAAAGTTAGGAATATTCTATAACGCTGGAAAGCTAAATGTCTAACTACTGGAGGTAAATGAGTTCTTATTAAATCTATCTTAGTATCAATGCAGTTGTATTTGTTAGCTGTGTTGTCTCCTCCAAAAGCTGTAGTGAACAAGCTTCATAGCCCTATGGCTAAGTTCTTTTGGAGCTCTAATTTTGGTGATTAGAGGTATCAATGGTGCAAATGCGAATATATAACAAGGCCTACTAAGGAAGGAGGCTTGGGTATTAGAAATTTATTTAATATTGAAAAGTCCTTAAGCATGAAGATGTGGTGGTCATTCAGAGAGAAGAGTTCTCTGTGGGCTCAATATATGATGGCAGCATACTATAGAAATCAACATCCATTGTTTGCTCCTACAAGGAAAGGGGATCACAGTTGGAATTAAATGTGTTCAATGCGAGATCTCACTAAATCAAATATGGTATGGAAGATTGGAAAACGAGATATCAGAACTGGGGTGTAGCAGCAACAGAAAATTTAGATATTTGTATAGATAAGCCTATAAAAATTTTCTGGGATTCTAGCCATCGATGGGATAAAGGCATTTTGGAGGATTGGTTTTCTCTAGGTATTACTGCTGAGATATTGCAGTATCATGAAATATATGAAGACCAACCAGATAAGGTAATATGGCAGCCTAGTGGCAATGGATCTTTTACAATGTCCACAGCATGGGATTTATGTAGGGCAAAGCATATCTCTTAACTTAGCTATAAAATTATATGGCACAAAAATATTCCAGCGAAGATTTCAGTCTTTATGTGGAGGATGATTAATAAATTCCTTGCAACAGATATTCTATCAGATCAATAGGATTTCATGGTCCATCAAAATTCCACTGTTGAGCCAAGGCAGATGAGGAAATAATATATCATATCTTTACCGAGGGGGATATTGCATCTCTAGTGTGGGAATTTGTTACTAATAAGCATGGTATTCAGAGAGCTAAAGGTGGAATTCGAAGTCAACTATGTCAATGGTGGATATATGGAAATAAATCAGATGAAAACATAAATAGAATCATTCCATCTATCGTCTGTTGGTGTTTGTGGTGCCACATGAACAAATGTAAGTATGAAGCCATTACTCCTAATTTTATTTCTATTTTATACCAAGTAAACCAGTTGAAGTCTATGCTCATTCACAAGAAGTCATCTAAAATGCCAAAGTCTAGATTGAAGATCAAATGGATATGCCCTCCTACAGGTGTCCTAAAGCTGAATATTGATGGAAGTGCAATGGAGAGTATTAAAAAATGAGGTGGTGGAGGAATCCTTAGGAATAAATCAAGAGAAACGTTATGGGATTTCATTTCTTCTTTTGGAGATGTTACTAATATGGAAGCAGGAACACAATCTCTTAAAATTGGTCTGGAATTCTTCATGGATTTTAAAGACTACAAGGTCATAATTGAAAGTGATTCAAAAACTCTGGTTGATATTCTTCAAGGAAAGGACTTTACTCCTTGGAAAATACGGTGGACTATTCTTTAAATTTATCAAATGTTAAAGCAAATCAAATACACCCTATCTCATTCCTATAGGGAGGGTAACCAAGTTGCTGATTTCTCAGCCAAAAGAGGTAGTGAAGAAGGGATTGACATTTTCTCCACTAGCGGCACGTTTTTAATCCTAAATGTGCTTATTTTCAATTTTTGATCCTATTTTGAAGCCGGGAGACCCGCAACTACGTGGTAGGTTGCTACGAGTTACGTTGGCCATGTGTGAGGTATTCATGCCCTTTGTGGAGCCGTTTTAGTCTTGTTCGTGGTTTTGTCCCACTAACAACACATGTTTAAGCCTAAGCGTGCATATTTTCAGAATTTTAAAATATTATGCATATCAATGATATAAATTTTTTATTTAAAGTAAAGACTACCTAGTTGTTGCGATCCAAGAAGGCCTTTAAATAGAGTCTTGTGAATTTATGATTGGAACAAATTAATCCTAGAACCCATGTGTATTCCTGTAGGTGTACCTTTACTGATTACTTTCACTGATGCGATCTTCATAAAATGAAGGAAAATTAACACCCCACATTGGATAAAAATCAACATTACTGATATCCCCAAAATTTGGAAACTCGAAGTTAGTGTTGGGTTGTTCTATAATTTTAAGAACAAAATAACTTTATCACCAACTTAGAGTTTCCAAATTTTGAGGATCTCAATAATGTTGATTTTTGTACAATGTTAGACGTTAATTTTCCTTCATTTTATGAATATTCTATTAATGAAACTAATAAGCAAATGTACGTGTAAAAGAACACGTGGACATTGAGCTGTGTCAATTTGGTCCAATTAAAAACTGAAGACACTTTGTTCTCAAGCCAAGCGTCTAGTGAAAGGTTTTCATTACCCTAATAATTCATGAAACTGTTCATGCCCCTAAACATTCATGAATCAAGTTAAACATTTGTAAATCAAACTAAACATTCATACATTAAAGTAAACATACATAAATCGTATTAAACATTCATAAATCAAACTAAATATTCATACATCAAACTAAACATTCATAAATCAAATTAAAGCGCTAACATAGTATCAATATCATAATATGATATAAATAAGATTGATAACTATAAAATAATGTTTTGATACTCAATCTTCCTCTAAATCAACTAAAAGATCCTTCAAATTAGGGTTGTCATCAAGAGTTGACTGAAACTCTTTTGGAACCCTTAATGTGTCTACTTAAGTAGTCATACCCTTTGGTGCATGCACAATAATGGAACTATTGATCGTTTATGCACTTACCATCTTTATGTTCCAAAAGCCATAAATAAAAAGCTCATCGACTATGCGATCTTTACTTTTCATATTTGATAAATCCACCATAGTAAGTTTGGAGTCAGGATCAACTTCGTAAGCTTTCGTAGTATCCTCCACCTTCACCCAATCACAATAGAATTCGATTTCCGTGAAATCTAAGTAATCGAGTTCTAGGATTTTTTGGATTATCCCATAATTGGTTAGGATCGTATTTTTTGGACTTTGATTGCTTTTTCTAGTGACACGTGTATTTAAGGCAGAAATTGAAATTCCTCTATTTTGCATCAAAATATTTTCCTCATATGGATATGAACAAAACAAAACCGTTGGTGCGAAATTTTTTAAACTCGTTCGCATCAAAATTAGGACCATTCGCTAGGCGTGCTAGCCTTTAAGAGACATCACTTCTTTTTAGAATTTATATTTATTAATGAATTTGTATTATGGTATATTTTTACCACACATAAATAATTAACTGCACACATAAGAGGTGAAAATTACCTCTTTTGATGCCCATCCCCTAAAATCAATTGTCATATAATTTCTCCTTTGATTTTAGGAAATTTCATTCTCGTACTTCGTACGGTTAAATCATAGAGTTTAGATCATAATATATAAAATGCATATAATCAAAGAAGAAGAATTTAATAGATATACATTCTCTAGAGTCTTCGGCTTTATCTTGCGATTTGAGGACATAACGAGTTGCTTGCTCGTATTGTAGATTTATGAGTTACACCTGTTTAGGGTTCCCCAAAGGCAATTCAACATCTAACTCATTAGGTTCCTCATCACTCGTTCTCCACGAGGATTGAACTTGTTAGATAAGTAGACTAAAACCACGCTTTATGTAATAATTTTAGTTATGGATTTATTGTTGTAATAAAATTAGTTATTCCTATTTTAATGAGAATCATATATGGACATAATTCTTTACAGTATTTTATATATTGCTGGTATCTTTTATTCTGCTCAGTAGGTGTTCTGGTGTGTAGAGTGCGACTTACACACAGAGGTTCAGATCACCAGTTTGTATAGAATAAAAGTTTTATCGTTCATAGCCTTGGATGGAACTGGACACACCATCAGTAAAGATGTAGTATAATATTTTATTAGGTCTATCTTGATTGCGAGAAACTGTATAGTTTCAACTTATTATGCTAGTACACTTTGTGTGTATTGAATGGGACCGATTTGAGGCCATTGTTTTTATACTGATTTTATAAGACAATGTACACCTCGTGATTATTAGGTTTACTTAAGGCTCTTGATCTAGACATGATTGATGGACACATGCACTAGTTATTTATTACTTTGACTTAACGGGTGAGATTCATTATTGGATCAATAATCTTGATAAATTGGGTAATGGTGATTAATGTACGATGAAATTCTTTTATGGATGGAATCCACGTCTCGGTATAGAGACTGGTAATACCCCCTTGAGATGATTATAAGTTTTTTATGTGTCAAACCTTATAGGTAGATTATGTTAATACGACTCTACAAATAAGTTAAGTTAGATCGCTCAAGAACTTAAATTAATTAATCAAATAAATTATCAGTAATTTATTTTATTAACGGGTATTTGTAACCTTAATGTGGGGAGAATTAAGTAATTAAAAATGAGGATCTCGAAATATAATTTTGAGTTAAGGAGTGGAGTTTCAATTATAATTTTTTAGTGGTATTAATTATAATTAAGGGACTGATATTAGGATCCGTGAAGGATTAGGTTTTATCAGGCCCATTAGGAGCCACATCCTTATCTCTCCTTAGGGTCCCTACTGTAGCCTATATATATGCACCTAAGTCTCATTATTTCTTAACCTATCTGTCACTCTTGGATACTTAAAAGACCTTTAGTTTAGACTTGTGATAAGGGGAAACAGTAGAGATAAAAGAGGAGACAAGATGGTGGTCATGAAATAGGAGCCCACCCTCTACTCATGATTGTCCATATCAGGAATACAGTAGAAGACTATGACGGAAATCGAGCCATAACATATTCTATTCATGAAAAGACGATATCAAATCAAATAGATCTCTCAAGGTAAATCCTAATTCCGCCTTGTAGGATTTCATGTATATGTAATTGTTTTTTTGTAGTTCAATCTATACGCATTTTTAATAGACCCATGGACTTCCGCTCCAATAATTAGTATCAGAGCCATATTGATACCGCGTATAGGTTGAATTCAACCATGTTGTCCAAGTGAAACAATCGTATATGTGCATGGATGTTCGGTAGAATATAGATCTATGCTAACTTCTATTTTGCAGTGGTCTAATCCCACTATTATATTGAAACGATTAAGACTAAGGAAGCTGTGAAATATGAGTTTGGAGAACAACTCACATCCCAGCACAGATCCGAGCTTTATAAAATCGAGCAACTTTATAATCTGTTTGAGTGGCTCATTATGAATTTCAAGGGACTCAAACCTTTAACTGAAGTTTCTTCAAGCGAACCAAATCTTCCTAAATCAACCCTTATTGAATTACTACACAAATGTATTCTCAATTCATCACCAGATAATAACCAACTAATATCTTTCGCCTTAGCTATCACATATATGATCGAAAAAAATTCTCTTGTTGAGAAAATCAATAAGATCTATTTACTACACTTGTCAAATCTACATACCAACAAAAAAATTTGTCCAAAAGTTCATTTTTAAGCAAGGGGATTATATTCATCAAGCATCCGCGAAGCTAGATTTTTTCAAACGCGGACGAACAAAGAGAAATAAGGTGGGCACAAATGACAAGTGGGTTGTGGTGAAAACTTGGAATGTGTGTACGATCTTGATTGACCAGTACATATTTAAAAATTGATGTATATGGAACATCTCTCAACATAAATTCTTTGTTGACTAAGGCTAAAAATTTAAATAAGAACTCGAGAAATGCACTTATTTCTTTTATAAACCATGACCAAATGACCGGAAGAGGATAGATATGTACTATTATTGTAGTATATTAGATATGATGTCAACCTCTCCAAGATGAAAATTATTAAAAATGTTTGGTAAGTTGGTAACTGACCGGGTCAAATTCAAGATTTACCAATTAAGCCGGCTACTAATCATTTTCTTTCCAGCATCACTCTTACTTTTTATCATTTGTTGTGCCGCAACATTTAGTTTGTGCTTTTAGTGAGAGAGTACGAATTTAAAAGCTCTTGTAGAATTATAGATACTTGTATGCAACCCCTGCGATGCACCACATTACATATGTACTTAGATATCTACACATTACAACACCCACGGTATGTAAGTCAAACACTATATATTCAATTATTTTAGCGATAAAATATATTTTGGATTGAAGTTTAACACATTTTATAAATTTACAATGTTCACATTGGGAAATGGAAAAAAAACTTTTCTGGAAAACGAATCTAAAATACAGCATACGCAAACTTAATTAAATTATATCTCTTAACCGATAATAAAACATAACATTTTCTAGGAATGAAGCTTTAGGAGACCTAACCTAGTGGGCACTCTTATTGCCTTCATTCTAACCTAGTGAATCTTTTTAGGCTTCTAATGCATAGTCATAGAAATATCATTAAATGTAGCTTCCCAAAGAGTTTGATCAACCAAAAATACATATAACATAATAACCTAGATGTTTCTTCTTTATAATCAAAGAATTCAACAAAAAATCTTGTGCAACTTCATAAATTCTTAGATAAACATATAATACATACCTTTTCCGATGATAGGGAGGACCAAAAATGCCAACAAAATGGTTTTTTTACTAAAATATTTATTTTGTACTTCATAATGACGGATATCGCGGCATCTAATTACATGGCTATATTAATCTGTACATTATAATAGAGGGAGAAAAGAAGAAAAAAATCACAAAAAATGCTTGTTTTAAAATATCCATTGCTTTATAAAATAAATTGTTGTATTGTCCCCGTGAAACGTTTAAGTAACAACATTTGCAATAATAATGTCATTACACATCTTTTATATACAATAAAATTCTTTACAAAACATTAATTCCAATCTATTCTGTGATTGTCCACATGTCATTTTGTTTTGAAACTCAACTCTACTATCTCGTTCGCTTTAGACTAATGATGCGAGAGATCATACTTAGATCATTACCAACCATCATATCAAGTATAAATGTGTAGATAAAGCAAGTAAGTGAAGAAATACAGAAGATAAAGAGTGGTTCGGCTATAAAAGCGAGCCCACGTCCACTTGGTTGCTCAACTCTCATTATATATATTCATTAGTAAAAAATTGTGGTTCCATAAGAGGCGTACAAGAGAGATAGAGAAGGGGAATTCATGAATATAGTAGAGTTGGACAACCTAGGATGCGTCCTGTAGAAGAGGTCTCTGAAATGCTACGATTAAGTAATCCCCCAAGTGTGGTAGCTTGTAGAGAGAGCTAGGGTAGAAACATTGGCAGGGCTTCACCGCCAGATTTGTCCCCTTATTTATGAGGTGAGCACTTCTATTTATAGATGTAAAAAGGAGAAGTCACGTGCACGTAGCACGTGACATGTGGATAAGTTGTACGATCGTGGAATCTTTCTAGAAGTAGGACAATTGTCAAGTGAACGTGTTGGGCGTCCGCGACAAGTTGTTCATTATGTAAGTAGAATCTGGTCTTGGCCTATCTGATCCCAAATAATGGACTTTCACTTAGGCTCTACGGCCAGTGCCAGTGTTGGGCATATCAATTAATCCCCCAAGCCTCAATGCTAAGAGGTGGCTAGTTGGTGCTGCGACCATGTTCTATAACCTTGGGAGTGGTGTTACTATTCGTGTCTTGTAACTTTTTTGTCTGGGAGACGGAAGGGTGCCGCAATAGATGAGTCGCGATGTTTTAGCTTCCATCACCCTCTTATATAAATGGAAGGACGCTGAGGCCTTCATTACCTTAGCAAACTTCTTGAGAGCAAATCGAGAGAAGAATTCTTGCAATTTCCATTTGTGTTTTCCATCGATTTTCTAGCGATGGATTCAAGGTGGTGTAAGGCGGAGTAAGTCTTACTAACCCTTATTTTCTCATATTTCCATCAATTTTCAGGTTACCTCCAATTCCTTATATATTGTATTTTTAAGATCTACGCAACCCATGCCCCTAATTGTTGTAGAAATTAGGTTTTTTGCGGTTGAATGCCAGTTTTGAATTTCTGGGTAAACTTACTTGGATCCAAAATGGAATTTATCATTTGGTTAAATTTTGGTTTATTGTAAAGAATGGGGTTTTTAGGTTGTTGACACGTAGTTTTAGGTAGGAATGATAGGATTTTGATTTTTTCTGCATTGAATCATTACCTAGCCCCCAATTTGGATTTTGTTTTTGGCCGAGAACACCAAAAACATGTTCTTGGCCCAAACGCTAGAATTTTGGTTTTGTAATCCTGATAATTTTGAAACATTAATTATTTACATATTTATCCCCCGACTGATAGTGGATTTGCACTAGCTTGCTGCAGCCTCTTCTCAATCCTTGTCTAAATTGCCCCTCACCATAGCCACTTAATTGCTTGAATTAATTGACTGTAGCCTTTACTTTTATCTTATTCCCAAGTCAAAGTTCCATTTGGCTATATCTTGTTAGGACCTCTAGTTTGAACTTACTAGCTGTGGCCTTTAATTTGAACTTCATGCTTTCCACATCCATTTGTTCCATTATGATATATTCCCGTGGCTACGACGATTTCATTTATTATAAAAAAAAATCATTTTTTATCTTTACATAGCCACGGTATCCTCAATGGACTTCTAATTATAATGGTTGAGGAAATTAAATGCAGAGTCCTTCTTCTTTGCAGGTCCCTGTCGCCGCCTTGTGCATTGGAATACTTGGGAGTATTTGGAGGAAATATTGAAGAGGCACTTTGGTGTTCCTCATCCTTCTGTGCTCCATATAAAACTCCTAAAAACCATTGGGCCTTGCAAGATCAAGGATTGCCACAAGTGTGTGATAATTAATTCTAACTCCACGTATTTGTATGATTATAAGGATCGCAAGGAAATAGCAGTATCAATGGAGGAAGATATGCATTTAAGCAGCAATGCCCCTACTGAGATAAATGTTGCGAAAATGGTCAGGAATACTAAAGCGGGGACTTCTCGCCATAACCAACTAATTGAGAAAACTGCGGTGGCACTTAACCACCCTTGTATCATGAACGAGCAGTGGTTAAGTGACTTAAGTGAGGCCTTTGAGTTCCATGAAGGAACCATCTACACACTTCCTTAGGCGGAGTAGAGGTCATGCTATGCGGTGCCTAATGATGATGTGTGATTCCCTTCGCATGCATTTCTCCTGGGTCTGCGTCTACGAGTCCCTGTTCTAGTAAGGAAAATTCTAAGTGCCATGAATTTGACCCTAGCGCAACTTGACCTAAATAGCTGGAGGAGAATTCTTACTGCCATGGTCATCTGGAAAAAACATTTTGAGAAGGATATATCTCCCACATATTTCTTTGAGTTTTACAGACCCAAAGAGAACCCTGTTGAAAATTCGTGGTACTACTACTTCGGTCTGCGAAAGGGAGAACGACAACTGATGATTGGAAGGCCTTCCAGTGTTGAAAACTGGAAAGGCAAGTTCCTTTTCATTTCTGGAGATAACTGGGAGGCCCACTCCGAGGAAAATGAAAGGGAGAGAGAAATTAGCTTGCCGTAATAATGTGGTCGTCCATCCAAATAAGGTAACTCTTTTCGCAACTTTATTCTTTTGTCCTTTGCATCATACATAGGAGCCTATATTTCTTGGTTTTGTATATTTGTCGCGGCTCATATTAACTCCTTATAAATAAAACTTTTACATGCTAAAATATAACAACAAGAAAAGGAAGATGATTGAGGATGCGACCCTCTTAAGCGATGACAATTTTTTTTCCTAAAATAGTAATATCTTCGAAACTTTTCAAGAGTGGTTATTTTCCAGCCATGGAAATTCCCAAAATGAGTGCAGAAGGTATCCATACTTATTCTAATTTTTTTTGCGGTGTGTACTTTGCACCTTACTAATTTTCCCAATTCCTTTTCAGGTTGTGCCGGGGAAATTGACCGTGAGCTACTCATTATTTAGCTCAATGAAATGGATGAGGCTTCCCTTGGCCTCAACCATGCCCCCAGAAATAAGGGGAATAAGAGTAAGGGGGAACCCAAGGAGGTGGCTCCTAAGGCTGAGGAATTTGCTGCTGCTACTGCTAGGGTTGAGGAGCTAACCCTTCCACTGGAAAGGAGGAGGCTCCTATAAACGACACCGCTACCGATGGGCTACAAAATGAGGCCCAAGTTGATGATGATATTGGTGACGAGCTGGCCGTGGTAGGCCTAATTTCTTATGCGGTAACTTATATAGGGGTTACATCCCCATTAATATTTCAAATACTATGTCCCCTCCATGACTGTCATGGCAGTTAATGCTAACTTGCCCACTCCATAGAGTAGGGAAGAAAGGGATGCTTAAGGTCATCTGTGACCTCGATTGAGGAAACCTAATTCCAAATCTCCATGGAATACAACTTCCATAGAAGTCTCCAAGATGAGGAGGGCTGCGGACACTACTGAGCTCAATCGTCCGGTGGATGAGGATGCGGAGGATCTGAAGGAGTATGCTCTGCATAGTCTACTAAGGGTAAGATCCTTGTTTCTTTCTCTTTTTGCGGTACTTTACATATACTTTGTGTTAATA
This sequence comes from Sambucus nigra, assembly GCA_949130495.1. Taxonomy (NCBI): domain Eukaryota; kingdom Viridiplantae; phylum Streptophyta; class Magnoliopsida; order Dipsacales; family Adoxaceae; genus Sambucus; species Sambucus nigra. Next base: position 12,887,528 of record OX422224.1, read on the forward strand.
TTTTTCTTTTATTGTTTTAGGCTGCAGAGGTTGCCATGGTCCAAAGGACTAAGTATGAAGGGTTGTACAAGCTTCACAAGGTTGTGGAGTCTAACCACCAGTCTGCCTTAGAGAATGACAGGACTTCATCCTTTGAAGGTGGAAAAAAGTCTATGGAGGAAGCCTTTCAGGCTTAAACTATAAACAAAGACCAGAAGGTGCAGGCCACAGTCGATGTCCAGGAAGAGGCTATGGATAACTTTAAGCAGGTTACGAATGCCTTAAAAATTACTAAGGCCAAAGCTAAAGAGGCTTCCAAGCAACCTTTGAAGAAAAGTTCAATCAGCTCCAGAAGAGGAATGAAGACCTAGTTAAAAAGCACGCTACAGACCTTCAAAAGATCAATGACGACCATGTTGCAACCCTTAAGCACAAGGATGATTCCCACCCACGGTCTTAAAGAAAGCGACTAAAAATGTCATGGCCTCATTTAAAACTAGCCATGATTTTCATATGCTCAATATTAAGGTTTATTTCCATGACTTCCAAGAGTTAAGGCATCGGGTCACACATAAATTTTCAGAGGCCAAGGACACCATTTTTTCCTGAAAGCTCGGTGACCCCTAGCATATGGAGTGCGTGGCTAAACTAAAGGCCACAGAGGAATTGGGAAGAAAGCGTCTTAAAGAGGCAGCTACTAGAGATGATGAAACAGATAGTGCGATCAATGATGCAGATGATGATGAAGACGAGGACGCGGACTCTTAGTTATGAAGCTTGTACTTTATTTTGTAATTTATTCTGCTCGATCTTCGCGGATGATATCAACTTTTTGCAATATTTTAAACTTTATTGGGCCCTTCGCGGATTTTAAACATTAGATCAATTGTAATTATGTACGGCTACGTCCATATATCTATCATTAAATTCCATGCTTTTTCTTCAGCCATATCTTTTGTTTATATCTGCATGCATGTAGCAGTCTTGCAAAGGCTGCGGTCTTTTATAGCTTAATCCTCAATGCTTTGCATCATAGCTTTGACATAGATCGTAACCTTCACGTAAAAATTCCACCTTTTTTAGATAGGCCGCAACAACGTAGAATTTGTAGGTAAATTAGTTATGGCCTAGATTATCGCGGCCATGGACTTCGAATGCTTGATTCATTAATTTATTCTTTAGATAAGTGCCTGGATCATTGCGCGAAAATGGGTGCAAAATTACCCTTTTGCAGTCTTTGTAGCTTATGCCCTTGTAGGATTGTTGCTACAATATTGCTGGATTGTTGCGGTTTATTGGGAATAATTTTCCTTACCATATACAACCATGTCCTTGGCCCACCTCCTAATTTGACTGCAGCTTCTTCCACAGGGTTGGACATTTTCTTGCTTTTAGGGCATTTTAAAGCCTCCCCAGGCTGGGTTGTCAATAAGCCATCAATGGCTGTACGGATATTTTTAGGCCTCTCGAGGATAGGTGTTATCAAGACTCCCCAAGCTAGGTATTTTTAAGCCTCTGAAGGCTGGGTTGCCAATAAGCCACCCATGGCTAATAATGAGTATTAGGATCCCTCAAGGCTAATATAAGAATTCCATATCTTCGAATACTGAGAGTGGGTATTATGAGACCCTAAGGCTAGTATAAGCAGCCCGTTAAGGCCGTCACCCCTTCTCCTCTATAGACTTTTCTGCCCGTAGTAAATAATCTTCGATGATAATTGATCATTTTTCTTCTAAATCTATTTGAGACAAAGATCTACCATGAGATTTTAGATGAGGAGATCAAGAATTAAAACATCACTAAATCCATCATTCATTCATATATATATATATATGACATTGTTAGTAAAATACAAAGCTCATAGGTAAAAACTACACTAAAAAAAGAGTTTCTCATAAATAGGAATATAAATGTCTTGAGTTAAGGTCTTTTAGTTATGGGCTCCAGCCTTTATGAATCGCTGGAGCATTCCCTACCTAGCAAGCCACTCAATCTCATTTTTCAGGATGAGTTAGCTACTGGTGATGCAGTTTTTGTAAGGATTATTTCCATCTGCTTTAGACCACGTCTACTGATGAGCCTATGTCTATATTTTACTACTATTTGGATGATAATTATGGGTGGCATTGGCGTGATGACTAATTATTGCATTATACATATATTTATTTCTTTTCCTTGTGGCTTGTTCGGGCCCACTCTTACATGTTTTCAAGTGAAAGTTGTTTTCCTTTTCAAAGCTTCACTTCCGGGCTTTTTCAAAATATTGTGGTTTGACTTAGTTCGTGCATCAACTGTTGAGATTAATTGAGGAGTGTTTGCCTAAAAAACATAAAAAATGCCCATTTTTCCTTTAAATATTTAGGTTAATCATTAGGTATTTTAGTATTGATCTCACTTTGTACTACAATTAATAAGTTTTCTATTAATATCTTTTTCTTATATTTTCTAAGATGGCCTTAATCATTTATTTCTATTGATAATATAAAAGATATTCAGGTAAATCATTAGTTTTTATTTTATTGATCTCACTTTCTACTAAGATTAATAAGTTTTTTTATTGATCTCTTCCTCTTATATTTTTTAAGATGGTCATAGTCATTTCTAATTTTAACATGTTTTGACCCTATGGGTGTCTAAAACTCTTTAACATTTAAGAGCTCAGTTTCTAATGTAATGTCATTTATCCATCATCTCTCTTTTGGTTGCAATCATAAATTACGTGAAAATTCATGGTATTGTATTCCCATTATGATGTGGGTAGATTACTTTAACCGAAATAATTATTTATTGTAGTTATACGTATGTTGTATATGTGCTATTTAATTATATGTCACAAAGAAGGTTTACAAATTCAAGATTTACACCGTGGCTTAATGATTAGATGATTACAGTCAAGTAAACCATGTGGTGAAATTTATAAATTATTATTAAATGTAATACTTAGAAAATTAATAAACAATAAGTATTTTTCTAATGAGACACGTGCCAATATAATGGTAACTTAGTTTTTGGATGTTATAAGACCAATGACAAAAAAGAAAAGAAAAAAGACATGGGATGGTGACTTAGAAAACTACCAAGTGGACTAAACTCAAATTTTTTTTATGTATAACATGGTAGCTTAAATTATGAAGATTCAAAAATTATATCCTCCTATATTGTCATCACTCTCATTTTAATATTTGTTATTATGTACTTTTTTTATGTTCTAAGTTCGTCCAATGTTCATCCACCCACACAAATCTTTTTACACAAGAGTATGTCCTATCATGAAATATTTTTTGTTGAGAGTTTATAATTGTAGAGTTAAATAAGTTTATATGTACTATATATGTATCACATAAAATTATAAGTCAAAGAAAAAAGAGCGTGGGATTGTATATTCAACATGTTGAATTCAATGAGTGTATGGTGGCACGGGTAAAATTTATATATGTATATACATATGGAATAAAATGATTAATTTATTTACTATAATAAAGGCGTATCACAGTATCTATTTTTTTTTATGTAGGCAACACTCTTACTTCACTCTTTTCGCACATAATTCTAGATTGTTGATCATTTATGTGAAAGAGGATTGGTAATCATTGAGCTATTGCATGCATTTTTGTACTTTTTATTTATTCTTAGTTTATATTTTTAAGCTTTCACAAACTCCACTATTTCAATTTTGAGTCCCCTTATGATGTATAAATTATAATAAATCACTACAAATCACTTGGGCATCGTACGAGATTGAAATCTAGTTTACACTAAAGATTATACACCAATAAAAAAATAACCAACGTCCAATATATTATACCTTTTTTATTGTGTGGTATATTAACGAACAGGTTATGGGATCGATAAAGAACCTGTGATACATTCATGACAACATATATTTTAAATGAAGGAATAGATTAGGTAGAAGTTCGCTCAAGCGCATCTCGAACACCTTAAATACGTAATCACAAATTAATCTAACCAAGCCTAAACGGAATTTTCATTGATTTTAGCATACGTATCTCTCAACATAGGCTGTCAACGGATCGAATTTTATCCGAATTCGAATTCAATCCATTTACACGGATTTGGATCACGCTTGAAATTCGATTACCTGTTTATTAAATGGAGCGGATTTGGATTCATATAATCCGATCTGATTAATATATATCTATATATATAATATTTTTAATTAATATATATATTGTATTTAGAAATTTATTTATATTTTAAATATATATTATAATAGTTATTTATAATAGTCCTATATTAATTTATATTGTATTTATTTATAAAAGTAATTTATATTATAATAGTTATTTAAATATATTTTTTGAAATATATATTATAATAGTTATTTGTTATATATACTGTATTTTGAAATTTATACAAGTTATTTATAATATTATAATCGGATCGGATTAATGAATTATTAACGGATTCGGATTCGGATTCGAAACCCTAATAGATAATTCGTCAGATAATCAAACCGGATCCAAATCCCTTTAACATAAATAAATTTGTACATACATGACATAATAAAGCTTGACACGTTGTGCTGGGGGTCTCTGTGTCTTCACGAGGAGCCTTCAAGTTCAAGCAATACTAGTGAACTAGGTTTAAGCCTCGCGCGATGCGCGAGTGTGTTACAAAACAGTTAAATAATTACAATTATAAAAATTATCAAATATTATAATATATATATAAAATACTAACTTTATGCGTGCACACACACATGTCACGTGTCCCAAAATCGTGTCACCATATCATTTTCCAAATTCAATATACAAATTCTCTTGTGAATATACAACTCCTCTTCTCATTTATTAGATTCTAATCACAAAAACATTTGGTCTTACTTCTCTATCATAAATTTCGGTAGATTATAACAAAAAAAAATTACAATTTAAAAAAGGACATAAAGTTGATTTTAACCAAACAAAATTATTACCTAAAAAAACTCAAACTTAGGTGGTATAAAGCTCTTAGAGGAGAACATATATAATATACAGATAACTTTTTGTGCCCATTTCATTAAACAAATCTATACATATAATAACAACTCTAACTAAAGCTAAACAAAGGTAAAACACCTAAATTGAGAAAAAAGCTTTTTAAACTAACCTGTTTGTGATGTATTCTTAAAATGAGCATAGAAACACAGGGAGGATAGTAGAGAAAGTGTGGTGAAAACCTTTGAGGGATTTGGGTTGATTTGACCTTGATTTTCCGGTGCTGGAGGGTCTATTCAATGAATAACTTCTCTTTAATGTCATAAACGATTCAAATCTTGCGATTAGTATTTTTCAATTCCAACAAATTATAAGATTACATAATGTATTTATTGAAAATTACATGAAAATCAATATAGCAACGTTATAAAATTTAGAAAATGGGGATAGTTAAGATTTAGTAATTTACATAATTGGTAATAACATACTATTCTCATTAAAAAAGTGACGTAAAATCATTTTCTATAGAATTAAAAAAAAAAGTGTTACGACTTTAGAAAAGCTCCTAAATATGAAGAATAATTGTCAAAAATTCACATAAAATCATTTAGATATTTGAATAATAAAAACAACAAACATATTAAAGAATGTAAACAACAAAACAATCCTAGTACAAAAAAGTTAAGTCAATGTGAATTATGCGCTAGCAAAACTTAAGAGATTGAGAATGATAGTAAATTAACCAATAAAAAGAATGATAGAAAAACTCATTGATTTTCATACCATTACCCTTTACCTAAACTAAAAAAAGTATTCCAAACGAAATGGATTATAATTTCTTAATATTCAAAATGTTGAGAGTGCACTAAGATTGCAAATACCCCTTTAACAATGCAAATATACTCCTAAGGGACTATTTGATAGACGTGATTTTCATGACAAATGCAAAAGTGACAAATGAACGATTTATCCACTATTGTATGCATTTGATAGGCATAATTTGTCATGACATGTGAACCCTTGATTTTGGTGGCAAGATTGGCTCACCTCTAACCCACAATGAAAAAGTTTCCCCTCAATTTACTATTTTTCTTTTTGTTAAAATATTTTTCTATATTATTGAAATCGACGGTTTTTCATATTATATTTTTTTACAACCACTTTTTGTTAAAAATCAAAATATTTTTTATTTTAAAAAAAGTTTATAAAAATAAAAAGTGTTTTTATTATGAAAGCAAAAAAGCTTTGAAAGTTTTAACGAAAATTCTTTTATAAAAAAACAGTTTTGTTTAACAAAAATGGTTTTCAATGTTTTTCTAAAAAAATTATTTGTATAAAAAAGAAGTTTCGTATAATAAAAAAAAAAGGTATAGAACCAAAAATGTCTTGTTTTAAGAAAATTGTTCTAAGTTTTTTTAGGACATCAAAATTATACTAATCCTGAAAAAAATTCTTTTGATACAAAGAACTCTTTTGTTTTTAAAAAAATAGATAAGAAAAATAGTGCATTTTAAACTATTTTACAGTATTTTTATAAAAAAAATATCTTTTTGATAAAAGCCCACTTTTATGTTTTTTAAAAACGTCAAAATTAGTCTAATCCTAAAGACAACGGATTAAAAAAACTGTTTTTATATAAAATTATATAAATCCAAGATCAATTTTTTTTTTTTTTTAAATTTGCCATATTTTTATGCTCTAAATACTTATACATTCTTAATGACAAACATTATTTCTTCACAAAAAGGAAAATTGCAATAATTCAAGGAATCTAATCCAAATGAGAAAAATCATTTTTATTGGAGATAATAAAGGAAAAACAAAACATAAGGTGTAAAAGCATATTGTCAATAGGAAAGCGGAGATAATATCTTGATTTTTTTAGTAGTAGCGTTCATTTTGCACAGGTACATGATTTGATTGTATGGGTGTATAAATAGTTGAAGTCTCTTGAGATTTGAGGAATTTAATTAGGTAGTTTTTAGGGAAGTGGAAGTGGGCATTGGAAAATGGAGGGGTAGGGAAGAGGGAAAGGGCAAGAGAGAGACCTTTAGATTTAAGTTAAAGCTATTGATAGAGATTTAATGATATTTAATCCATTAGTCTTTATTACTTGACACGTGTCCATTCTCTCTAAAGAGACACCAAAATTATATTATGTTATTAGATTTGAAAGCTCATGTGTCACCCGCCTCTTGATATACCACGTTGGACATACGAAAAACACAGCTGGTGTCTCACCTCCCCCCAAAAATCCAGTTATACCCTTAATACAAACCCACACAACATCGCCTACTAACATTTCCAAAGGCTAAATCCGTCATTCAAGTTGACATTTGATACTATAAAACCCTAAATCTCAAAACCTTTAACACCTTCTACAAAACCAAATATGGCCAATTACACTCGCTATGTTATTGTTTTCGTTATCTTCGTCGTTCTCGTTCTTTTTCCTGTCTTTGTCATTCTCTCCACCTCCGCGTTTTTCACTTCACAAGAATGTCCCACAAATTCCGCCGGAACTTGCCGCAACAAATCCGGATCAGTAAAAGTAAAACTCATAGCCATAGTTTTGATTCTCATCACTAGCGTTATTGGCATTTGTCTATCAATATTTTTCGGTATCATCGCAGCCCTGAAGCCCGATCGTAAGTTGTTTGTCCTAGTGAAGTCTTTTACGTCTGGTGCTATTTTGGCCACGGGGTACATGCATGTCATGCGAGATTCTTTTGATTGTTTGACATCAGAGTGTTTGCCGGAGAATCCGTGGATGGAGTTTGATTTTACCACTTTTGTTGCAATGCTTTAGGCTATTCTAACCCTAATGGTAGATTCTTTTGCGATGACTCGTTATAAAAAGCGTTCCAAGGGTGAGGGTGAGGGTGAGGGGAATGGGAATGGGAATTTGGAGTTGCAAACTTATGGGCATTCTCAGGGGTGTGGTGTTGGTTTGGGTGGGTCTCATGAGGGTGAGGGTGAGGGTGAGGGTGAGGGTGAGGGTGAGGGGAATGGGAATGGGAATTTGGAGTTGCAAACTTATGGGCATTCTCATGGGAGTGGTGTTGGTACGGGTGGGTCTCACGATGAGGCGTCACAGTTGTTACAATACCGTGTTGTGGCGCAGGTATGATTTCAACAAATTTCACTCAACTTTAGTTTCTATCTATAATAATGTTTGTTATATGTATGCAAATTATTAAATTGTACGTGCCTCTTCATCTGCAAAGACAATATTGGCGTGGAAAGAAAAGAACTTAGGCCTAGTTTGGTTGCACAAATATATATTATAATAGTTATTTGTTATATATACTGTATTTTGAAATTTATACAAGTTATTTATAATATTATAATCGGATCGGATTAATGAATTATTAACGGATTCGGATTCGGATTCGAAACCCTAACAGATAATTCGTTAGATAATCAAACCGGATCCGAATCCATTTAGCATAAATAAATTTGTACATACCTGACATAATAGAGCTTGACACGTTGTGCTGGGGGTCTCTCTGTCTTCATGAGGAGCCTTCAAGTTCAAGAAATATTAGTGAACTAGGTTTAAGCCTCGCGCGATGGGCGAACTTGTTACAAAACAGTTAAATACTTACAATTATAAAAATTATCAAATATTATAATATATATAAAATACTAACTTTATGCGTGCACACACACATGTCACGTGTCCCAAAATCGTGTCACCATATCATTTTCCAAATTCAATATACAAATTCTCTTGTGAATATACAACTCCTCTTCTCATTTATTAGATTCTAATCAAAAAAACATTTGGACTTACTTCTCTATCATAAATTTCTGTAGATTATAACAAAAAAAATTACTATTTAAAAAAGGACATAAAGTTGATTTTAACCAAAAAAAATTATTACCTAAAAAAACTCAAACTTAGGTGGTATAAAGCTCTTAGAGGAGAACATATATAATATACAGCTAACTTTTTGTGCCCATTTCATGAAACAAATCTATACATATAATAACAACTCTAACTAAATCTAAACAAAGGTAAAACACCTAAATTGAGAAAAAAGTTTTTAAACTAACCTGTTTGTGATGTATTCTTAAAATGAGCATAGAAACACATGGAGGATAGTAGAGAAAGTGTGGTGAAAACCTTTGGGGGATTTGGGTTGATTTGACCTTGATTTTCCGGTGCTGGAGGGTCTATTCAATGAATAACTTCTCTTTCATGTCATAAACGATTCAAATCTTGCGATTAGTATTTTTCAATTCCAACAAATTATAAGATTACATAATGTATTTATTGAAAATTACATGAAAATCAATATAGCAACGTTATAAAATTTAGAAAATGGGGATAGTTAAGATTTAGTAATTTACATAATTGGTAATAACATACTATTCTCATTAAAAAAGTGACGTAAAATCATTTTCTATAGAATTAAAAAAAAAAAGTGTTACGACTTTAGAAAAGCTCCTAAATATGAAGAATAATTGTCAAAAATTCACATAAAATCATTTAGATATTTGAATAATAAAAACAACAAACATATTAAAGAATGTAAACAACAAAACAATCCTAGTACAAAAAAGTTAAGTCAATGTGAATTATGCGCTAGCAAAACTTAAGAGATTGAGAATGATAGTAAATAAACCAAAAAAAGGAATGATAGAAAAACTCATCGATTTTCATACCATTACCCTTTACCTAAACTAAAAAAAGTATTCCAAACGAAATGGATTATAATTTCTTAATATTCAAAATGTTGAGAGTGCACTAAGATTGCAAATACCCCTTTAACAATGCAAATATACTCCTAAGGGACTATTTGATAGACGTGATTTTCATGACAAATGCAAAAGTGACAAATGAACGATTTATCCACTATTGTATGCATTTGATAGGCATAATTTGTCATGACATGTGAACCCTTGATTTTGGTGGCAAGATTTGCTCACCTCTAACCCACAGTGAAAAAGTTTCCCCTCAATTTACTATTTTTCTTTTTGTTAAAATATTTTTCTATATTATTGAAATCGAAGGTTTTTCATATTATATTTTTTTACAACCACTTTTTATTAAAAATCAAAATATTTTTTATTTTAAAAAAAGTTTATAAAAATAAAAAGTGTTTTTATTATGAAAGCAAAAAAGTTTTGATTGTTTTAACGAAAATTCTTTTATAAAAAAACAGTTTTGTTTAAAAAAAATTGTTTTCAATGTTTTTCTAAAAAAATTATTTGTATAAAAAAGCAGTTTCGTATAATAAAAAAAAAGTATAGAACCAAAAATGTCTTTTTTTAAGAAAATTGTTCTAAGTTTTTTTAGGACATCAAAATTATACTAATCCTGAAAAAAATTCTTTTGATACAAAGAACTCTTTTGTTTTAAAAAAAAAATAGATAGGAAAAATAGTGCATTTTAAACTATTTTACAGTATTTTTATAAAAAAAATATCTTTTTGATAAAAGCCCACTTTTATGTTTTTTAAAAACGGCAAAATTAGTCTAATCCTAAAGACAACGGATTAAAAAAAACTGTTTTTATATAAAATTATATAAATCCAAGATCTATTTTTTTTTTTAAATTTGCCATATTTTTATGCTCTAAATACTTATACATTCTTAATGACAAACATACTTTCTTCACAAAAAGGAAAAATGCAATAATTCAAGGAATCTAATCCAAATGAGAAAAATCATTTTTATCGGAGATAATAAAGGAAAAACGAAACATAAGGTGTAAAAGCATATTGTCAATAGGAAAGAGGAGATAATATCTTGATTTTTTTAGTAGTAGTGTTCATTTTGCACAGGTACATGATTTGATTGTATGGGTGTATAAATAGTTGAAGTCTCTTTAGATTTGAGGAATTTAATTAGGTAGTTTTTAGGGAAGTGGAAGTGGGCATTGGAAAATGGAGGGGTGGGGAAGAGGGAAAGGGCAAGAGGGAGACCTTTAGATTTAAGTTAAAGCTATTGATAGAGATTTAATGATATTTAATGCATTAGTCTTTATTACTTGACACGTGTCCATTCTCTCTAATGATATCCCAAAATTATATTATGTTATTAGATTTGAAAGCTGATGTGTCACCCGCCTCTTGATATACCACGTTGGACATACGAAAAACACAGCTGGTGTCTCACCTCCCCCCAAAAATCCAGTTATACCCTTAATACAAACCCACACAACATCGCCTACTAACATTTCCAAAGGCTAAATCCGTCATTCAAGTTGACATTTGATACTATAAAACCCTAAATCTCAAAACCTTTAACACCTTCTACAAAACCAAATATGGCCAATTACACTCGCTACGTTATCTTTTTCGTTATCTTCGTCGTTCTCGTTCTTTTTCCTGTCTTTGTCATTCTCTCCACCTCCGCGTCTTTCACTTCACAAGAATGTCCCACAAATTCCGCCGGAACTTGCCGCAACAAATCTGGATCAGTAAAAGTAAAACTCATAGCCATAGTTTTTATTCTCATCACTAGCGTTACTGGCATTTGTCTATCAATATTTTCCGGTATCATCGCAGCCCTAAAGCCCGACCGTAAGTTGTTTGTCCTAGTGAAGTCTTTTACGTCTGGTGCTATTTTGGCCACGGGGTACATGCATGTCATGCGAGATTCTTTTGATTGTTTGACATCAGAGTGTTTGCCGGAGGATCCGTGGATGGAGTTTGATTTTACCACTTTTGTTGCAATGCTTTCTACTATTCTAACCCTAATGGTAGATTCTTTTGCGATGACTCGTTATAAAAAGCGTTCCAAGGGTGAGGGTGAGGGTGAGGGGAATGGGAATGGGAATTTGGAGTTGCTAACTTACGGGTATTCTCAGGGGAGTGGTGTTGGTTTGGGTTGGTCTCATGAGGGTGAGGGTGAGGGTGAGGGTGAGGGGAATGGGAATGGGAATGGGAATGGGAATTTGGAGTTGCAAACTTATTGGCATTCTCATGGGAGTGGTGTTGGTACGGGTGGGTCTCACGATGAGGCGTCACAGTTGTTACAATACCGTGTTGTGGCGCAGGTACGATTTCAACAAATTTCACTCAACTTTAGTTGCTATCATGTTTTTAATGGGAGTGTATAATAATGTTTGTTATATGTATGCAAATTATTAAACTTTACGTGCCTCTTCATCTGCAAAGACAATATTGGGGTGGGAAGAAAAGAACTTAGGGTCCGTTTGAAAATCTAATTTCAAGGCTTGGAATTGAAATTCGATGGCCAATTTCAATTCTGTGGAATTCAAATTGGTCTTTCAATTCCATTTCCATGGCTTGGAATTGGTTTTCCAAACGGACCTTTAATATATTCAAAATAACATTAAAGAAATAACACAAATGTTAAGAATGTAATACTAGACCTATTACACACTCTTTTTATTTTGTACCAAAAAATCCCTCATTCTCTTATCTTTAAAGGTCCGCGCCAGCGGCATGGCAAAATACTTTTTGGTGAAAAATAAAAAGGCTTGGACTAAACGTGTATTAAAAAAAGTCCAAGGGACTATTTGATATGCCCCTTAATTTTGAGAAGTATAAAGTTGCATATAATGTTTTATGTATTATAAGTGTAAATAATTTAGAAAATTTAACTCTTTGTAGGACCTAATAAGGAAAAAATACTCTAACAATACTAATAGTATGTCATGGACCTCGTATAAACGTCATCGGTTTAACTAAACGCATGATATATCGACTAGACATAATAATGATAATTATAACTAAAACAACCACCAAAGCACATTTGGGTGGCACTATAATTAGTAACAACTAAAATCCATGACAACAATACTCGTTTATATTAAAATTCTGACAAAATTATAGTAAAAATAAATATACAATATTTAAGTCAAAAAGTTTATTTTACAACATAAATAATGTAAATAATTTAGGAATTTTGGACAGAGTTTCATTTGTTTATAGGATTATCCTCCCTGTTTAAGAAATAAAAAATATATATATATAACAATACTAATAATACTAGTCCATCCCAGACCTCGCATAAACCACATCATCATAAACACCAAATATGAGTACACAACACATCATTATTGGTAACTTGAGCATAAAAATGCCTCAAAATATTTAATCCGGCGTCAATAATTATTACATCAGAAAATGATTTAACCAACACATCAATTAACCAAAGGGATTGCCCCGATGGTTACATCCCACCCTTGCTTGCAAGAGGTGGGTTGTTCAAGTCCCCTCCCCTTCCCACCCGCCTCCCCGTGGGCTTGAACATTGAAAAAAAACACACACACATCAATTGAGGTCGTCCCACATGTTCCAATATGATGACTATCCATAGTTTGCAAAGAGCCATCTCATACAAAACAAAAAGGCTACCAATAATTAAAAAGACATGAAGTCATATAAAACCAATAGTTAAAAAGACAGTAACACTAATAACATGTTATCATGGGTCATAATGATAACGTTTGTGGCAACGTCGTTGTTTTAACTCTTGAATTTCTGTATCAATATTTGAGAATGATAACATAGATGGAGAAAATGAACATTCATATAAGAATTAATGATAATATTGATATAAGAATTAATGAGAACATTCATATAAAAATCATTTTTGTCCTTATTGTAGTCTATGAAGAAATAAATAAATAGAAATTTATTACGAGACATCCAAATAGAAAAGTAGTAATTGCCTTCATTAAACGCCACTTTATATGTCACCGTATCACTCACATGGCTTAAAATAAGAATTAATGTGTAATAAAAATACAAAATGCTAAAAAATAGCATTAATGAGAACTAAAAATGCAAGCAATAAAATGTCAAAAAACCAAATGATCCTACTCAGCACTTGTCAATGAACCATGTCCTACCGTTTTTCCAGCTACTGGATTAAGTGTTGGTGAGTTTTTCAGAACCTGACATTACCAAACTGAATGAGAAACTCCAATAATCCCTTTATGATGCGATGAAGGTCACGAACGCGACACATGTTTAAGAACCGACATTCTGTGTGGGTGTCGATCACTGTTTTCTTTATCAAACCTCCTTGTCTAAATATTTTGAAGGCTTGTATGCCGTGAGCCTAGATGATTTGAGCAAACACAACCGATCGTCGAATAATATGCGTTCGGATTAGGATTTAGCGAAAATCGTACACGATCCAGTGGTTTCAATTTGACCTGAACACCATTCTTGCAAGGGAAACCAGTAAGGGGACTTAGTTCCACTATTATCAGCTATCGATTCTTCCTGATACAAACTAAACTTACCATATTAGAGTAAGAATTATCGAATGAAAACTTATTATAGAACAACCATACAAATTATGGCCTAACATACATTTTTGTACTTATCAAAAATAAAACTCAGATTTGTTTTTCCTATAAGATGGATGTAGTGAGAAATTCGGAAAACTGAAAAATAGCAGAAAAATATTTTTTTTTACAGAACTCCCTTAAACCTGAGAAAAATCTAAACTTACCGTATAACAATGAAATTTTCGAAGCAGCCACTTAAACCGTTATTGCCTTATCAAACAATTAAAACAACCAACACTTTGCGAGCAACTTACGTAAAAAATATCCGCATAGTCCTCCAAGAGTGTTGCAATGATAGCTTGAGCATAATTGGTAGCATTCACAGAAGCAAGATGCTGAGCTGAATTATCGGCATTAATATCAAAATTTTCCCCCAGTTCGCATTCACCATCTAAAAGAGGATGCAAGAGCAATGGTGTGCACTAACTGCAGATGGAGTCATTCGATTTTCAGAATCAAGCAAAGATATCGTGTGCATCATCTTCAGGATTTTGCAAATTAATACCTCAAAGTGATGGAATACACCTTTCTTTCAATATGATGGACTAAACATTGATATATAACTAAGAGAAAAGTTACAGTATTTGCGGATAAATTAAGAAAATGAAACCATCCCAGCAAGGTTGAAAAAATTTGGAACCACTTTGAATGAATCTAAACCTTCAGAGGGTATTGTTAGCTATCCTTTTGTGAATCTTTCAGTGGTAACAACAATATACACATTAAGAAAAAAGGGGAAACTGAGTTTTACCTAGTACATGTTAGTGGTGAAACATAGAAACTATTGATGTGAATAATAATAGTCCTTGAGAGATTAAGGTACTTATATAAGAATGTCATCTTCTTTCTCGATGAACTCCAATTTTTAAATCAATATCAAATAAGAAATTCAGCTTCTTACTAAAGTATTCTCCGACGTCGGCAGTCTGCCACTTTGAAAATTAGAATGTGTCATCTTCGAACTTGAGATAACCTGAATTTTGGGTGAACCTTGTTCTGTAAAAAAAGAGATATTGAATTATCATTTTGTTAATCCACAAACAAATTGCAAGTCGCTCTAATAGAAACTACAAAATGAAATCACTAGACAATGAAAAGAAGCAACTAACCCATCTCCAACTGAAACTTCGAAACAACTAACCCATCTCCAAATGAAAAGAAACATCTTCTCTAAATGAAAAGAACCATTGAAATTTAAACTTGTCATATGGGATTTAAGTAATCTTCGGCGACAAAAACATCGTCCCTATTTTCATTCTCAGGCTAGGTAACAAACACTCATGATTCTACCAATAAATTTAGAATATGATTTTCTACGCAAATTAAATTGTATTGGTCATTCGGAAGTCTCCAATATTGAATAACATGATAATGTGTGGCCAAGCAAATGACAAACCAAATGTGTGGCCAATATTGAATGATTCCTCAAATTGTACATATACTATATCTGAAATATAAACATGCTTCAACCTTACTCTTCAAAGCCAAATCAGAAATCGCGAACCTGAAAAATTATGTAGTATACTGGAAGGTGGAGTTTTATTCTCCCAATTCTTCAGTATTATTTACAAAAAGTTTAGTTTAACTTATGCAGCCTTCACTTCCCAAATGATTTAAAATCCTACTCATAAGTCTATGATTGAAATGGGCAATTGGGTTCTTTGTCACTTTTTTTTTTAAGAATGGAAGTATGAATGGTGAAGATAAAACTGTCAAGGCATTTGAGGATGAAACAGGTAAGAGGATTGAGGCATCTCAGCCTAGATTTTATGATTTCTTGACAACAAAAATGACTGATTTTGGTCACACTACTTTCCCTTCCTCTTTGTCATCATCTTCGTTTTCTAATTTCATGGTTATCACTGTAGTTTCTTTGAGTGGATTATATGATGGACAAAGCAGTTCTGGCTACTAGCCAGAATATATATGTTTTTTATCGATTACCATCAAAAGCCTTTGTTCTGCCTTTTGGTTCCTTCTTTGGTGCATTATAGAAATTAATCTGCATGCAAGAGTTGTAGATCTTCATATCTTTTATAAAAAAAAAACGTGCATAATTAATTCTATTTGAATTTTTGAGTTACTTTTGTTGTGTAAAAAAAGTGTGTACTGGGAGGTAGGTAGAACATTGGTAGTCACAGCCTTATAAATTCCAGCACAGCACTTAAAGGCAGTCACCTAATTTTTGTTCTCGGCTGTAACAGCTCTTATATTTCTTTATTTAAAATGTAATTATCTAAATTAAATAAAGAGACTATAAAAGTCCTAAACCGTACAGACGTGGGTTGGTTAATGGTGCATAAAAAAGTGGTTGAACCAATTCTAATTCAGAATCTGTACAATGTCTAAGATTATGACTTAAAGGAAGTTATTTATCATATTCTTGACAGTGAATCCAAAGATTGTGCAATACTAACGTAATAGAGAGAAGAGTTTATACCTCAATTAATACCGAGCGCCAACTTATCAATACCTGATCTTTATTGGTAACCCCCCTATCAATTTCAAACACAAAAAATTATATTGCAATCAATTTATTCTCCCAACCATTAAGGGTTGGATATTCACCCATAATAGGACTAAGTTTCTAACATAAAAGTCCTTCCAAATTAGTAGACATGAAGAATTATCCTCATACACAAATTAAAAACTTAACTATTAATCCATAAGATTTCACAACCTAGCACAATCTAGAACAAAATTGATCTTTCTTATCATACCATATCTATACTAGGAATCACTCAAACACTAAATCATTCTACAAAACAACTATGATCATGGCAATTAGAAGACTATGTCTCCTCTAGCTAATGTAAGAAACATCAATATTGCCATACCAAATCTGAAAAAGAAATGGCAACCAGATAACTAATGTAAGCAAAGACCAATATGAAAGAACTCCCAATACAATGTGTGAGACAATGATGATGATGATGATACAGTCAAAACCGTTAAGTGTGAAGATACACTAACAAAAAAGCAGGAGAAAATAGCTTATGAGCTATAACCTATACGAGGGCTACCCATTTAACAAATTTGTTTTCCAACATATAAAAAATAGCGATTGACTAGAATGGCTACATATAGAGAATTTGCAGCTATGTCTGAGGTATGGCTGTTGAGTCCTTTCGCCAGTGCCTCCACTTAAAAGTGGCAAGCAAATCAAAGTAAGGAGATGTACAAATAGTTGAGTTTAGTACGCAACCGACCAATAAAAGAGGAGTGAAAAATAGAAAGAAATGTATAGATTGCGTGCACAAGAGTGAGCTAAGATAGTGTTTTATAGTGAAAGTGAGTGTGACTCATGAGCTCTAAATGTGGACTAAATTTGCTGTACATAGGTCTGTGTCTTCTGTGCTTGTACTTTGCTTGTGTTAAATTTTCTACCGGCGTAATTTTGAATTCATGGAACTTGAACATTACCTGTGTTTCTGAAGAGTGATTGAGCACTTGCAAGTCTTCCAGCTCAGTAATTTATTACATTTTTTAAACGTCTAATTATTTGAAATACATTATTTTTAACAAATTACGAATACCATATAAGTAGTGGCTAATGCTGGGAGGGTGATGCAGGTGCTCGAATTGGGGATAGTTGTGCACTCTGTAGTGATAGGGCTTTCAATGGGGACGTCCAACAATCAATGCATAATCAAGCCCCTTGTAGCTGGTCTCTGCTTCCATCAACTCTTTGAAGGAATGGGTCTCGGTGGATGCATATTTTAGGTAATTTTCTACGTTTTAACAAACTACATAATGAACTTATTTAGATATAGGTGTGTGTTAAATTTTCTATTTGACTTGAGTACGGCTGCTTTCAAGAAACATGCAAAAGGTTTCAGTGGTCCAAAAAAAAAATAGCATCACAAAAATGTTTCATCTGTGAGGATTACTTTAGTAATTGAATTCGCTTTTTGTCGCTAAATGTCACTTTGGTAGTTAAAACTTGTACTCAGTTCGATGTCAACTTAAACTTCATTTGTTTTCTAACTTTGGTACCTTTTCATCTCTATAAATGTTGCCCTTGAGGGTGAAATTTTTACACGATAAATAATATACCATTATGATAGTACTAAGGTCTAATTTGTATTAATGATGAGTTAACTAAGCCTTACAATACTCACACGAGTATTAAGACAATTGTCTTGGTACCTACATGGAAAAGTCCCTAAAAGTGTACAATTAGAGCCACTCTATATTTGTTAGCACAAATTCCACACACGGTTTATTTTGAATTGCAATATATAGTTCTAAAGCGTTTGTGTAATATAGTCCGAATACGGGGCCATAATGAAGGCAATAATGGTGTTCTCCTTCTCGGCCACTACCCCATTTGGTATCGCTCTCGGGATTGGTCTATCGAAACTGTACAGAGAAAACAGCCCGACAGCTCTGATCGTGGAGGGCCTATTAAATGCTTCAGCAGCTGGGCTATTGAATTATATGGCATTAGTTGACCTAGCTTCGGATTTTATGGGGCCCAAGCTTCAAGATAGTATGAAGCTTCAAATGTGGGCTTATGTTGCTGTTTTATTAGGTGCCGGAGGCATGTCTTTGATGGCCAAATTGGCGTAAATATATTGCTTATAGCCACAGTTATTTTTTCAGCTTTGCATTTTTTTCCGAGTTATTTGTAGTTTGAGATCCAATTTGTTGTGTGTCACTAGGATGGCTTCAAAAGTTTTCTACTAGTTTTGGTTCTAAAAGTGTTATAGAAGTATTTATAACACTTGGAACCAAAACTCACGACATAAAAATTAGACCTCAAATTACAAATAACTTTTTTTTTTCTTTTCTTTCGTGCACATTTTTAGTAGTATTTTTTGTTTGGTCGGAGGAAGATGAATTAACATCTTTAGGAACAGTATTTAGTTTTGTTTCCCATGTAAATATATTGCTTTATACATTTTTGAAATGTTGCTAGTTGGCTTGAAAAGTAGTGCTTTTGTTATCAGGTGTAGAAAAAGAATCTGCATATTTTTTTCATGTATTCATTGGCTTTTGTGATTTAAGAATCAAATGCGTGTCAAGCATAATATTAAAAAAAAATTATTGCAGTTGGATCGAATGCCACAATCAAAAGGACCTTCACATAGCCAAAATATATAAAGTCGAAATAATTATAGGAATTTCGTGATTAAACTACGATAAAGTAAACAGAAAATATACTTGAAAGTTTCTTAATTGTAATATTTGAAAGGAAGGAACAATGAAAGTGAAAGGAAATGAGATGTTTATTTCAGACTTTTTACCTCTCTTTTGAATGCTTCATTTATCTTTTGTAACTTTTCTCACATGAACTGCCCTTAACATCTCAAAGACTACCTTGTCACTGTCCCTTTGAACAAATCACTAGATGCACTATAAAACTGATGTAGTGAAGAACCAACAATTTCTTTTAGTTTCCACGGGCATCTAAGTGATTATAGGAAGTTATTAGTGTACCCTTTGCTCAACAATTTTCCAATAGAACTACGAACGCATTTCTTCTACATTGACAATTTTTTGTCTTACATTTTAAATTTAGACATTCTCATTTTTTTTATATTTTGCATGCACCTCATAGTTCTGGTTGACCAGCCAACCAAATGACCTCGTTGCCCTTATGAAAGACGACTAACCAAGCGTTGAGTCGAGGGACATCGCTACAAGGAAAAAACATTTTATGCAGGTTTTTAACAATCATTTAAGTCTTTCATGATGATTTTTCTATTTACCAAAATTGTTATATGTTTGGGTGTCATAATATCATTAAATCACCATAAACTCATACCAAATACTTTCTCCGTCTCAATTTGAGTCCATGTTTTTATTTTATACAAATTAAAGATACACTAAATCAACGGTCAAGATCAACTATTGTTCACTAACATAAAACTTGGTTCGTTGATAATGTCCAAAAAAAATGTGAGCCCTTAATTTGGGACAGCTCATGAGAATTCTTAATTTGAGATGAAGAGAGTATTACTCTTTTATAAAAAATATTGTCAAGTATGTTCTCAATAACCATCATGTATTTCATAGAAACCCATCATTACGCATTAATATTTAAAAACTGTCATGTATACTATTTCCTATCACGAAGGTGTAACACAAACCATCTTTGAAAAACCTTTATTCTAAATAAGTATATTTTTTAGTCAACAAATATTCAAATCATATTAAATAAATAAATCAAAATGATATCCAAAAAACATAAAGTCATTTCTTCAATATTCAAAATATTAAGGGTTTAGTCAATTACTATTCAAATCATGTTAGATAAATTAATCAAAACACTATACAAAAGACAGAATCAATTATTCTAGATTTAAAATATTGTAGAAGCATACATTTACAATAAATTACATGGATCATTTATCCAAAAGATAATACACAAGACTTGGCATTAATAAACAAGTTTCAAACTCACTCAAAATGAAACTGAACTAGATTAATTCTAATACCAACTGTTTCCCGCAACCTAAGCTTCCACAAGAGCGATTGGCACCTAACCCACAAACTGATTGCCTGCCAAGGATGCGTAAAACTTCATACTCAGCGTCAGTTTCTCCTATTAAATGATGCAGTAGAAGATATTCACTAAAGTGTTGCCTACAATGAAAAGAGTTGGGAGTACATTTTTCCAAAGCAACAATGCAACAATTCTGATACAATACTCAAAAGCGGTTAAGATTTGCAATCATAAAATATAGAGAAATGCTTTGACTCTTAAAAAAATTCCTCAACTCATCCTCGAACAGTAATAAGTGTTGCACAATACTTGATTGCTGTGTGGGAGATGAGTTGAGGGAATTTTGGGGACTCATAGCATTGCTCTAAAATATATTGAAGACTTGAAAACTAACCAATCGTATAAAACCGAAATTAATAATTTTCTCTCGGAAACATCTATACCCACATAAAACGTGTTATCCCTAAAGACAAGAGTCTAGTAGGAATGGCCATATGTCCGAGACCCGCCAAGCCCACCCAGCGCATCCGAAAAAAATAGGGCTTGGGTAAGAGAAATAGGCTCCCAAACCGGACTTGGAAAATTTTATAAGCTCAATTTTTTTAGCGGGTTTGGCCATGTATTCTTAGGTCTGCTTGAGAGCGGTTCGACTTGTGCCCCGAGAATTAGATATAATATTGATTATATATATATATATAAGTAGTTTAGTTTTTATTCCTTTAAGGTTAAAAGTTATAATATAGAATATAAATGGGGGACATTTAGAAATATCAATTTTATGCTTTATTTACTCTTAGAGTCTTAGTCTTAAGAGTATATTCTAAAATAAATTTGATAAACAATAAAATACATCATAAATTTGCTAAACAATAAAATTTAGGTAAAAAAATTATGTTCGAGACTGGAAAACGGGCCTCGACAAGAAGCTTTTGAATTTGGGCGGGCTTGAGACTATACAATGAGGCCCGACTTGGGCTTGGGTGGGCTTGGGATAACTTAAACTTTTATAGGTCCGACCCGATCCCGACTAGGCCCAACCCATGGCCACCCCTAGAGCCTAGTGATTGGTGAGTTTCCAATTTATGCAACCATGCCTATTAAAACAAAAATAACAACATAAGAGGGGGGGGGGGGGGGGGGGGAAGAGAACCACGGAGAATAGGTAAATCCAAAATTGTAAAAAGTGAGTATATTATCTTTATTTTAGTCTAATCTACACAAAATCAATTATTTCTTTATTGCAGTATAACAACCCACAAGTGATAGCCTTGTAGGAAATTGATATATTAACCTACCAAAATGGTGCCGCAGTGAGAGATTCCACTTACTACTAAGAAGCATATTACATATAGAGATGTTGAAAATAAAGTAGGTTAGGAGCGCAACTTTGTAACTTAAATTTGTCAATCTAGAATGATGGTATGAGAAACTGGACATAAGTTGTTCTTAAACATCATACTAAGTATAGAATAAAAGTAAAGAAAGCAATAAGGAAAAAGATACAAAATGTAGAGTGGTTCGACTATAAAAATGAGTCTACATCCACTTTGGGGTTATACTCTCATTATATGTGTTGTATGATACAAAGTTGTGCCATTAAAGGCATACAAGATAGATAGGGGCATACAAGATAGATAGGGTAAGAGAGTACAAGAGATTAGGCCGGAAACCTTGGATGTAGCCTGATTTGAGCGATGCCGCTGCGTAGGGGGTGAGCCCCCAGGTATGATGTTCTCTAGAGAGAGGGTGGGCTGAGATTTTTGTAGGGCTTCGTCAAGTTAGAAACCCCTTCATAGTAAGGTGAGAAATTCTATTTATAGTAGTCATAAAGGATGTGTCATCTGTCTGTGACACCCCGCCTAATTAAATACCGGGTGATCAGTCCTTTATTAAATTATAACCAAGGTGAACGGTTGGTTCATTCTTAGCATCACTGTCACAAAATAACTTTTCATATTAAACACCCTAAATAATTAAGCTAAGTGTCAAAATCATATTTATGAAATAAATCCCATATTTAATTTAAAACCAACATTTAAAACCTTTCATAATCCGTAGTTTAAGATTCACACAACAACTAGACTGGAAGTGATAATCCAAGCAATTTAAGCATTCAACAAATAAATTCCAACTTTAAAACTTTAAAGGAAAAACATCCTGACAGTAACAATCCCAAAGTATAACTACTGAAAGTAAACGAATCACAATCTGTGATAAAACCAACTGAATAAGGGAAAAAGGGCGACACATGCCCAACTGAATAAAATAGAACTAGAAGTGGAATCAATAATGAGGTCGTCTAAGCAAGATGCCTGTAACTCCCACCTAAGCTGCAACACGTTCCTTCCAAACGATCCTATGCAAGACGCCTATGTGGCTGGGCACTTGTAATATATACCTGTATATACAAGAGAGAAGAGAAAATAGGAAATAGGTGAGTGCCCGATTGTAAAACAGTTTAAAATTTAGTTAGCAAGTATTTAAAATGCTTACCGGCTAAAGAAATAATCATATTAGTATGTAGCACTCTCTTGAAAAATTCTCACCTCTCTTCTAATGTGCACACCTACCGCACTATTTATCCCAACCGTTTAGCTTTTATTAAAATTATCATAAGGTTTCATGCCGACAATTACTAGCGCTAAGATAGTTAATTTCTAAAGGCAAAGTTTTCACATAACTCTCATTTTATTATAAAATTTCTCAGTGTTGCCTCAAACTTTTCACACACTTTTAAATATCGGAATATTTATTCATTACTTAACTACTTTTATTCACAGTAGAAAGTTTCCCAATTTAAATTATATATATATATATATATATATATATATATATATATATATATATATATATATATATATATATATATATATATTATCGGCATCCCACATAAATTTATGGTGCTGGGATACTCTGCTATCAAGTCCCCATATCACTCGTACTAAGGGAAATACTAGTTCGGAATCACTCTCGAACTGTATTAACACAAAACACATACAAATTGAGGCGAAGCATAGTTCCAAGTCACTAAGAGGTCAGCACATACCCTCACGTCTCTTAGGACCGTCTGACTATCTATCTGATAGCCTGTACCAAGGATTCTTATGTTCTAGGGTACAAGTCAATATCTCCCATAAAGGTCTCATCGAGATAAGACTGTCCCAGCACGGTAACGTCACTTATAGCAAGTAGCGCGAGCATGATTTTTACACGTATATAGTATATGCACAAACACAGTCATATATGTATACTACCATTCCCAATTCTAATGTAGATACACCCACGGTCCATACTTATGATAATTATTCTTATTACACATTACTACATTATTTCGTATAACGGTTCGTCTCTTTTTATTCTTATTTATGGGATTATTCCAAACTTACTTCGTAACACTCTTGAAATCCTATCTCCCTAAGTGTAATTTCAGTAGGTACTCTTTTATTTTACGACGTAACTTCCTTACGAGTCCCACCCTTTAGACACACATTCCCATTATTCCTTAAGTAGTAAAACACCTCCGTTAAATGTAAATCTCATCTTACATTAAAGGTTCCATTTTTATAAAGTCCTACTGGTCTTCTTTATATCCCAAAATGTTCTAACACTAATGTCCAAGGATTTCTATTCAAGTAAGTTGGAACAACCTATTTAAAAGGGGAATGTGACTTTTCCAGGAGGGGTCGATCGATCGATGACATGGGCTCGATCGATCGATTCATCGATCGATCGATGCTCTTGGGTCGATCGATCAATCGATGCTCTTGGGTCGATCGATCGATCAAGCAATTATGGAAAAATTGCAGAAATACCAGTTACGAGAATCTTAGTCCAAAATCATCCAATTCATCTTATTTGATTTCAAAACTTCCAATAAATGATACTACAAGTGTTATATTCCCAAATAATGAATATCCTATGTAAGACATGCGAGTTTTCATCAAGTATAATGAATTAAAAGGGTCAAAATCCATAAAAATATCAAGAACCCTAATATTTTCTTTAACTTAGTTCTTCCCATTATTTTCCCAGATTTTCTCCTACTAACTCAATGAAATTTCTTTGTTCAACCTCTACATTTGAATTAGATTTCCATAATACGTCTTTTACCTCTACAACATGCGAATTCGAGTCTCCCATACATCCTTTCTTTCACAAAAACTAGTCCTGATCAACCCTAGACTAATATCATTGAAGCATTAACTAAAATAGAGCAAGATAGACACTTGCCTGGGAATTCTTGGCTCAGATTTGTGGAAAAGATTGGTGTGGTTGTGATCCTCGTGGCGCGATCTACAATATGGCGGTGACGGCGGTGCAAACGGTGGAGTTCTTGGCCTAGAACTCTTTGGAAAGCTTTTCCTCTTCCTTTCCAATGGACTTCTTTGGTTCTTGGTTATTCTAACCCTAGAAGACAACTCCTACCATCTGATATAACCCTAAAAAATTCGTGGATTTCCATGACCAAAAATACGAAATGTCTAAAACGCCCTCCCGGGATGTTAATTCGGCCTAAAAATGCCCCAGGCCCAAACTAAACCCTCGGGTACATTATTTTGACTATCTCGACCCTTTCGGACACTTTTACGTACTCAAAATGACCATACGGGTGACTTATAATTTATTCACTTTTAATAATTCAAATTTAATTCCGACACGACATAGGCGCGTCCTGATAAATTTCCAAAATTATCAAATTAGATTCTCGTGATAATTTTTACTAAATTCAATTACACATCTTACTTTACCCATAAAGTAACTTACCACAAAATTCCAATAATTACTAACTCTCATCACGCTAGTAATTATTTAAATGATTTCCGGATTAATATTAAATTAATATCTCTAATTAAATTTAATAAATTCTCAAAATTAAAAGTCATAAAAATACGGGGTATTACATACTTCCCCCCTAATAACGGTATTTCGTCCCGAAATTCGAAAAAAAGGTATACCTGGTAAGAATAACTCTGGGTACTTCTCACGCATGTCTGCCTCACTCTTCCAAGTGGATTCCTCCACATTATGATGCTCCCACTTGACCCGTACAAGTGGGACTACTTTCGACCTCAATCTCCTTTCGCTATGGTCTAGAATAGATAATTGGTCTCTACTCGTATGATCTATCGGGATGTAAATCAATCTCCTTAATCGTGATGTGGGTGTGGGCCATGTCATCCTGAAGGTATCGTCTCAACGACGAGATGTGGAATACATCATGAATGCCTGTAAATACTCTGGCAGTCCCAATCTGTATGCTACTTGTCTAATTCTCTCGATAATGGGAAATGGTCCCACGTACCCCGGGGCGAGTTTTCCTTTCTTACCAAACCTCATAACTCCTTTCATAGGAGATACACGTAGTAATACTTGGTCCCACATTAAATTCTCAGAAAAATCATTTTGCATCGGCGTAGCTTTTCTGTCTGTCCTGGGCTACCTAAATGCGACTCCGAATAAGCTCAATCCTAGTGAAGGTTTCCTGAATTACCTATAGTCCGAGCAACCTGTTATCCCACACCTCTAACCAACAAGTTTGAGAACGATAAGGCCTTCCATACAATGCCTCAAACAGAGTCATGACAATCGTGAACTGATAGCAGTTATTATAAGCAAACTCCACTAGTGGAAGATGGGGCTCCCAACCTCCCCCAAAATCAAGGACACACATGCGTAGCATATCCTCCAACATCTAATTGGTACGCTCTGCTTGTCCATTTGTCTATGGGTGATAAGTTGAACTCAACCTCAATTCTGTACCCATGGCCTCCTGAAAACTCTCCTAGAAACGTGACACGAAAATCTTATCTCTATCTGACACAATATCCAGGGGCACCCCATGTAGTCTAACAATCTCAGCAATGAACAACTGATCATACTAGCCCATGGTATAGTCTGTTCGTACTGGAAAAAAATGAGCCACATTGGTCAAACGGTCCACAATCACCTAGATGGAGTCGTGGCCCCGCTCTGATGTAGGCAACCCAGTAATAAAATCCATGGAAATACTCTCCCACTTCCATGTGGGTATTTCCAATGGCTGAAGCAACCCCGACGGTTTCTGGTGGTCCACCTTTACCATGTGACAAGTAGAACACTTGGACACGAACTCAGTAATGTCCTTCTTCATCCCACTCCACCAGTATTGCCGCCTTATATCCTGGTATATATTATCTCCCCCGGGATGCACCGCAAATCGAGACCCGTGAGACTGGGTCATCACTGCAAGACGTAAGTCTACTCCTTCTGGGACCACCAATCTCCCATTAAACCTCAAACCTCAATCGAAACTAATTGAATAGGACTCAGGACCCTCGTCTAAAAGTCGTATAATTTCCTCCTGGCAAAATGAGTTTGTTGTCTATGCCTGTATTACCCTCGTAACAATATCGGGTGTCACTATTATGACAGATATGAAGGAATGGGCTACCGCATCCTGGTGACCCAACTCTTTCCACTTGGCGCTCCAGACGTCCGCTACATTGTCTACCGGTCTACGACTCAACGGATCAGCAACCACGTTGGCCTTCCCCGAAAGGTAGTGTATGCCGAACTAATAGTCCTTCACAAACTCTAACAACCTACGCTGACGCATATTCAACTCTCGCTAAGTGAACAGGTACTGCAGTGACTTATGTTCTGTGAACAAGCGAAACTTCTCCCCCAATAAATAATGTCTCCATATCCTTAATGCGATGACGACCGCTGCTAACTCTAGGTCGTGAGTAGGGTAATTTCTCTCGTGTGGCTTAAGCTTGCGGGATGCAAAAGATATAGCCTTCTCCTCCTACTGAAGTACTCCCCTAAGTCCCCGTAAGGAGGCATCGCTATAAATCAAATACTCCACGCCCAGCTTGGGTAAAGCAAGAACTGGTGCCGAAGTTAGCTTGTCTTTTAGCTCATCGAAAGCCAATTGATAAGTATCGTACCAAATATATGGTACCCCCTTGCGAGTCAGGTTCATCAATGGACCCGCTATCTTCGAGAAACCTCAAATGAATCTCCTGTAGTACCCGGCTAACCCCAAGAAACTATGCACTTTCATTGGTGTCGTGGGCTGTCCCCACTCCCTCACCGCTGACACTTTACTCGGGTCAACTGCTATCCCCAATTCAGATACAACATGTCCTCAGAACTGGACCTCTCTTAACCAGAATCCTCACTTCTTATACTTACGTACAATTGATGCTCTCGTAGAGTCTAAAGGACCTGCCTCAAGTGCTCAACATGCTCTTTCTCTGTGTGTGAATATATCAGGATGTCATTTATGAAGACGATGAAAAATTGATCTAAGAACTCTCTGAACACTCGGTTCATCAAGTCCATGAATACGGTTGGAGCATTTGTGAGTCCAAATGGCATCACTCTGAACTCATAGGACCCATATCTCGTCAAGAAAGCAGTCTTCGAAACATCCTGCTCCCTAATCAGTTGCTGATGGTATCCTGACCTCAAATCTGTCTTCGAAAAGAAAGTTGCTCCCCTTAGTTGGTCGAACAGATCATCGATTCGAGGCAATGGATATTTGTTCCATATCGTGACCTTGTTCAGCTCCCGGTAGTCCACACATAGCCTTAGTGAACCATCTCTCTTTCTCACAAACAAAATTAGAGCCCCCCAAGGTGAGGTACTCCTACGAATGAAGCCCTGACCTAAAAGCTGCTCTATTTGATCTCGTAACTCCCTCATCTCCGCTGGAGCCATACGGTACGGTGTGCGTGCTATCGATCGAGTATCCGGTAACAAATCTATGACAAAATATATCTCTCGACTGGGGGGTAGGCCTGGTATCTCCTAAAATAGATCAGAATACTAAAGAACGACTGGGATTGAGTCTAAGGGAGTCATGACCTCCTTAGAGGTATCCTCCTCTATGTAATACAAATGACCGGTAGAGCCTCCCTCTGGGCAAGGCATCGTCACTGCAAACATCTCCTGCCCTGGAATGGCAAAGACAATACTCCCACTAAAACAATCTATCATGGCTCTGTATGCTGCGAGCCAATCCATGCTAATAATAACGTTGTGCTCATGCATATCTAAGACTAACATGTCTGCTGGTAAGATTAAGCTACCAATCTCTACTCCCATACCCCTACATATAAAGAAAATTAATGACCCATTTCCCAGTGGTGAATCTACGCATGTCACGGTGCTCTCTATTGTGTCTAATAACCCTAAGGCCTTCGCAAAGTGAGTAGCCATGAAATAGTGTGTCGCCCCAGTATCAAATAAATCTCGACCCATAGTACCATGGATAGGAAACGTATCCTCAATCGCGGGTGGTGCCTGAGGAGCTACTGCCTGGTGGACATTATAAACATGTTCGTACTGTAAATACCCCTGCTGCACTGGAGCTACTGGAATGGCTGGTGCCTGAGCTGGTGCTGGGAGGGCGGCTGGTAAAAGTGGCCTCTGTGGCTCATTATGGGCACCCTACTGCTGTGGGGCCCTATTTTTGTCTGGACAATCATGGCGCCCATGACCATTTTACAACACCCGAAGCAGCGGCCCCTGAAATTTTCTCCCTTTTGTCCCTGTTGATTACGGCCTTGCTAGCCGTTACCACCCTGCCATTGGCTCTGCTCGCCCTGCTGAAAATGTTGTTGGCCCTGATGGCCCTGCTGCTGACCCTGCGACTGACGATGTTGGCCCTACTGATTAGACTGGCCCTGCTAGCCCTGTCTAAATCCTCCAAATCACTTCCTGAAGTCACCTGGTCGGAGCTTCTTAGCAGGGTCCCCCTGATGGGAACTCTCCTCATACTGACGAGTCTGCCCCTGAGATGTTGGTGCTCCACTAGTACCATTACACCCTGTCCTGCCCTGTTGGCTGGACTCTCATGCTAGCTTGCTTCCGTACAGATGGAAGCGGTGATCCTGGCAGTGTAACAAAGCAGCATTGAGTACATCTGTGTAGGTACTCAGTGACAGATTGCCTATGAGGAGTTGACGGATCCTCTAGGCCAACCCGTCCACAAACAATAGTATCTTCTTTCCCTCAGTGGGTGGCTCATCTGACACTATGGTGAGAAGTCTAGTGAACTCCTCCTCGTACTCAGCAATAGTCATATTCTCCTATTTTAAATTCAGTAACTTCCGGCTCATCTCAGTTTGTACGACGAATGGAAAGTATTTGCTGTCAAACCTCACCCAAAATGACTGAATAGTGATAATATCCCTCTCCTCCAAGGTGGTGGTGGATTCCCACCAATGCAAAGCGGCCCCCACTAGCTTGAAGGAAGCCAACAACTGTTTCTACACGTCCGTGCACTCATACATGCGTAGATGCCTCTGGATATGTTTCTTCCATTGGCTATCTACTTTGATATCCGAACTACCCGCAAACTCTGGGGGATGCACCTTTTGGAAGGCATCCCTAGCTCGCTCCCATGTTGAAGGAAGCTGTGTCGGTACTGCCGCCACTGACTGAACTTGGGGTGGAGCCTGCAGCACTACTGCCAACGCGACATTCATCGCCTGAGCAACTATAGCGGCTACCTCTGTTGCGTTCATCGTTCCCTGAATCGGAGCTGCTGGCTGATCCACCTGGGCGCGTCTGTCCTTGGGTGCGCATCTCGGAGGCATCTGAAACGTAAAGAAATTTATTAGTCTACAGTTATTATCAAATCTCAAATAGCTGAAGACGTAAGCGTAAAAGCACGAATACAATAATCCTAAAACTTAGCGCTCTATAGTAAGAACATTAAGCTAAAAGCAAAATAAGTCGTACAGATCCTATAGGACACTAGAACTTGATGCTCTGATACCACCTGTGACACCCCGCCTAATTAAACACCGAGTTATCAGTACATTATTAAATTATAACCAAGGTGAACGGTTGGTTCATTCTTAGCATCACTGTCCCAAAATAAATTTTCATATTAAACACCCTAAATAATTAAGCTAAGTGTC
Source organism: Sambucus nigra (assembly GCA_949130495.1). Classification (NCBI taxonomy): domain Eukaryota; kingdom Viridiplantae; phylum Streptophyta; class Magnoliopsida; order Dipsacales; family Adoxaceae; genus Sambucus; species Sambucus nigra. The sequence continues at coordinate 12,918,089 of OX422224.1, forward strand.
AAAACCATTTTTATGACATAAATCCCATATTTAATTTAAAAGAAACATTTAAAACCTTTCATAATCCATAGTTTAATATTCACACAACAACTAGACTGGAAGTGATAATCCAAGCAATTTAAGCATTCAACAAATAAATTCAAACTTTAAAACTTCAAAGGAAAAACATACTGACGGTAACAATCCCAAAGTATAACTACTGAAAGTAAACGATTCACAATCTCTGATAAAACCAACTGAATAAGGGAAAAAGGGAGACACATGCCCAACTGAATAAAATAGAACTAGAAGTGGAATCAATAATGAGGTCGTCTAAGCAAGAGGCCTACAACTCCCACCTAAGCTGCAGCACGTTCCTTCCAAAGGATCCTATGTAAGATGCCCCCGTGGCTGGGCACCTATAATATATACATATATATACAAGAGAGAAGAGAATATAGGAAACGGGTCAGAGCCCGATTGTAAACCACTTTAAAATTTAGTTAGCAAGTATTTAAAATGCTTACCGGCTAATGCAATAATCATATTAATATGCACCACTCTCTTGAGAAATTCGCACCTCTCTTCGAATGTGCACACCTACCGCACTACTTATCCCAACCGTTTAGCTTTTATTAAAATTCTCATAAGGTTTCATGCCGACAATTACTAGCGCTAAGATAGTTAATTTCTAAAGGCAAAGTTTTCACATAACTCTTATTTCATTATAAAATTTCTCAGTGTTGCCTCAAACTTTTCACACACTTTTAAATATCGTAATATTTATTCATTACTTAACTACTATTAATCACACTAGAAAATTTCCCAATTTAAATTATATATATATATATATATATATTATCGGCACCCCACATAAATTTATGGTGCTGGCATACTCTGCTATCAAGTCCCCGTATCACTCGTACTAAGGAAAATACTAGTTCGAAATCACTCTCGAACTGTATTAACACAAAATACATACAAATTGAGGCGAAGCGTAGTTTCAAGTCACTAAGAGGTCAGCACATACCCTCACGTCTCTTAGGACCATGTGACTATCTATCCGATAGCCTGAACCAAGGATTCATATGTTTTAGGGTACAAGTCAATATCCACCCATAAAGGTCCCATCGAGATAAGACTGTCTCGGCGCGGTAACCTCAGTGATAGCAAGTAGCGCGGGTATGATTTTTACACGCATATAGTATATGCACAGACACAGTCATATATGTATACTACCATTCCTATTTCTAATTTAGGTACACCCACGATCCATACTTATGATAATTATTCTTATTACACAATTCTAGATTATTCCGTGTAATGGTTCATCTCTTTTTATTCTAATTTATGAGATTATTCCAAACTTACTTCATAACACTCGTGAAATCCTATCTCCCTCAGTGTAACTTCAGTAGGTACTGTTTTATTTTATGACGTAACTTCCTTGCGAGTCTCACCCTTTAGACACACGTTCCCATTATTCCTTAAGTGTAAAACACCTCCGTTAAATGTAAATCTCATCTTACATTAAAGGTTCCATTTTTATAAAGTCCTACTAGTCTTTTTTATATCCCAAAATGTTCTAACACTACTGTTCAAGGATTTCTATTCATTGAAGTTGGAATAACATATTTAAAAGGGGAATGTGAGTTTTCCAGTAGGGGTTGATCGATCGATGACAGGGGCTCGATCGATCGATGCTCTTGGGTCGATCGATCGATCAAGCAGTTATGGCGAAACTGCAGAAATACTAGTTACGGGAATCTTAGTCCAAAATCATCCAATTATTCTTATTTGATTTCCAAACTTCCAACAAATGATACTACAAGTGTTATATTCCCAAATAATGAATATTCTACGTAAGACATGCGAGTTTTCATCAAGTATTACGAATTAAAAGGGTCAAAATCCATAAAAATATCAAAACCCTAATATTTTCTTTAACTTAGTTCTTCCCATTATTTTCCCATATTTCCTACTCCTAACTCAATGAAATTTCATGGTTCAACCTCTACATATGAATTAGATTTCCAGAATACGTCTTTTACCTCTACAACATGCGAATTCGAGTCTCCCATACATCCTTTCTTTCACAAAAACTAGTCCTAATCAACCCTAGACTAATATCATTGAAGCATTAACTAAAATAGAGCAAGATAGATACTTGCTTGGGAATTCTTGGCTCAGATTTATGGAAAAGATTGGTGTGGTTGTGATCCTTGTGGCGCGATCTACAATATGGCGGTGACGGCGGTGCAAACAGTGGAGTTCTTGGACTAGAACTCTTTGGAAAACTTTTCCTCTTCCTCTCCAATGGCCGTCTTTGGTTCTTGGTTATTCTAACCCTAGAAGACAACTCCTACCATCTGATATAACCTTAGAAAATTCGTGGGTTCCCATGACCAAAAATAGAAAATGTCTAAAACGCCATCCTGTTAGGCCTAAAAACTCCTCAAGGCCCAAACTAAATCCCCGGGTACATTATTTTGACTATCTTGACCTTTCCGGACACTTTTACGTACTCAAAAATGACCATACGGATGACTTATAATATATTCACTTTTAATAATTCAAATTTAATCTCGACACGACACAGGCGCGTCCCGATAAATTTCCAAAATTATCGAATTAGATTCTCGTGATAATTTTTACTAAATTCAATTACACATCTTACTTTACCCATAAAGTAACTTACCACAATATTCCAATAATTACTAACTCTCATCACGCTAGTAAGTATTTAAATGATTTCTGGATTAATATTAAATTAATATCTCTAATTAAATTTAATAAATCCCCAAAATTAAAAGTCGTAAAAATACGGGATATTACACTGTCCAGAGCACGTGACATGTGGATAAGCTTGACCAGTGAGGAATCATTCTAGAAGATGGATAGCTGCCAAGTGATTGAGATGAGTGTCGTAGCCTATTTGACCCAGACAATGGTTGATGCTTAATTGCAGACCTTTTTTACCTAGGCAACGGCTGGTGCTTGATTATATTGGGGTCGGGGTCCGCGACTGGTTTGAACCTAGGCAACAACCAATGCATGAAGTGGTGTCGCATCCTGTTTGAGCCCAAACAGTGGCTGATTCTGACCATGGTTTGGTATATCTGTTAAGTGTGTCTATCCGTGGCCTGTCTGTGCCCAAGAAGCAGCCTGTAATTGACGACATGGAGGCCAGGTGATAATATTAGGCATATCAATAAGCCCCCAAACCCTAGTTCTAGGGGTGTTCGCGGTCCGGTCCGGTTCGGTTTTGAGTTTTTTTTTGGATTGGACCGACTTAGTCGGTCCTCTAAAAAATGGACCAAGACCGGACCGATAATATAGATTAACCGACCCTAGTCGGTTTGGTTTTATATAGGGTCGGACCGGTCTAACCCATCGGTTCTCACATGAATGATTTACATCATTTATAATAATAAAATATACCTGACTCTATTTTTTTCCAAACATTAAAAACTAAAAACTTTTAAAATTTGCAATTGAAACAAACCTAATATTGATTTAAACTATAATTTAAACTAATAAAATATTAAAATATATATTCTCACTACTTATTTATCTTATATATATACATATATATGCAAAAATATATTATTTTATATAAAGTCGGTCCGGGTCGGTCCTAACAGGGTTTTTTGAAACTGTAAACCATGGATCGGACCGACTAGGTCGGTCTGCCAAAACAATAAACCGATACTGGATCGATTAAGAAAAAAGACCAAAAAAAATGAGTCGATTCGGCTCGGTTCGGTTCGGTCCGTCGGTGCAGTCGATTTTTTTAACACCCCTACCTAGTGCAAAGAGGTGGAGAGTTGATGATGCGACTGTATTGTACAACCTTGCTTTAGCTATCACGTATATTCTGACATTGTCTTGGTATCATTGTTCATGGTTTTATAAGTTGCCTAATAGTGTTGCGACCCAATGCTGCGGCCAATTACTTATGACGCTTCAACTTCCAGTGCCCTCTTATATAAATGGTCGGAAATCGTGGCCTTCATTACGTTTTGCATTTTTTTGAGAGTAAATCGAAAGCGATACTCTGTTTCTTTCACCTTTGAGTTTTTCGGTGATTTTCTAGTGGTGGTTCAAGGAGGAGCTAAGGCAGTTATTGGTGGTTGTTCTCTATAGGTTTCATATTTTTCCAGATGATAATCATTTTTGGCCTTTCATTCTTCCAAAATTTATTTTGTGTTTCTTGTAAACTATACTGTAAATACCTATTTTTCTGAATTCTTAATTTCATAATAAAAAACCATGCTGCTTTCTCACATTGTTGTAAGAATACAAAGGAGTTTGACTAAAAATGCTTACAGCAAATTCTTGATTTTTATATTTCGAACCCTTGCATATGCTAGGACTAGAACACTTCTAATATGCTGCTTTGCGTACATCCTCTGCTAGTAATTGGGTTTGGATGGATTTGGGAGTTGATATGGGTTAGGATGGGTTTAGGCCAGATTCTATATGGAGACTGGGGGTTTCTAGATATTTCTGGGTTAAATAATCACATAGGCCCTATTTTGGATTTTGTTTTTGGCCAAGAACACCAAGAATATGTTTTTGGTGTTCTTGGCCCAAACCATAGGAATTTAGTTTTAGATCTTTCAAATTAATAATTCGAACATCTTACCTATCTTGTTCCATGGTCGCGGCCTGATAGTGGATCAGCACTAGCTGTTGCCTGCAAGTTTCCTTTGGCTGCAGTCTTTAGAGTAGACAGTCTGCATCTTTGAGATTAAACATCAATATGCTTTCTTATTGTATAGCTGCGACATTCACTCAATCCTTGTCAAAACACCTACATGGCCATAATTTTTAGTTTTTGGACTGATTGGTTGTTTCCTTAAATTTCCCTTTGTTAGATCTTTTTTTATGTTTGCATCTTCCAGATTGACTGCAGCCTTTACTTTTCCTTTGAATGCAAAAATTTGACTTTGAATTTTTTTGCATCCTATTATTATATTATTGTTATCTTTGCGACCTCCAAGAGGCTTCTTTGATCGTAGTGGCTGTGACACCTAACTGCAGAGTCCTTATTTTCAGGTCTTGCTGCGACCCTATGAGTTAGAACCCTTCAAATTTCCTGAACGACTTCTGGAAGACTCATTTTGGCATTCCTCCTCCTATGATTCCCTCTATAAAGCCTTTGAAGGCTATTGGTCCATGTTTGCTTAAAGATTGCCCAAATTGCATCACCATTGATTCTGACTCAATGAACTCGTTTAACTGTAGGTATAGTAGTGGGGATGTAAACGTTATGGAGGAGGATACAAACTCCATAAGCAATCCTCATGCTAAATGGGTAGCCTTGGCAGTTGTCCCACCACATACCATAAATACTCCAATCGAATCCTCCAGCTAAGATAAGGATAAAGATCCCTCGGCCCTAGAATACAAGTGTATTATGGATGAGGATTGGATCATCCAGGTTGCTGTGGTGTTTGAATTTCCTCAGTCTTAAATCTTCACACTCCCATATGTGGAACAAAAGTCATGTTCCGCAGTACCCAATGAGGTGATTTGTTTTCCTCTGCATGCCTTCCTCCTAGGGTTGCGGCTACTAATTCCTAGCCCAGTTACGAGAATTTTTAGTAAAATTAATTGGGCCCCAGCCTAGTTAGATCCAAATGGCTGGAGGGTCATTCTTACTGCCTTGGTTCTTTGGCAGAAGAAATTTGGTAGGGACATTACTCCCATAGAGTTCTTCCACTTTTACAGGCCAAAGGATAACTCCGTGCACCTTCCGTGGTATTACTATTTTGCTCTGCGGAATAATAAATAGTATTTGTATACTGAGAGGCCTTCTAGTGTTAAAAAATGGAAGGGCGAATTTTTCTATGTCTCTGGGGAGAGTTGGGAAATCCATCCCCAAGAGGGTGAGAAAGAGAGAGAACGTATAGGATGCTGCGAACATGGGGGCCTCCAAATAAAAAAGGTGATTTATTTTGCTGGTCCAACTTTTTAACCTTTGCAAACTTTATTTTATCTTCCACGGCTTATACTGACCTTAACACTTGTTTGCAGTTCTTAACAATCTAGGGCTCAACATCAAAGCCAAAAAGAGAGTTGAGGACACAACAGGCTTCAACAATAAAGTTAAAAAATTTAGTAAGCCGGTCACTTCTGCGTCAATTTAGGACCCAGATTATTTTACGAGTAAGAAAGTATCAAAGAAGATGATTGTGGTTGGTAATTCTCCATCTTGGGTGGAATATATTATTTATGATGACGTGACCAATATATAAAATGTTGCAGCTTCTGTTCTAAACTTGTTTGATTGTTTTCAGGGGAAGCGATTGACCGTGAGCTTTTGTCTGCCCAACTCGCTAAAATGGATGAGGACTGATATGGAATAAAAATTTCATATTTATCCCCTTAATTATGATCTTTTTATGATATCGTGTATCATAATTAAGTTGGATTTATCTCATATTTATGCTACTAACCCTCCTTTGTTAGTGTATCGTATTTTGTGTATCTCTTATGCATTTTGCATGTATTTCATGCAAGTTATTGCGAGAGAATTTTCTAGCCTTAGTCTGGAGGTGGGGCCAACTGGAAAGTTGAAGAGCTTAAAGTCACAAGAATACTGAAAAAAATGGTACCTCAATCCGAGCTACAGTGAAGGCGTTACGTGAATTTGAAGTCAAAAATCCAAGAAAAATGACGCAGTCAAGGTCACCCAAATCGCATACCAAATCGGTTCGAAAGAAAATTGAATCTCCCAGAACCGGTTCGAATGACCTGAATGCAAAAGTACGATTTTTCATATTTTTAATTAGAGTTTGAGTTAGTTTAAAGTACTTGCCAAAAATGACCCATCGGGTTCATAATTATACATACTTAACTTTAGATTAACCTAGTTTTTAAAGACATTTTGGAGGCAAGAAACCATAGAGCAAAGTTCTTCAATAATTCACCATATTCTTCCTTGTTTTGTGTGGATTTCATCAAGAGAAGTATTTTTCTCTTATTGCTTTCAAGTTTTCTCATTTTTTAGTTTATTACTGTTCACTTTCTTGCTGGAGATATTTTCTACATGTTTGATTGAAATTTTTATGTAACAATGATTCCATGAAACATAGATATCATGTTTAAGTGTAGTTACACCATGTCAGGCTAGATTTATAAAGGGTTGGGCTACTGGAACCCAACCTATGTATTACGGATGGATATAAAATTGAATAGAATTTAATGATTAGTTTCCAGGTTTGAAATCTTGTTGGGACAATTATTGTAGGTCTTTTAATTCCATTTGCCCTAGGTAACTGGAATGTTTAAGAATATAATATGTGTTTCGATAATTTATCATTCACATTAAATATATTTTTGATTTGATATTGTAAGGAGTAAAATCCGCATATGTCCAATTCTTAGATAATATTTAATGTTTTTTTAATTATTAATTAAGTTTTTGAAAGTTTTATATCCAACGTAATTACCGGAAGTTCGAGGAAGTGTTCTCCAATCCCATTTTAGTTGTTCCTGCATGCATAGTTAGTTTACTTTCATTAATCAATTTATCATTAGTTGATAGAATTTTCCTCAACAATCATCTTTTCATTTTTTTGTAGAGTCAAACGTAATATTTTTTTCATCTTTCCTATATGTCGTCATGTCTTACGTCCTATTCCTTGTGTTCGATACCCGATTTGTTCGGATTATTACTTATGCGATCGACTTACACTTGAGCCGATATAAGCACTTATTAAAGACACATATAAAGTTACGTCAAGTTTTTGGCATCATTTTCGGGGACTAGGTAGACTTTTAGGTTTGGTCGATTTAATCCAAAATTTGACTCTAATTCTTAAAAAGCCAAAAAACAAAATCAAAAAAATTCAGAAAAATAAAAGCATAAAAAATATGGCATATCTCAAATCCTTACATGCAAAATCCTCAATCCACTCCTACCCGCACTCATAAAAATCCTATAGTAGAGCACAACCCCAATAGTCTACACACACCTAACGTTCCTCAATCTTGGTTTCCACCTCCTACACCCCCAACTCCATAACGAGTCACACTTCTAGGATGTTGAGTGAGGGTATCGAGTCAATTAGAGGGAAATCCATGTCGAAAAATGCTAGTTTTGGTACGGGTGAGTGTGAGTTTCCGTATCATCCCATAAGAGACCTCTTATATCCCGAGTGAAACGTCGCTCTGGGATGCATTCTACTTTCGTACAATGTGGGAAAATTTCATTTTCGAAATGGGATGATCCAGATTCTTCCCACGTTCCATGGTATGGATTCGGAAAAACTATACCTCCTTATCCGTGAGTTCTAAGAGGCATGCAAAACTTTTAACAATCAGACGTGCACTCAATACGTCATTCGCCTCAAACTTTTTCCTTTTTCTTTGAAGGATAAAGCCAAGACCTGGCTATAGTCTTTACCAACGAACTCAATTAGATCATGGAGGGATATGCAAGACAAATTTCTTTTGATATTATTCCCCCAACATCGAACGAATTCCATTAAAATTGAATTTCAAACATTTAAACAACAAGAAAATAAGCCATTTGATCAATATTGGGAGCTCTTCAACGAGTTAGTCAACACATGCTCCCACCATGGTTTTGAGAAGTATCGTCTTATCTCTTTCTTCCACCACAAGATAAATATATCTTCTAAACAGATTGTTGAGACAATGTGTGATGGAGAATTTTTTGGGTTAGATGCTAACAATGCAGAGGCCCGTCTTAAGTATGTCGCCGAGACTACTCAAGCGTGGGATACATTCGATCCTAATGCCCAAACCCAGACTCGACAAACATCCACAGCTCCTTCTGCATGTGGAATCTATTATTTGGACAAATAAGTCGAGTTTCAACTTCGAATAAGACAACTTGAGAAAAAAGTGGAAGACGTCATCGAAACACGGGCAGGAGAAATACCCGGATCCACTTGAGCAATGAGAGAGAGGGTGTGTGAAATTTGTGATGCGGGACATTCAACAGAGGAATGACCGACGATACTAGCCTACAAAGTCATGCTTCAAGAGAAATTGGAAGCGGTGGGAGACTTTAAGGATAATTTGAATTCCCCTCACAAAAATTCTTACAACCCTTAATGGAGGAACCATCCCAGTTTCAATTATTAACAACCACACGCTGCAATGAATCCTAAGTAACAAGTTGTCTCACCTCCACCACCACCTCCGCATTTCCAACAAGCCCCACATATGCAAGCACGACCTCCAGCACCATATATCACCCTACCATGACAAAATCTAGAGGATACTTTGAACCAATTTATGCAATTTCAATCGGCAACAAATGCTAAAAATATTCGAATGTTTGTCTAAATCAATGCGGATATTTCCAAATTTCAAGCTTCCTTAAGTATCCAAGAGAAGGGAAAGATTCTAGCCCAAGGTCAAAGATCTCCCCAAGGTCAAAACTGTGTTAGATCTACTTCCAACGTAAATCAAGAGCAATGTAGTGCAGTTACCACTCTACGTAATGGGAAAGTCTTTGACTAGTCACCTCCCCCACACGATGAGCAGAATGACAAGGATATTTCACCCAGCATGAAAGAAGCCGAAGATGTACCCTTGAGAAAGAGTGGTAATGACAACACAGTCGGGCCCGAGGTGGTTGTAAAACCTCCCATGGTTTCTCTATACCCTCAACGGTTAGTATCCCACTCCAAAGACACCTCATGTGATGATGTTTTAGACGTTCTTAAGCAAGTAAAGATTAATTTACCTTTTCACGAGACCATAAAGGAAATTCCCTCGTATATTAAGTGTCTTAAAGACTTACTCATGGTGAAACATAGGCTAAAGGTAAAGAAAATGTTTTTTTAACATAAGACGTCAGTTCAGTACTTTTAAGCAACCTTCGACCAAAATTTAAAGATTTGGGTGCACCGACCATGTCGTGCATTATTGGGAAAAATCTAATTGAGAAAGTGCTAATAGAATTAGGGGAGAGTATTAACATTCTCCCTTATTCCTTCTATAAGAAATTAGATTTGGGGGACCTTAAGCCCACAAAGATGACTCTCCAACTCGCGGATCATTCTGTGAAGATACCTCGGGGGGTCGTTGAGGACGTGATCGTCCAAGTTAACACTTTCTACTTCCTAGTGGATTTTGTCATTTGGGATGAGGAGCCCTCCGCTTTTCCTAGTAATCATGTTTCCATGATCATTGGCCTCCCATTCTTACCTACGACTAATGCACTTATTTATACACGCAATGGAAAAATGCAATTCACGTTCAAAAACATAACTCTCGAAACAAATATCTTCAATATCACCAAGACCGAGGGTTATGAGGGTGAATTATGAGAGACGTATCTTATGGAAGAGACAGTACACGAGAGTAATCACACGAGAGAGCCATTGGGGGTATTCCTTGTTACATTAAGTGAGAGAGATAACCGGACATTAATCGAGAGGTGGGGGAGGTATGTTTAGTGACTGCTATTGAGAGCGAGAGTGAGCGCCTAGGCATGAGCAGGAAAGAGATTTTAGATGAGAGTGTGATAGAGTATTATGAGGATGAGAAAGAAAAGGAGTTAAGAGACATGAGCCTAGAAAATTTTAAGAAAGAATTTGGACCGGTGGATGAGAGCCTCATTGTCGAAGTCTAATCTCTATTGGACTCATTTAGTAGAAGAGAGGGAATTGAAAGATATGAGAGATGAATTCCTTCTTAGTGACCATTCAACCATGTCACTTGAATCCTAGGATGAAATAAAGGAGATGTCTCGAGTCTCGGGTGATTTAGAGCTCGACCCATGCATTATAGAAGTTAAGGGAGATATAGGTTTATCATGTCCTTCCAATTTTAACCGAGATGTTCTCTCTAAGTCGAAAAAATATGTTGCTATTGGATTGGGCACCATGAGGATCTCACTCACTTCAGTCATCACGAGCCTCAAGTTGTCGCCCTGATTTATGGGGCTGGTCCCAACTTGTTTCGACTATTAGTTTATGATGTGAATAAGAGAGAGATGAGGAGAGTATCGGACCCCGTACATGGGGTCGGATGAGTTTTAAGAGAGAGAGAGAGATGTCGACGCACCCCCAACGTGTTTAGGGTGAATAGGTGTTGTATATTAGTGAGTTTAATTAGTTTTAGGGTTGTTTAGTGGTTTGTATAGGTTCCGAGTTAGGAAGGTTTTGAGCACTATGGGGGTTTTCATACACGGGAGCGCGCACACACATTTCGAGAGTGAGGTTACGGTATCTTAGGGTCCCGAAGAGTTTAAGGAGTCTTAAGATGCATTAGAGAATGAGTGATGGAACACTTAAAAAATGAAAAACTAGGGAAATTTTGGGTTTGATGTAGAACAGGTTAGTTGAACCGCATGTCAAACCGGTTTTCATGTGAACTGGTTCGGATGGCCTAATGCCAGATTCTCCCCCTATTGTGTTTTCCCACAAAATTTCTTCACTCTTTTTCCCTGTTCACATGTGATCCCACACCACCCGCCCCTCACATTAGCTCATGTGTTTGTGATGTGTTGTTGCTCCTTCTTTAGGTAGTTCTTTTATGCTTTATCATTTCATTATTGTCGGAACTATGTAAGTGCTCTACCTTTCCTTCTTGTACATATGTTGTGGTGTTAATGAAAAAAATTTCATTTTAATAATTTGTTTGTTTATTTGTCACACTTATTATTTTTTCTTATTTAGCTTTTAATCATTTTAATTGAGGACAATGCAAAAGTCACAGCGCGGGGGTGGGGGGGGGGGGGGTGACAAGTGCGTATTTTTAAAACACCTCACAAATTTTTTAAAAATGCCTAAACAAAATTTGAAAAAAGTCAAAAGTATTTTTCTTTAAAATAAATAAAAATTGGAATTTAAACTTTTCAAAAATATCACTAAAATTTTGTTTGAAGTCTCAATTTGTACCAAAGATGAAAATTGAGCGAAAATTTGATGACTTAACGAATAAGTGTGGAGATTATTATCCCGGTGAGATTTCGAGCCTTTCATTTCTGTGAGACATTCGATTCAGTGTTTATATAACTTGTTGAAGATCTCTACTTCTTTGTTTTGATCGGTTAAGTGAAACGAGTGGAATGTTGTCTTGTAAAATGCGCTACAGATCTCTCTAAATTAAATTATTCTCAAGACGCATATGGTAAAATAATGAGTAATTTCGATAATGAAGTTAGGCTCTCGTTTGTTTATCCAAAAAAATAGCCATAAAAAGTTGTGAAAAATTATCCTTTTGCAAGCCATTTTGAGCCGAATAGATTTTTCTATTTTCGTTTGATAGCCCGAAAAACCTATCAGCCCGGAATTGTTAAAATCAAAATGGCAAAATAAAGTCCAACAAGTGCAGAAAAATGGGCAAGAAAAATAGAATAATGCTCAACAAAAATAGCAAGAAAAGAAAAATGTGAAAAAAAAATGGAAAAAGAAGAGACAAAAATAGCAAAATCCCGAAAAAGCACTAACGGACATCATAAGAATATTTTTCAATTCCGAAATGCCCAACCATTCCCACTTTTTACCCAATACACCTTAAACTCGAAAAAGTCCTATCCGAATCCGAATAATGAAATTAATTACCGCGTGGAGAGATAAAATACGAAAAGATAACAAGAGAGATTAATTGGTTTGAATAAGAGGCAATGTTTCCCATTTTCCAATGACTGTATTCTGATGAAGAGATCTTTTCACCATAAAAATTTCGTCTAAAAATTTTGTGTGCGTGAATTCCTATTCCATTATATTGACTCTTATAAATCACATACACCGAAAGAAATAACCACATTCCAAGTGATTCATTTGTGAGATTATCCCATGAGAATTGAATCAAAACGAAATTTTAAAAAGTAACGTAATGATCAATCGATGGAAGTTAGCGGTTTAAATTTTGGCTTTGCACACACACACAACGAATTGAGACTATTGAATATGAATTTATGGTGACTAGTTTTGGGGAATTTAAGTCGTAAAATTTTAAGTATTTTTATTTTTCTTTGAGCCGAAATTGAATTTTGTGGGAATATTCACTGCAAACCCTAACGTGATACCACTCGTCCTACTAGGGTAACCTTGGGGTTTAACGACTTATTGCATATGCTAAATGCAATCGCTTGCCCGCGAAAAAGGTAATTTATCCCTGTAAAGTTTTTGAAGGGTATTTAACTCATACTCTTATTCTTTTACATTTCCTGGGATGCGCAACGTTCTTAGTTAGTGTGACAACCCGCTATCCGAAATAAAGGGTGGCCAGCCCTATACCCCGATAAAATAGGAATCATGGATAGATATCATGCTCAACATCACTACAATAAGCAAAGTATAGGGAATAACCACTCTATATTCCAGAAAACGGGTTATCAAAAAAAACTTTGATTTGAATTTAAAAGAAAACATCTTCAACAACCCATAATAGAAATAGAGGGTGGAAACCCCCACAAGCGTATATATAAGAAACCCCAAAAGATACAAAGGACCGAATGAAACGTCGGTCGATAACAACTATAGAACATACATTTAGTACCAAGTGTTACAAAATAGATTCATTATACAATTACAACTGTTTGGGCAACAAGCCCGAATAAACTGATCTTAACTAGAAACATAAACGGAGGCGTCTACACAAAATCCCGTGAAACCCGCACGATGTCACGGCTCCTCAAAACATGCGAAAGGGAAAGGTCATTACCGGCGACCGTGCAGTGGAACACCTGAACGGATTATATATAGATATATATACGACAAGAAAAGTAAACCGGTCAGGGCCGGATATATGTGATCAATAGATAAATGACAGGTATGACAATGATGCACAAATAAGCATGGATGATAGTCTAGCATGGTAACATCATATAAGGAACTAAAACTGATAAAGGACTATATAGAGTGAGATTCGTAATAAAACAGAATTGAAAGTACTTATGAGCCTTTAACATCTTTCATCATATTTCCATTTCAGTTTTCTTTTCCATTCCTTATCCGGAATATAATTATCGCCATGTGCTCTTTATGGCACTAATCTCAATAGCATGCTCTTTGTGGCATAAGTTTGCTCTTTATGGCATTCATGTTCCATCGAGTCCAACTCGATAATTAGAATAGTTATAAATATATGTATAACGATTCTAAGACCGCCCGTCCGGGTTTACCCACTGTGTGCGTCCCTAAATAACCATCATCTTCCAGGGCCTAACATAAGACAACCTGGGATCCTATCGTAATCGTCGGGAAGCGGCCATATGCCTGCGGGGTAGTCAAGACCACACCCAGAATCTCCTACCCATCGCAGAAAGAAATAAAACAAGCGCTCATATGGCCTAGGACTATATCCACCCTGCATTCACTAGCCAGGGGGCTTCACCTATCGCACGGACTTCCCTTAAGATGGTATTTAGAGAGGTGTGTAACATCCATTTTATTAATTTCCATTACATGATTTAGTAAATTATCATCTACTTTATCAATTTCCCATTATTAATAAATGTATAAGCTAAATCGGGACTATACATACTACGTACCGTCATAACATCCTCGATAAGAAAATCAGACTCCAAAGTTATTTCCAAAGCCTCCTTTAGGCTTTAATATAAACCCTCAAGTCAAATCTAACTCGAGTTGAATTCTAAAGTCTCCAAATTGACCTTAATCTATTCTAGACCCTTATAAAACTACAAGACGAAAGTAAAGCCTAAACATCACTTTAAATTCCCCCTTAAACGAACCCTAGATGAATCCTTTCGAGTCTAGGATGTCGACCCAACTAAACTAATACTCTAAACCCTATGTTTACTTCATTTAAGAAGGTCCCTAATCACTAATCCTAAAGAAAAGGGGTTAAAAATGAAAAAGAAAAATTTGAAAAAGTGCAGGGCTACCGAATCGATTCGCCCCCTTGGCCGAATCGATTCGGCCAGAAACTTTGGGTTTCTGCATAACTGCCGAATCGATTCGGATGAATTTCGAATCGATTCGGTTCATAAGACCTGGGCACTGGACTTAACCGAATCGATTCGCCGAGAGGGCCGAATCGATTCGGGCCTGCGATTTTGCCAAGAATTGGCTATGGAGTCTTGGACTCCATTTTCTACCCCAACTCAAATTTCTTCAAACCAAACTTATATACCAACATCAATATAACATCAATGATACTATTGATCATCTAAAACCTCATGAATCATCTTTGAGTGTATCAAAACCCAAAAATACATAAGAAAACCCTAGGTTTGCTAAACTAAAATCAATACACCATTACCACAACAAATCATCTATCTCAAAACACAAATAGCAAGTAAAAACTTGCCTTAATTCAGCAAATTGCAGGTCTCTTGGTTGAAGAAGCAAGAATCTCTCTCAATCTCCAAATCTCCAATCTTTCTCTCTACTCTTCTCTTTCTCTCTTTAGGTTTAGGAAGGGAATTAGGGAAATTAGAAGACTTAGAAGACTTAAGTCGTGACCTAAGACAAATATCCCACTAAATTAACTAATAGTGCGATAAAATAATACGCAACTGCATACTTAAGGCACAACCAGTCAAAAATGCCCAAAACTTCAAAATACAATATGGTACATTATTTAACTATTTCGCACGTTCCGGAATCAACTGCAACCTCCAAATTATCATTTGGACAATTTAAAATTCAATTTAGGTTCCTGTCTCATTATTAAGCCAAATATCATTTTGAATTCAAATGATATTAATAAGCATGACATAGCAATATTTTCCATAATTATGATATGTATGCAAACTCACAATAAATATCAACTTTTCTGCATTGAATTAACATTCAAATCATAACCCAACACTGGTCTCTAATTACTATACTAAGTAATTATTATAAAATACGGTCTCATAAGCGAGGGTTATTACATACTCCCCCCCTTATGAGGGAATTTTGCCCCCAAAATTCAGGCGTACCTCATGAGAAAAGATGTGGATATTTCTCCCGCATCTCATCCTCACGTTCCCAAGTTGATTCACTTGCATGATGATGACTCCAATGAACTTTCACTAGGGGTACCACACGAGATCTTAACTTTCGCTCCCCAAACTCAAGGATAGCAACCGGTTGTTCTTCATAAGAAACATCGGGCTGCAAATCGATATCTTCAAAAGGGATGTGCCAAAGGGCAGCTTCGCATCTTCTATACTTCTTCAGAGAGGATACGTGGAATACATCATGGATTTGTTGTAAGGGCTCCGGTAAGGCAAGCTGGTATGCCACGGGACCAACCTTTGCAATCACCGAGAAAGGTCCAACAAAACGTGGTGCAGGCTTTCCTTTCTTCCCAAAACGTTTAATGCCCTTCATTGGGGACACTCGCACTAACACTTGGTCTCCCACCTCCAATTCCATATGTCTCCTACCCGCATCAACATAACTCTTTTGATGATCTTGGGCTATCCGTATGCGATTTCGAATAAGCTCAATCTTCGAAGAAGTATCTTGGATCATTTCAGGTCCAAGGAACTTGTTATCACCCACTTCCAACCAACAAGCGGGCGACCTACAAGGCCTGCCATACAGAGCTTCATATGGTGCCATTCCGATAGTGAATTGGTATGAGTTGTTGTAAGCAAACTCAACCAACGGAAGGTATTGCTCCCAACTGCCTTTAAAGTCGAGTATGCACATACGAAGCATATCCTCCAACATCTGGTTTACCCTTTCGGTCTGACCGTCTGTTTGAGGATGATAGGAAGAGCTTAACTTCAATTCAGTCCCCATAGCTCCCTGAAAACTCTGCCAAAAGTGGGACACAAATATCTTATCTCGGTCGGAGACAATATTTAAAGGTACCCCGTGAAGTCTGACGATCTCCTCAATGAACAATTGGGCATAACGAGCAGTATCATAATCGGTGAGCACAGGCAGGAAGTGTGGTGACTTAGTCAAACGGTCGACAATCACCCAAATTGAATCATGACCCTTTTGCAATCTAGGTAAGCCCGTAACAAAGTCCATCGAAATGCTTTCCCATTTCCATACGAGAATCTCGAGCGGTTGTAACAAACCTGCCGGTCGCTGGTGGTCAATCTTAACCAACTGACAAGTAGTGCATTGGGACACAAACTCTGAGATATCCCTCTTCATACCCGCCCACCAATACAAACGACGCATGTCTCGGTACATCTTGTCCCCTCCTGGATGCACCGTGAACTTGGACCCGTGGGATTCCGCCATTACTGCACGTCTCAAATCTCCATCGTCGGGAACCACAAGTCTTCCATGGAACCGTAGTCCACCCTCAGAACCAATTGAGTACGACTCCGCTCCCTCAGAAAACAGCTGGCGTGTATGGTCTTGACAAACCTCATCTCTATTCTGAGCTTCCACAATCTTTGCTATAATCGTGGGAGTCACCGTCATCACAGAAAAGAAATGCTCTCATCCCTGCATCCTCCAGGCTGAGTTCTTTCCACTTAGCTTTCCACACCTCAGCTAAGTCTCCATCAGGCTTTCTACTCAAGGCATCTGCTACCACGTTCGCCTTTCTGGGGTGATAATGAATATCAAATTGGTAATCTTTCACAAACTCCAACCAACGACGCTGGCGCATATTCAAATCCTTTTGGGAGAATAAGTATTGCAGCGATTTGTGGTCGGTGAAAAGACTAAACTTTTCCCCCAAGAGATAATGCCTCCATATCTTCAAGGCAAATACAACGGCGGCAAATTCCAAGTCATGTACCGGATAGTTCCTCTCGTGAGGCTTCAACTTACGAGAAGCGTACGCAATGGGTTGTCTCTCTTATTGAAGAACACCTCCTAACCCCAGAAGAGATGCATCGGTGAAGACGAGATATTCCAATCCCGGCTTTGGCAATGCCAGGACCAGAGTCGAAGTTAGTTTATCCTTGAGCTCATCAAAAGCCGCTTGACATGAACTGTCCCATACAAATCTTACTCCTTTCCGGGTTAAGTTCGTCAATGGGCTAGCAACCTTGGAAAATCCCTTAATGAATCGGCGGTAATAACCCGCCAAGCCCAGAAAACTACGAACTTCAGTGGGCGTCGTGGGCTGACCCCACTCTTTCACCGCGATATCCTTACCCGGATCCACTGACACGCCTTGGGGAGACACCACATGCCCCAAAAATTGAACTTCCTTCAACTAGAAGCCACACTTCTCAAACTTTGCATACAATTGATGATCCCTCAATCTCTGCAGGACCAACCGCAAGTGAGCAGCGTGATCCGACTCCGTCTGAGAATAGACTAGGATGTCATCAATAAATACAATGACAAACTGGTCAAGGAAATCCCGAAACACCCTGTTCATAAGGTCCATAAATACTTCAGGGGCATTGGTTAGCCCAAAGGGCATAACCAAGAATTCATAAGATCCATAACGGGTCAAAAAGGCCGTCGTGGATACATCTTGCTCTCGTATTCTCAATTGGTGATACCCCGTCCTCAAGTCGATCTTGGAGAAGTAAGAAGCTCCCCTAAGTTGATCAAACAAGTCGTCGATGCGAGGTAAAGGGTATTTATTCCGGATGGTGACTTTATTCAACTCTCTATAGTCCACGCATAACCGGAGGGAACCGTCTCTCTTCTTTACAAACAACACTGGAGCGCCCCACGGGGAGGTACTACGCCTAATAAAGCCCTGCTCCAGTAGCTTCTGAATCTGATCTCTCAGCTCCCTCATCTCCACAGGAGCCATTCGATAAGGAGCTTTGGCGATCGGTCGAGTTCCCGGCATTAAATCAATCACAAACTCTATTTCCCGGCTGGGAGGTAATCCCGGTATCTCCTGAAAAACATCTTCAAAATCTCTAATGATTGGAAGAGAATTTAGGGGAACCATGACATCTCTAGACGCATCTTCCGCAATACAATATAGATAAGCACTCGTGCTCCCTTCCGTACAAGGCATAACTATCAGGAACATCTCTTATCCCGGAACCGCAAAAACTATACTCTTCCCGAAACAATTCACTATAGCACGGTACTTCACTAGCCAATCCATACCCAAAATTACATCGTACCCGACCATATCAAGGACGAGTAAATCAGCCTCAAAACACAAGTCACCAAGATTAATTCCTACGTTTTTACATACGAAGAAAATCAATGAACCATCGCCCATAGAGGATTCAACACTAGTGAAGGTACTTTCAGCAGATTTTATCAAACCTGTAGTCTGGGCAAAACTTCTAAAAATAAAGGAGTGTGTAGCACCCGTATCAAATAGGATTCGACCCATATGCCCATGAATGAGAAACTTACCCTCGATCGCTGGTGGTGCAGGAGGAGCTGGAGGAAGTAGAGCCTCCTGAATATGGTAAACCCGACCGTACTGCAATTTCCCCCTTTGAGGAGGAGCAATCGGATTAGGCGCTTGGGGCGGAAACTGCACATACGGCTGCTGTGGGACCCTTGGAAGATGCCCTCCAACCAACTGAGGACACGCCCTTTTAAAATGGCCCATCTCCCCACACTGGAAACATTTATTTGCCGTATTATCCTGATTCCTACCTTGGTTATTTCGGAATTTCCCCGCACCTCGGCCCTGCTGGCCTCTACCTCCATTTCCACCTCTACCACCCTGAGGTTGCTCACCGCCTTGACCCGGCCTGTTATTATTGTTATTGCCACCAGCATTAAACCCACCGAAATGTTGACGCTTGGACGAATCCCCCTGCTTGTTCCCCGAGGATTGGGACGAAGAAGATGTCCCCCCTCCGCTCCCAACTCCTCCCTGTCTCACAGTCTGCCCCGCAACTACAACCTTCTTCTTGTTCTGCAGAAATAATCTATGCTCTTGACAGTGAAGTAAAGCAGCGTTCATCACATCACCAAAGGTCACCAGAGATGGATTTCCAAGCAAATGTTGTTTTATTCGCCAATGCAAACCTCCCACAAACTTGGAGATCCTCTTCACTTCTGGAGTTACTTCATCCGGTATAAAGCTTGCTAACCGGGTAAACTCCTCCTCGTACTCTGCAACCGATCTCTCCCCTTGTACTAAATCTTGGAGCTTCCTCTGCATTTCCCTCTGAACTGCGGGAGGGAAATACTTTCCATCAAACAAAGCCCAAAAATTTGTGATGGACATAGTATCCCTCTGTTCGGGTGTCGTCATTGACTCCCACCAGTGTAAGGCCGGTCCGACCAGCTTGTAGGTAATGAGAACTTGCTTTTTCTCCTCACTACATTCCACCATCCAAAGATGGCGCTGCATATCTCTCTTCCACTGGTTCGCCTTTATAACATCCGAACCTCCCTCAAATTCCGGGGGATGTCCCTTAAGGAAAGATTCCCTCACCCGTTCCCACTGAGAAGGTCCCGTAGGAACTACTGCTTCTTGTCCCCTCACTTGAACTTGTGGCATTTGTTGGGCCACTGCAGTCATCGCGACGTTGATAGCTTGGGCCACAATATTTGCCACTTCAGCGACACTGATACTCCCCTGCTGCGGTGGAGGACCAAACTCATCCTCAACAACCCTATTACGTCTAGAGGGACGTCCTCTCTTCGGCGGCATCTGAGATAAAGACGAGACAGAGTTAAAACATAGTATAAGACAATCTATTCAGCAGAAGATCGCATACATAGGCAGCAAAACAATCCTAACATTAAGTTCTATATCAAAGAACGCTACGGTAGAACGTGACAAGTCCGCCTAGATCCTAAAGACTCTAGAACCTGATGCTGTGATACCATCTGTGACAACCCGCTATCCGAAATAAAGGGTGGCCAGCCCTATACCCCGATAAAATAGGAATCATGGATAGATATCATGCTCAGCATCACTACAATAAGCAAAGTATAGGGAATAACCACTCTATATTCCAGAAAACGGGTTATCAAAAAAAACTTTGATTTGAATTTAAAAGAAAACATCTTCAACAACCCATAATAGAAATAGAGGGTGGAAACCCCCACAAGCGTATATATAAGAAACCCCAAAAGATACAAAGGACCGAATGAAACGTCGGTCGATAACAACTATACAACATACATTTAGTACCAAGTGTTACAAAATTGATTCATTATACAATTACAACTGTTTGGGCAACAAGCCCGAATAAACTGATCTTAACTAGAAACATAAACGGAGGCGTCTACACAAAATCCCGTGAAACCCGAACGATGTCACGGCTCCTCAAAACATGCGAAAGGGAAAGGTCATTACTGGCGACCGTGCGGTGGAACACCTGAACGGATTATATATAGATATATATACGACAAGAAAAGTAAATCGGTCAGGGCCGGATATATGTGATCAATAGATAAATGACAGGTATGACAATGATGCACAAATAAGCATGGATGATAGTCTAGCATGGTAACATCATATAAGGAACTAAAACTGATAAAGGACTATATAGAGTGAGATTCGTAATAAAACAGAATTGAAAGTACTTATGAGCCTTTAACATCTTTCATCATATTTCCATTTCAGTTTTCTTTTCCATTCCTTATCCGGAATATAATTATCGTCATGTGCTCTTTATGGCACTAATCTCAATAGCATGCTCTTTGTGGAATAAGTTTGCTCTTTATGGCATTCATGTTCCATCGAGTCCAACTCGATAATTAGAATAGTTATAAATATATGTATAACGATTCTAAGACCGCCCGTCCGGGTTTCCCCACTGTGCGCGTCCCTAAATAACCATCATCTTCCAGGGCCTAACATAAGACAACCTGGGATCCTATCGTAATCGTCGGGAAGTGGCCATATGCCTGCGGGGTAGTCAAGACCACACCCAGAATCTCCTACCCATCACAGAAAGAAATAAAACAAGCGCTCATATGGCCTAGGACTATATCCACCCTGCATTCACTAGCCAGGGGGCTTCACCTATCGCACGGACTTCCCTTAAGATGGTATTTAGAGAGGTGTGTAACATCCATTTTATTAATTTCCATTACATGATTTAGTAAATTATCATCTACTTTATCAATTTCCCATTATTAATAAATGTATAAGCTAAATCGGGACTATACATACTACGTACCGTCATAACATCCTCGATAAGAAAATCAGACTCCAAAGTTATTTCCAAAGCCTCCTTTAGGCTTTAATATAAACCCTCAAGTCAAATCTAACTCGATTTGAATTCTAAAGTCTCCAAATTGACCTTAATCTATTCTAGACCCTTATAAAACTACAAGACGAAAGTAATGCCTAAACATCACTTTAAATTCCCCCTTAAACGAACCCTAGATGAATCCTTTCGAGTCTAGGATGTCGACCCAACTCAACTAATACTCTAAACCCTATGTTTACTTCATTTAAGAAGGTCCCTAATCACTAATCCTAAAGAAAAGGGGTTAAAAATGAAAAAGAAAAATTTGAAAAAGTGCAGGGCTACCGAATCGATTCGCCCCCTTGGCCGAATCGATTCGGCCAGAAACTTTGGGTTTCTGCATAACTGCCGAATCGATTCGGATGAATTTCGAATCGATTCGGTTCACAAGACCTGGGCACTGGACTTAACCGAATCAATTCGCCGAGAGGGCCGAATCGATTCGGGCCTGCGATTTTGCCAAGAATTGGCTATGGAGTCTTGGACTCCATTTTCTACCCCAACTCAAATTTCTTCAAACCAAACTTATATACCAACATCAATATAACATCAATGATACTATTGATCATCTAAAACCTCATGAATCATCTTTGAGTGTATCAAAACCCAAAAATACATAAGAAAACCCTAGGTTTGCTAATCTAAAATCAATACACCATTACCACAACAAATCATCTATCTCAAAACACAAATAGCAAGTAAAAACTTGCCATAATTCAGCAAATTGCAGGTCTCTTGGTTGAAGAAGCAAGAATCTCTCTCAATCTCCAAATCTCCAATCTTTCTCTCTACTCTTCTCTTTCTCTCTTTAGGTTTAGGAAGGGAATTAGGGAAATTAGAAGACTTAGAAGACTTAAGTCGTGACCTAAGACAAATATCCCACTAAATTAACTAATAGTGCGATAAAATAATACGCAACTGCATACTTAAGGCACAACCAGTCAAAAATGCCCAAAACTTCAAAATACAATATGGTACATTATTTAACTATTTTGCACGTTCCGGAATCAACTGCAACCTCCAAATTATCATTTGGACAATTTAAAATTCAATTTAGGTTCCTGTCTCATTATTAAGCCAAATATCATTTTGAATTCAGATGATATTAATAAGCATGACATAGCAATATTTTCCATAATTATGATATGTATGCAAACTCACAATAAATATCAACTTTTCTGCATTGAATTAACATTGAAATCATAACCCAACACTGGTCTCTAATTACTATACTAAGTAATTATTATAAAATACGGTCTCATAAGCGAGGGTTATTACAGTTAGGTTGATTTGATAAGGCATAAATATTTCATATTTATCCCCTTAATTTCGGTCTTTTTATGATACCATGCAATGTAATTAACTTGGATTTATCTCATATTTATGCTACTAACCTTATTAACCGAGTGTATTGTGTTTTTTGTATCTCTCATGTGTTTTATAGGTATTTCATGCTTGTTAGTGCGAGAGAGAACTCGAAACAGTGAAAGAAACCATGAAACGGGGAGTTGAAGCGAATTTTTGTAATTTTTCAGCCTTAGTCCGGAGGTGGGGCCAACTGGAAAGTTGAAGAGATTGAAGTCACAAGAACACTGGAAAAAACAACACCTCAATCCGAGCTACAGTGAGGGAGTTATGCGAATTTGAAGTTAGAAATCCAAGGAAAATGATGCAGTCAATGTCAGCCAAACCGCATACTAAACCGGTTCACCCAGAACCGGTTTAGTTGACCTGAACGTGAAAGTGCGGTTTTTCATATTTTTAACTAGAGTTTGAGTTAGTTTAAAGGACTTGGAAAAAATGACCCATGGGGAGTTAGTTCATAATTAGACATACTTTAACTTTAGTTTAACCTAGTTTTTAGGGACATCTTAGAGGCAAGAAACCTTAGACCAAAGATCTTCAATAATTCACCATCTTCTTCCTTGTTGTATGTGGATTTCATCAATACAAGTATTTTTCTCTTATTGCTTTCAAGTTTGCTCATCTTTTTAGTTTATGATTGTTCACTTTCTTACTGGAGATCTTTTCTACATGTTTGATATCAATTTTTACGTAACAATGATTTCGTGCAACATAGATATTATGTTTAAGTGTAGTTACACCATGTCAGGTTAGATTTATAGAGGGTTGGGCTACATGAACCCAACCTAGGTATTACGGATGGATATAAAATTGAATAGAATTTAATGATTAATTTAGAGGTTGAAAATCTTGTTGGGGCAATTATTGTAGGTCTTTTAATTCCGTTTTCCCTAGGTAATCGGAATGTTTATGAATATAATATGATAATTTGTCATTCAAATTAAATATGTTTTTGATTTGATACTGTGAGGAGTAAAATCCACATATGTCCAATGCTTAGATAATATGTATTATTTCTTTGAATTATTAATTAAATTGTTGAAATTTTATATCTAACGTAATTACCGGAAGTTCAGGGAAGTGTACTCCAATCCCATTTTTCTCATATAGTTAAAAAGCAAAGTAGTTGTTCCCCCGTGCATAGTAGTTTAATTTCATTAATTAATTTATCATTAGTTGATAGAAATTTTCCAAACAATCATCTTTTCATTCTTTTCTAGAGTCAAACTTAAGATTTTTTCATCTTTCCTATTCGTCGTCACGTCTTACGTCCTATTTTCTATGTTTCATACCTGACTTGCTTGGATTATTACTTAAGCGACTGGTTTAAACTTGAGTCGATATAAGCACGCATTAGAGACACACATAAAGTCACGTCAAGAACACAGTTTTCCTCAATCAGGACCTTAAGAAGAAGGGAAAGAAGATTAAAAGAGAACCTAATGAGACAGCTCCTAGGGCTGAACTGACTGCTTCCAGGGTTGAAGAGGTCAATCCAGCTGAGAGGGATGCAACCAATACTGAAAATGCCATGACCCAGGATAAGGAGGATAGTAACACCAATGTTGGCGATGACATAGCTCCTCAACTAGCTGCGACAGGTCTAATTTCCTCCGAGGACTTCCAAGGTAGGAACAACCCTATACATGTTTCCCATTAGGTCTCTCCTCCTCCGCGAAATATTATGGCGATCAATGCCAACTTGCCCACACCTCAAAGTAGGGCAAAAGTGGGGCCTGATGGTCGTCAACGGCCTGAATTAAGGTAACCTAATCCCAATTCCTCTTGGGACACAACTGCTAGTGCAATTATCAGAATGAGGAAAGTGGCAGCCAATATTGATCTTGATTTCCAAGTAGAAGAGATCACGAGGACTTGGGGGAATATGCCTTTAATAGTCTATTGTGGGTATGTGTTTCATCTTTTTATTCTATGCTCAATTATTTTTTATACTAACCTTCCTTTTAAATTTTGGCTGCAAATGTTGTTATATATCAGAGGGCTAAATATGAAGGCATATTTAAGCTGTATCGGGTTGCGGAGTCAGTTCATAAGATCAATTTGGAGACTGCATGGACCACATCATTTGAAGCTGGAAAATAGTCTTTAGTCCTTGCACTCCAATTGGCGAAATTGGATTTGGAGGTTGCTACCAAAGCAAAGGAGGAGGTTGAATAAAATTTCACCAAGGCCGCGGAATCCATTACTATTCATGAGGCTAAGGCAAAAGAGGCTGCCAGGAAAACCTCATCCTTTGAATAAAAGTTTAACCTTATCAAAAGGACCTTGATCATGTTGCAACTCTAAAACAGAGAGATGATGATCACGTTATGGAATTAAAACAAGCTGCAGACGATGCTGTGGTAGTTTACAAAAAATCAAACGAGTTCTATCTGACCAATAATATGACCTACTTCCACGGTGATAACGATGACTTTTTGTGTATGTCGTTGTTGAAAGCCAAGTTAGTCAAAACCTCAAATACCTACAAAATATAATCATCTAAAGTGGAGAGGTAAGTAAGGGTATCAATTCACTACTGTAATAGATGTAGTGGATCCCCGAATTGTAAACTCTTTTAAATTATATTTTCTTTTCTTGTTAATGAGATGCGAAAGCGTAAAATGTGATGGCTCAACTTAAACACACAAGTCTTAATAGCACTTAAATCAAGTTAATTCATCCAATAGAATTTGCCTAAGTCATATTTTTATTTAAACTAAATTAGGCCAAACCAATTTTAACAATTAAATTAATTGACTGGAATTAATTAACTACACATAACCTAAATTAAACACGTAGAGATTAAATTAAACCAGTTTTTATCTTTTTACCTAAGCATGTGTTCTAGGTGATTTTGCAAAAGATAAAATAAACAATTAATCCACTACGCCGCGATGTACGAGGTAAAACCCAAGACGGGAAACAACCTCGGACGGCCCTAGCCACAAATCCACTAGATACAGATTTACAAATACAAGACAGAAAGGCTTACAACACAAGACTCGATCCCTTTCAAGCCCCGACGCTTCTTCTTGTAGATAACTCTTCCTAGCGGATAACCTTGGAACTCCACCGCGGTCTTGGAATCCACCGATCGGACTTTATATGGTCACCATCACCCGAGCAAGGAGCCTTTCTCCAAGTGGGCAATGTAGTAAAAAAACTCTTCTCCTTTCATTATGGGATGTAGAAGAAAGCCCGAAACTTCTCTTTGAACGGATGAGATGAAAATTGTGCCAAACTCCAAGCAAGATATATAAGTATGGGAACTTGGAAGAAACTAATTTGGGTGTAAACTAGAGTTGTATAAGTTTTTCTCTTTGATAAAAACACACTCAAAACAAGAACATTTTCCTTAAACAATTTTGCTCTCAAAACTCTCTCTAAGAGATGAACTAGAATGGAAAAGTTAAGTTGGAAAATGTTATTCCCGCACATAATAAAGTTTGAAAAAGTTGGTTAAGAACCAAGTGGGGAAGTGGGTGAAAAACTGCCAAAAACTGTTCCTGCCTGGCATTTCGTTCGAACGAAGTCTCGTTCGAACGAGACTTCTAACGAAGTTCCAGATTGAACTTGTTAGAAATCTCGTTGGATATCTCGTTCGAACATAAGGCTCGTTCGAACAACATATCGAACGACATTTCAAATTCCTATACTGGGAACTCGTTGGCAAATTCGTTCGAACGACATCTGGTTCGAACGAAAAACTCGTTCGAACGACATATCGAACGATCTTCCAGAAAGTTCATAAATTTTGATTTTAGCCCAGAAACTTTATATACTTTATTTTAAAGTTTGATAAAATCTTTCTGAAATTAAAACATCAGTTTTATATAAACCTAACAGCCAATAAAACTTGTTCCAAGCTCCTATATATATATAATATTGCATTCATACCTTGGGAGCATGGAACCATAGTTGATGACGTAGAAACGAGGCACGTAAACCGGCATATTGATGAAGATTTATACTCTTTGCCGCTACGTCTTCAACAAACACTTCATAGGCCTGAGAATATTACAATTAAATACAATCCTATGAATAAATGTTTTTGTCCGGAATTGAGCCAAAACTATATATGGACTCAATTGGAAATTTGTGTCCTTACAACTACCAAGGGGGTAAGCTAGAGACAAATTCAATTGTAATTCAATTTTTTATTTTCTTTTTGGGCTTTTTACTTTTTCTACTTTTTTTTAGCTTTTTCAAATATTAAAACAAATGGGTGAATTGATGATTTGAACTAAACTAAACTAAATTAAATGGGAGATAAAAACAACTAACTAGAAAATTACTAAAATGAATAATAAAGTCTAAACTAAAAATAAGAGATAAATGAGGTAAATAATTGTGAGAACAATCAAGGAATGGGATTACACCACAAATTTTAGTTATTCTAATTAATTAATTTAATTATTTGAATTCTTCCAAGTTAATATCAAAATTACAAACCAACTCTCGTTGCAAGTGTAATTATAATAGTAATCTTTTAAAATGTTAAGTTTAACACCCCACAACTCTAGAAAAATAGATCCACACTCCTTTTAATTAATCACCCGCTAGGATCGATCAATTAAAATTTATGTCAATCTTAGAAAATAAATTTAGAGTTGAAATTCAAGTAATAATTCCCCACTTAAGAAACCCCTATCTCTAGTTCGAATCTAAAATGGGTATTATCACTAGAATTTCGAGTTTCTCTCGAAAATCATTTACCCTCTTTCGAGGCGTAAATCTAAGGGTGAGTGATCAAAATTAACATTCAAATGGACTTTCCAAGTAATTAAACTAATTAAAATAAAATAACATCAAATAAGGGTTTTACCCCACCCCTTGAAAGGGGATTTATCCTAACATGATATTAAACATGAAAAATTAATAATCAAGGCTACTAAAATAAAATAGATGGGAATAGAACAAGCAAACCAAATCTCTTTGAGAAAGTTGAATTATACTCTTCCAAATTGAAGCATACAGTCCCTCCAATTGAGCATCCAAATGATTTGAAATTAAATATTCACTCAATTAACTCTCTTACAATATTTAATCTCACAAATATCTAACAAAAAAATAAAAAGAATAAAATAAAACTATTTACAAATGGTATTTTTCTCTACAATTCTCACTCTAGAATTTTCCTATCTAAAAGCTCTCTTCTCATATGGGGTCTTCATCTTCATTTATAGTAGGCACATGGAGCATGGGGGATAAGGGGTATATTGGGTAAATGGCTAGGGGGTGCATGTGGATATGGTGTGAGGTGTGGGGATAAGTGGGAATAAAAAATCTAATTTGTTACAAGGGAATTTTTGGGTATTGGATAAAATAGGTAGGTGGGGGGTATTTGGGTAAAAGTTTAAATTGGAAGTGCGGTAAAAGAGGTTTAATAGGCATGTGGGGTTTAATGAGTTTATTGTCTTTGGTTTTGGCTTTTATTTTTAGCATATGCAGGTAGAAATAGTGGCTTTGGTTTGGGAATAAAGGTAAATGGGAAATGGGTCTTTGGTGGAGCAAGTGGCCAAGGTGGTTGAGATGGTTGATGCCGGGTTAGGAGGGAGTAGACGACGGGGTTGGGGCAGCCGGTTTTCGGATCAGTCGGATGGAGATAGGGACAACGCCGATGGGTTGGAGCTTAACGCCGGAGGCAGGGGTTGAACTGGTTGGAAACGAGAGGAGGTGATTGAGAGAGGGGCTCCGCGACTTTGGCAGGAGGTAGGACGTTTGGAGGGGCGAGGTGGTGTGGTTTGGGGCAGAGGCAGGGGTTGAACACCAGCGGAGGTTGGGTATGGGTTTTGTGGCAGCTGGCCGGAGATGTCGCTGGGGCAGGGGCGCTGGTGGGCGCGGGTTAAGGGGTGGTAGGTGGCAACCGGGTTTGGAAGATTAGAGAATGAGGAGAGAGAGATTGTTTATGGCTTATGGAGTTTGGAGAGAGGAGAGAGTGAATGTTGGGGAAGAAGATGGGATGGGTTGTGATAAGGTGTAGTGGAGGTGTAGGGGGATAAGGGTGAGGCTTAAGGATTTGTTGGTGTGTATGTGAATGTGTAGGGGATTTGTGTGTGTGTGTCATTTGTACACCTAAAAAAAATAAAATAAAACTAAAATTAACTAAAAAAATAAAAAAATAAAATAAAACTAATAAAATTAAAAATTAAATTTCTATTCTAAAAATTAAATAAAGACTCAATAAACATAAAAATAAAAAGAAATGAAAAGAAAAATAAAAAAATGTAAATCTATTAAACTTAAAAACTAAAGTCCTAATCAAATCTAATAAATCTAAAAAAATGAAACCTAAAAAAAACTAAATAAAATAAAATAAAACTAATAACTAGTAAATAAAAATAAAGATAAAATAAAAATACTCTAAAAAAAATAAAATAGAAAAATAGATAATAGAACCTAAAAAATAAAATAAATCTAAAATAAATCCTAAAAATAAAAAATGACTCAAACTAAAAATCTAAAAAATATTAAAAGACACAAACAAAACACACACGGGCTTGGGGTAGGTTTAGGCTCGGGTCAGGTTACTGGGTTGGGTATTTACTCCAATTTAACTGCAAATTGTCTGGAAATATAACTTTTGACACCGCAACTGCAATTAAGCCTGCATATTGAACAATTAAGCGTATAAGACCCAAATTGCCAAGAATTAGCAGCTAAAATACGTCTATTTGGGGTATAAAATATACAATTTTGATTGCTTATCACACGACCTCCAGGAATTTAGGCACAGGGTGGTGAAAAAGTTCTCTAAATCAAGAGAGCAAATCATGTCCTGAAAGCTAAGTGATGTTGAGCACGCTGAGTGCGTGGCAGACCTAAAGACTCTGACAGAAGAGAGGGCTAAGAAACAACAAGAAGATACGGTTACAACAGACAATGATGGAACTGAGACCACGGTAGACGATAAAGCTGAGGATGAGGAAGATGATGCAGCCTCATAGCTGACCATGCTGGTCTTTGTAATCTTGTACTTTTTGATATGTTGATGTCTGAATTTTATACAGGCTGCAGCCATTTCTGCAAGGCTGCGGACCATAATCACCATTTTGTAACTTCATCGGCTTTGAATATTTAACTTGCCTGCATACCCATTTTTTCTCATCATTTTGAGTACTTTGAATGCCTGAATGTCTTCTTTACTTTTCTCTCTTTTGCAAGAACTTCTTTAGGATGTCTCTATTTTTTAGTAATAAGGTATGTAATTGGTGGCAGGCTGTAACTTCATGGATCTTAAAAACGATTATGGCCTAAGAGGATGCAGTGCTTAGCATTAGTTTTCTTTATAATGCTGCAAACTTTGACGAATGCCATATATATATAATCTTGAACTAGATGCATCCACATTTGTAAAGTTGCGGCGTCTTTGATTTGAACTGTACTACACTTGAATATTTGAATGTTTGAAAGTGAACTTCTTTGCAACTAAAATTGATATGGGCCTTGCACTCTAATGTTGGGTTACAGCTGTATGGCTCCTTGTTGAAAATTGGTTGCGGCACCTCAACTTGACCAATTTGAACCGATTAAAATTTTTGCTACAGAACTGTTGAGTGAATTGAGGAATAACTTTCTTTGCTGCTTCCATTTAGGTATTTGGCTTCACTTATTTAATTTCCGCAACTTCTCTTATAGCAGTGATTTTTTTATAGTGGCCAATTGGGAATCATCTTCCATTAGACATCTGTCCTTGGCACAAGCACCTTACCCATCTATCGTTTTCTCTTTTCTTGAGGAACTATCAAGCCTCCCTAGTTTGGTTTTGTTATCAAGCCACCTGAAGCTATAATTAGATATATATCAAGCCATCTCTGGCTAGGTAATTTGAGCCCCTACGGCTAAATGAAGCATCCCAAAGGCTAAGAATGGGCATTATAAGCCCCCGTGGCTAATTAAAGCATCATGAAAGCTGAAAACGGGCATTATAATCCCCGTGGCTAATTGAAGCCCCCTGGAAGCTAAGAATGGGCCTTATAAGCCCCCGTGGCTAATTGAAGCATCATGAATCCTCAAATGCTTTTGTAAATGAGTGATATTATCTTTCGGGATAATTGCTCATTTAAGCTTATGTTTAAAATATGACTCGAATATTTTCCTGCAAAACCGCTTACAATTTCTAGACTCCCTGAAGAAACTATTTATATAGACAATCCTTGCTATTCAGAACTCCAGTACGATAGTGACGGAAGAAGCTTGAGAAGTAGCAGTAGCCCTGAAACTTCTACACTTAGACTTCCAGACTAATTAGGCTTTAAAATAAGCTTAAAAGACCTTAGAAATCATTGGGGTAGAAATTTATATTCCCAGAAACCTTAGAAAGAAAAGGTGGTCACTAGGCGGTCCATAAAAGAAAAACGCGGTTCTAAAACA
The DNA here is from genome assembly GCA_949130495.1 of Sambucus nigra. Classification (NCBI taxonomy): domain Eukaryota; kingdom Viridiplantae; phylum Streptophyta; class Magnoliopsida; order Dipsacales; family Adoxaceae; genus Sambucus; species Sambucus nigra. The sequence continues at coordinate 12,949,827 of OX422224.1, forward strand.
CATTTGGATGGTACCTAATCCCCATTATATCCGCATAGAAAAATCTGCATAAGAGCCAGCCTCTCTCTCTCTCTCTCTCTCTCTCTCTCTATATATATATATATATATATATATATATATATATATATATATATATATATAATAATTTAGGGAAGTTGTTGAATTATGTACACATTTTAACGGTCCAGATGTGTGCCACATCCTTACACATTTTACAAAATGGATGGTTGAGATCATCTCCTTCCATTTACATTTCAAAATTTTCACTTTTTTGTTTCCCCCTACTTTTGTTTCCCCCGATGTTCTAAAGCTTTTCTCTCACCACAAACACTATCTCCTCCATCCCACCCTCACAAACCCTCTCACCTGCTCACGTCCAACCTTCAATCATCTCCCATCCGCACAAACCCTCTCACCTCACTCCCATTTCCTCTCATCTCTAACCTTCGATCCTATGTTTTTATCTTTATCGATGCTCCCATGTCAAACATTTATTTTTCTCTTCTTTTTTCTGCAGGTTATTTCGCAAACAGCTTGGTATGTGGATTGTTGGTAACCATTTTTAAAATTTTGAGATTTGATTCTAGGGTTTTGGGTATTATTGAGATATTTTAGGCTTCTACACTGGATACGATTTGCTTTATTAAAATTTGATTTGAAATTTTGGGGGATGGGGTTTGAATTAGTTGTTTTAGGTGTTCCAACTATGTGTTACTTACTAATTTTATGTTTTTTTAATGTAGGTACATACCTCTGATCTCTCTGCCTCTCGAGTATAGTATACCTCTCTCTCTCTCTCTCTCTCTCTCTCTCTCTATCTCTCTCTCTCTCTCTCTCTCTCTTTCTCCTTTTTCATGTTAATAAATTGGAGTTCTTTTTATAATTTTCAATGTCTTTAAGTTAACCTTATTCAAACAGAACTAATTTGTGTGTTTAATTTGATATCTCAATTTTTTTCTGGGTATGGATTTTTGGACAACGACGACAATGTTTGAGGTAATTTTAAGGGTTTCAAATCTATATATTCCGTTGTGGCACTTTAATTGTTTGTCAAAATGTTCAAATGAGTTGACTTTGGTTTATTCCTTAAGCTGTACATTTTTTGCATTGTTGGTTTCATTAGTATTTTCTTTGTTCTCTTATAGTCATTAGTTTTCCCAATGGAATCATTTTATTTCATAAAATATTTAAGTTATCTCCTAATATTCAACTGATCCTTTGTTGTTCATTCATTTTATCGAGATTTAGCTTCATTACTGGCTTTAAAAGTTGGATATTTTAATGAGGGAGGTATGTGAAGTTTATCGATCTACATCTCTCCTAGAAAATCAGGAGAGGGATGATGTTGAAAAGAAATAGGAAATATTTCTTCCAAGCCCTTTTTAACCACCAAGTTATGAGCATGGCTTCACTGGAACTAAAATTTATTTGACCTTCCATTAAAAACCCCCAAAACTTCCATATATTGATAGTTATAGTACTTGGTTAAAAAGTATGCTCGATACCTACACCCTGAGGCAATATTAATGCCAATTCTCTGAATCTACTTGTCAAGAGGAATGGATATATGAAGTATTTTCCAAAAATGAATAGATATTTTAAAAGGGCGGTTCTTATGCCAAAGAAATTTGAAAGACTAGATATAGGTCAGTAGTTTTGCAGAGATATCAAAATTACCATCAACATATGGCTTCTATACCAAAGAACCATTGATTAAAGTTATATTTTCCTTAACAATATTATGGACTTCTCCCATTCTTTTAATGGTGTCAGACCCATACTTTCCATTAATGATTTTGGATTTGTACGTCCAATGCATGAATGAAGACCAAAGACCTTTATTTGATTTTAAATTTTAGTAGAGTCTTAAACTCCCAGCTGCCATAACATCAGTAAGCCTTATGTTCAAACTATTTTTTTAGTTGGGTAGAACACATTTTCCTAGTTTAACTGCAATAGAAAGAAAATGGAAACATGCATATTTATGTGGTAGACATTTATCGAATATATGAATTCTAGACTTCTTGGTTTCTTTTGATAATCTATTTTTTTCTCATATTGTTTCATTCAGTACCATGACGATCAATAGATCTCAAACCCAACACATTAGAGGAGTTATGTCAATCCCTGAGCAGCAACAGGAGCATGTAGGAGTCAATGCTGCCATGTCTGAACCTCCATCGAATTGGCCACCTATTACACCATTGATCCTTTCGTTGTCGGGCAACAGTGAACAATAAGAGGAGTAAGTTACATGTACGGTATTTAGTTGACTTGTTTATATTTGTAATTGATGAAAATTTTATCCTTGACATTTAAGTAATTCATTGATAAATTTTTTTATCAATCCTCCTTAACACAGATCCGAGCTCCGACCAAGAGGAGGAACAGAGACGAGTTTGAGGCCCCACTTTAATGCATAGCGGATGGGGTAAAAATGGTCACCACACCAAATCTGCCGAATTGTCACGGTCATTGACCTTGACAAGTTGAACTTGTCAAGGTCAATGACCGTGACAATTCTGGGAGAGATAACTTTTTTTGTCACGGACTTGTCACGGTCATTGATCGTGACAAGTTCGTTAGAATTGTCACGGTCCATGACCGTGAAAAGTTTTGTCATGGTTATAAATCGTGACAAACCCGTGACATTTAATAAAAAAAATTGTCACGGTCATTGACCGTGACAACTTTATTTGTCAAGGACTTGTCACGGTCGATGACCATGACAATTGTGCGCAGAATTGAAAAAAAATCTACTGGGCAGTATGGCCACTGCCATTACCCAGCAGTATATTTGTACCTGTTATAGCAATGTTGTACCTGTTCAAACATCATATATCCAAATAAATTAGAGATAATGCAAATATACATTCAAAATAAAAACAATATGCATCACGATATAATCCAAATATAATTCAAATGTACCAACCTAAAAACAATTCAAATGTACCAACTTAAAAACAATTCAAATGTACCAACTAAAAAATAATACAATTCTATTCAAATAATGTCACTACATGTCTTGGGTAAGGTTAAATCCGAGGATGTGAGTAGGCCACACGATATACGAGTTGATACACCCACAGATATACATCGTGCCGCATTATTCGCGCAACCACAACGGGGAGTTCTCCTTCCCGAGTATCCTGGACTCGATGTCTTGAAGCTCACGTCCATGAACTAGTCCACCCTGGACGATATTCGGGTCTCTCAACCCCCGCCCTATCCACTGGCCATCAAATATGTCCAGTATAAACACACTCGACCAACCAAGCGTCGATATCGGTGGGTCGAAGGGAGCCAAATAGGGAAGTGGATCTTCAAAGTCCGCACGTATCAGTGATGAAGCAGCGAGGTCCACATCCTCATCATCCCGCACCTTGTCCTCCCGCACCCCCTCCCCCACTACCTTCTACTTCCCTTTCCCCTTGGGTTTTCCGCCGCCCAAAGAATTCTTCATGAATGAGAACATATCTTGGACCTTCACCTCCAAATGGGACAGCTTTGCATCATGCGAGTCCACCATTCTAGCCAACCCCGTGTCGCTCGTCTTCAATTTGATGATCCCAGATTTGGCCACCTGCGAGATCAAACCCTTGTCCTCCCCTTGCGATCAGAGCCAAGCACTTGGCTGAGTGCGTTTGTGGACAAAGATGCCTTGTTGGCATCTGACTGTGACTTATGCACTTCTTTAAGCTTTGCCTGAACTGAGAAAAAGCACGTGATTAGTAAAATAAGTAAATAAAAAAATTATAACGTAATTAACAAAAAGTAAACTATCGAATTACTTACAATCGTGGCCATGATGCTCGGGAAAACCTCCTTGTTCTTCCCCTTCTTCGTTCGAAGAGCCACATAAGTATCGAGCCTATGTGGCCTACCCCCAGGGCCACTCCCTATCCCCTGAAATAAAATAAACTAAAATTAGTATCGGCCCCGCCAAGTAAAATAATGTGGAATAATATATTTCTGTAGTTTTAGAAAAATTAAATCTTACCAACATCCTATGCTCCACCTTGGCGTAAGACGTTCGGCCGGAGTAGTGCACGTCCGTCTTTTTTGCCCGATTTTTCCTCCCTAATTGGCGAGATGCCAATTGTTGCTCCCCGATCACATTGTTAATGAACTTTTACCATTGTGCCAATGAGATTGGCTCCTTCAACGGGATGGATTCACACCTTTGGATAATGGACTCTCGTGTCTTCCCAAAGTATCGGGTCCGCATATTTTTCTTCCACGTCTTGTGTTGCTCCCTCAACTACTCTAACACGGAACCGCGTAGCTTTGGATCCAAGCTGATTTGTTCCTGTCCAACAAATACAATGTTAGTTGCAAATGAATATAAATATAAAATGAAATTAAAATTGAAATATTCGTATGAATATAAATATAAATATAAATATAAATACATATCCTGTAGTGCCACCCAAATAGATAACTTGAGCTCATATGGCACCTCCTTCCAACTAATGTTCCCCGGGCCGATGATCATCTTTACCAGCTCGAGGGATCTCGCTAATAGCCTCGACTTGTTCTCGTTGGCCACCCCCAATTCGCCATATTTGGGGATCCTAGGGGCCGAGGAGCTCTCGTCACCTCCGCTACCACCGATCCCAGACGACATCATCATAACATGCATCATCATCCTCGCCTTAATACCTGAAGGAGACATTTGCTGTAAAAAATATTATTATTACATATCAAAATGAATTAAAAGAAGGCATGAAAATAAACAACCAATTAAAGTAAATAATTATTAATTTACTAATTTACAATGAGGGGCAATCCTACTTTCATAATTAATCATATATTAATTTACTAATTTACAATGAGGGAAATTATATATTAATTTACTAAAAAAATTAATAACCAATCGATTCGTTTACAAGGGACATTACGCACAAACACGCACACTACACACACAATTGAAGAATAGTAGTTGAATTTCTTCTTTGACTTCAAAAATTAGCACTGAAACTGATAAGACCGTGACAAGGTCAATGACCGTGACTTCAAAATAATTAGTACTACACACACAATTAAAGAATAGTAGTTGAACTTGTCAACATCAATGACCGTGACAATTCTGGGTGAGAACTTTTTTTATCACGGACTTGTCACGGTCATTAACCGTGACAAGTTCGTTAGAATTGTCACAGTCCATGACCGTGACAAGTTTTATCACGCTTATAAATCGTGACAAACCCGTGACATTTAATATAAAAAAATTCACGATCATTGACCGTGACAAGTTCGTGACAACTTTATTTGTCAAGGACTTGTCGTGGTCAATGATCGTGACAATTTTGGGCAGAATTAAAAAAAATCTGCTGGGCAGTATGGGCACTGCCATTGCCCAGCAGTATATTTGTACCTGTTATAGCAATGTTGTACCTGTTCAAACATCATATATCTAAATAAACTAGAGATAATGAAAATATACATTCAAAATAAAAACAAAATGCATCACGATATAATCCAAATATAATTCAAATGTACCAACTTAAAAACAATTCAAATGTACCAACTAAAAAATAATACAATTCAATTCAAATAATGTCACTACATGTCTTGGGTAAGGTTAAATCATAGGAGGTGAGTAGGCCACACGATATACGAGTTGACACACCCTATGATATACATCGTGCCGCATTATTCACGCAACCACAATGGGGAGTTCTCCTTCCCGGGTATCACATGCGTGACGAGCACCCTGGACTCTATGTATTGAAGCTCACGTCCATGAACTAGTCCACCCTGGATGATATTCGGGTCCCTCAACCCTCGCCCTAACTGCTGGCCAACAAATATGTCCAGTATAAACACGCTCAGCCAACCAGGTGTCGACATCGGTCGGCCGAAGGGAGCCAAATAGGTAAGTGGATCATCAAAGTCCGCACGTGTTAGCGACGAAGCAGCGAGGTCCACATCCTCGTCATACTGCACATCATCCTCCCGCACTCCCTCCCCCACTACCTTCTCCTTCCCTTTCCCCTTGGGTTTTCCGCCGCCCAATAAACGCGTCATGAATGAGAACATATCTTGGACCGTCACCTCCAAATGGGACACCTTCGCATCATGCGATTCCACCGTTCGAGCCAACCTGGTGTCGCTCGTCTCCAATCCGATGATCCTAGATTTGGCCACCCACGAGCTCACCCCCTTGTCCTCTCCTTGCGATCAGAGCCAATCACTTGGCTGACTGCGTCTGTGGACAAAGATGCCTTGTCGGCATCAGACTGTGACTCATGCACTTCTTTAAGCTTTGCATGAAACGACGAAAAGCACATGATTAGTAAAATAAGTAAATTAAAAAATTATAACGTAATTAATAAAAAGTAAACTGTCGAATTACTTACAATCGTGACCGCGACGCTCGAGGACACCTCCTTGTCCTTCCCCTTATTCGTTCGAAGAGCCACATAAGTATCGAGCATATGTGGCCTACCCCCAGGGCCACTCCATATCCCCTGAAATAAAATAAAGTAAAATTAGTATCGGCCCCGCATAGTAAAATAATGTAGAATAATATATTTCTGTTGTTATAGAAAAATTAAATCTTACTATCATCCTATGATCCACCTCGGCGTAAGACGGTCGGCCGGAGTAGTGCACGTTCGTATTTTTTGCCCAGTTTTCCCTCCCTGATTGGCAAGATGCCAATTGTCGCTCCCCGATCTCATTGTCAATGAACTTTTGCCATTGTGCCAATGAGATCGGCTCCTTCGGCGGGATGGATTCACGCCTTTGGATAATGGACTCTCGTGTCTTCCCAAAGTACCGGGTTCACATATTTTTTTCCACGTCTTGTGCTTCTCCCTCAACTGCTCCAAGACGGAATCGCATAGCTTTGGATCCAAGCTGAATTGTTCCTGTCCAACAAATACAGTGTTAGTTGCAAGAAGATATAAATATAAATATAAAATGAAATTGAAATGGAAATATTCATATAAATATAAATATAAATATAAATACATTACCTATAGTGCCACCGAAACAGCTAACTTGAGCTCATATGGCACCTCCTTCCAACTAATGTACCCCGGGTCGATGATCGTCTTTAACCACTCAAGGAATCTCGCTAATAGCCCCGACTTGTTCTCGATGGCCATCCCCAATTCTCTATATTTGGGGATCCTAGGGGACGAGGAGCTCTCGTCGCCTCCACTACCTCCGAGCCCAGACGACATCATCATAACAAGCATCATCATCCTCGCCATAATACTGGAAGGAGACATTTACTGTAAAAAATATTATTAGTATATATAAAAATGAATTAAAAGAAGACATGCAAATAAATTGACAATTAAAGTATACAATTATTAATTTACTAATTTAAAATGAGGGGAAATCCTAATTTCATAATTAATCATATATTAATTTGCTAATGTACAATGAGGGGCAATTATATATTAATTTAATAAAAAATTAATAACTAATCAAATCGTTTACAAGGGACATTACGCACAAACACGCACATACTCGCACACTACACCCACAATTGAAGAATAGTAGTTCAATTTCTACTTTGACTTAAAAAATTAGCACTAACTGATAAGACCGTGACAAGGTCAATGACCGTGACTTCTAAAAAATTAGCACTACACACACAATTGAAGAATAGTAGTTGAACTTGTCAAGGTCAATGACCCTGAGAATTCTGGGCGAGACAACTTTTTTTGTCACGGACTTGTAACGGTCATGTAACGGTCCATGACCGTGACAAGTTTTGTCACGGTTATAAACCGTGACAAAACCGTGACATTTAATAAAAGATTGTCACGGGCATTGACCGTGACAACTTTATTTGTGAAGGACTGGTCACGATCCATGACCGTGATAATTCTGGGCAGAATTGAAAAAAATCTGCTGGGCAGTATGGCCGCTGCCATTGCCTAGCAGTTTATTTGTACCTCTTATAGCAATGTTATACCTGTTCAAACATCATATATCCAAATAAACTAGAGATAACGCAAATATACATTCAAAATAAAAACAATATGCATCATGATATAATCCAAATATAATTCAAATGTACCAACTTAAAAACAATTCAAATGTACCAACTTAGAAACAATTCAAATGTACCTACTAAAAAATAATACAATTAAATTCAAATAATGTCACTACATGTCTTGGGTAAGGTAAAATCTGAGGAGGTTAGTAGGCCACACAATATACGAGTTGACACACCCGCTGATATACATCGTGCCGCATTATTCGCATAACCACAACGGGGAGTTCTTCATCTCGGGAAGCACATGCGTGACGAGCACCCTGGACTCGATGTCTTGAAGCTCACGTCCATGAACTAGTCCACCCTGGACGATATTCGGGTCCCTCAACCCCCGCCCTATCCGCTGGCCATCAAATATGTCCAGTATAAACACGCTTGGCCAACCAAGCGTCGACATCGGTTGGTTGAAGGGAGCCAAATAGGGAAGTGGATCATCAATGTCCGCACGTGTCGGTGATGAAGCAGCGAGGTCCACATCCTCGTCATCCCGCACCTCTTCCTCCCGCATCCCCCTCCCCCACTACCTTATCCTTCCCTTTCCCCTTGGGTTTTTCGCTGCCCAATGAACGCTTCATGAATGAGAACATATCTTGGACCGTCACCTCCAAACGGGACAACTTAGCATCATGCGAGTCCATTGTTCGAGCCAACCCGGTGTCACTCGTCTCCAATCCCATGATCCTAGATTTGGCCACCCGCGAGCTCACCCCCTTATCCTCCCCTTGCGATCAGAGCCAAGCACTTGACTGAGTGCGTCTATGGACAAATATGCCCTGTCGCCATCAGACTGCGACTCATGCACTTCTTTAAGCTTTGCCTGAAACGACAAAAAGCACACGATTAGTAAAATAAGTAAATCAAAAAATTATAACCTAATTAATAAAATGTAAACTATCGAATTACTTACAATCGTGGCCACGACCCTCGGGGACACCTCCTTATCCTTCCCCTTCTTCGTCCGAAGAGCCACATAAGTATCGAGCCTATGTGGCCTACCCCCAGGGCCACTCCCTATCCCCTGAAATAAAATAAAGTAAAATTAGTATCGGCCCCGCAAAGTAAAATAATGTAGAATAATATATTTTTGTACTTATAGAAAAATTAAATCTTACCATCATTCTATGCTCCACCTCGGCGTAAGACGTCTGGTCGGAGTAGTGCACGTCCGTCTTTTTTTTCCAGTTTTCCCACCCTAATTGGCGAGATGCCAATTGTCGCTCCCCAATCTCATTGTCAACGAACTTTTGTCATTGTGCCAATGAGATCGGCTCCTTCGGCGGGATGGATTCACGCCTTTGGATAATGGACTCTCGTGTCTTCCCAAAGTACCGGGTCCACATATTTTTCTTCCACGTCTTGTGTTTCTCCCTCAACAGCTCCAAGACGGAATCACGTAGCTTTGGATCCAAGCTGAATTGTTCCTGTCTAACAAATACAATGTTAGTTTCAAATGAATCTATATAATAAGGAGTATAATGTTTTTATTATTTCATAAGAGGATAAGCTAATTAGAGGTGGAGATTAAGACACCTCACTCAAAATTGGAGGGTTGTGATTATTTCTTCCATTTGCACACCACATTATCATACCATATATCTTACTTTTACATACCTACCCCTCATTTTTTTTGTTTCCCCCTCTTTTCCTACCTATGAAACTTACACTTTCATTCAAAAATTGGATATTTTGGTAACACTCCCCAATTCTGAAAAACCATTTGGACACACCAACTATGATAGACCCGCTCATTCTCTCTCTATCTTGGATGCCCCCCCCCCCCCCCCGACTTGGACTCAACCCACCTTTCTAGAGCCACTACACAAATGGTCTACCATTCTTGATCCTCAGCCCCTCGGGTTTTTATGATCTTAATCTCAGTTATAGCATCTGTTTTATCTCTGTTTGGTTTTCATTTATTTAGATCTCCAAACTTTTTCCTAGGGTTTGAAATCCTTTTTGTTGTCATCATTTATCAAAAACGACTTTCGGGGGATCAAAAGGTTTTCAAAGTTTAGGGTTTCTCAAAATTTTAGGGGTTGTGATTTTAGGGGATTTTTTTGAAATTAATGGTTCCAAACGTAGTTAATATGTTCTGTTTGTGTGTGAGGAATTTTCTATGAACCAACACCAGTGGGAGCTCACATTTGTGTGTAATATTTGTGGTTGTTGGGTTGTTCTTGGATGATTTGTGTTATATTATGGTTGTGGGGGTATTATTAAGTTTTCATTTTAGTAATTTGGTGTATGAAGAAATCTTAATTTTTTGGTGTATTTGTGGTCTTTCATATTCAACAGTGGTGGTCCTGGGGAAACACAGTGCACAATTTGAACTGCTCTCTCTCATATTTTTATGCATTTTTTGGAGGAATGATCCATCAGGTATACTCACCATTAGGTTGCATTGCTAATTTATTTTTTACTTTGCTTTGGACTTTAAAACTCTCTCTCGGTTCTCATTTTCATTTTTTATGTTGTTGTTGAAGTTTCAAATATAGGAACTTTTTGCTTTCTACAGATTTTAAACCGTAAACTTACCTTTTTTGGAGTTATTTTTGTTTTCCCGGCCCATCTCTCTAATTTGTAGTATTTCAGTTTTGTTATTTCTTTGTTTAAGATTCATACATAGTTGTTTAGATAGGGTTCCGAGATCATTTTTTTTTCTTGTCGTGTCTTCTCTTACCCCCATAGCTGTATTTTCAGTGCCTTCTGCTGTATTGAACATGCATAAATTGTATTTGTGTTTTATTTAATCTCGGTTTATGGGCACGTAGATGAAATTATACAGTGAATGTTCTCAATTATTATCTAGAAGAGTAAGAACAAACGCTAAAATTTTGTTACTCTTATACATATTCAATTGTTGAAAGTTACTTACACTTCTTTTCCTCTTCCTATTCTCTTTATTGACATACCACTTAGTTTATGGAATTCTTAAGAGTTTTTTCTTATCTAAATTATTATATTATTACGGTCAAATCACTATATCCTTTTAAGTTTTGTGTAATAAAGCATTTCTAGCATTTTGCACATTCGTTAATATAATGTAAATCCAAAATTATGTTGAAATCATTAGGTGTAATGGATTTGCCTCTTTTTTTGGCTCTCATTTAATTGTTTACTATTAGTTTTTTTCCTATTTGTCATGGTTTAACAGTTGCAATGACATCTTATGTCCACATCTCCTCTCAAAGGTAATATATATGCAACGAAGGAACTTAAGTGGTTGTAATTTGGTGAATTGGTGATAAAGTTTGAGTTTATTCCTAGCACGCACGAAAGATATTTACTCATCACAGGTATATATTATTGTCAGTTTCATTATTTTGACTACTTATGGTGTAGCAATCCATCTTATTTCTAAAGTTAAATGAGTATTGTTTTTTTGTTAAATTTAGGCTTTTACCCCATGAAAAATATTCTTAATTTAATGAGTATTGTGTTGTGAACTATTGTATTGAATTCTTCATGTTTGATTGCTACTAAAAAAAATGAACAGAAGGTCTATGAACATTTACATGATATAATGGCATTCAGTTAGTTTGAGAATGGCTACTATGGAATGAAGTGTTATTATTTTTCTTTTGATTTGGTTGGAATTTTGTATCATAACACTTTGACAATTTTCCATCGCACAATCACACCCAGTCATTGGATTTATACTCAAACCGGGTATTATTTTCCTAATATTATTTCCCACACATTCATCAGAATTGCCCCTCTCTTTTATTTTCTCGGAATCCATCAGGAACATTCACTATATCTATATCTCCTCTTTTTCATTCTGTTTATTTTGGTTGATTTCAGTTCTGTTTAGCTCCTTTATATCATTGGTTTTAGCTTTGCGGCCATTGATCCTACACTGTACAAATTTACAACCCATATGCTATAAAGTGAACCCTTTGTGACATTATCTTAATTATGTATTATCCTTATTGTTTGAAATCAATCCAAAAGTATGACTTTTAAAACATCCCTATTACCTTAGTATTGGTTGCACCTTCCTCTTCTCGGCCTTTAATACCCAAACAATAATCGAAGCATCCAGCAAAAACAAGCAGTCAAGAGATCAAAAGTACACAAATAAAAGGAAATTGAGGCTCAAAGTCTTACATAATCCCATCTAAGATGAAGTCGATTCCATTTTACGTACCTTCTCCAACAGCCCTTTCATCCCACCTTGCAATTTGGATTTCATTTGTTCTGAAATTCTACCACCACAATTCTCCAACATGGAAGTAATCATCTACAGCTTCTGCCTCACAAAGCCTAGAGGCGACGCCGCATCATCACGGGACTTTTTGGGGGAAGGTTTTGGTTCATTTGGATCAGTCCCACCAAGCCTCGAACTAGCTGAGCACTTGAGCCAAAAATTAACATTTTCATCTCCAAATGGACTCTTAACAATCGACACGTTGAAGGTTTCTTCAGCATCAAAACTCTTCGCAAACACAATTCGAGCGCAATAAGAGTTGTAAAACACATATGTTTATAATTTATTTATATCCCCAAACTTGGTAAAGATCTTACTAAGATCCTTTTTTGCTGGCAAAGAAAACCCAGGGGGAAATGTCAGCACAAGGGCTACAGGTGAAGAAGCTGTTTTCTCAGCTTCCTTCACATTTTTGGTACTTTAATTTGCAATGGAATTTCATTACATTTTTGTTTTTTCTTATCAGAGTTTTTACACCGGTGGTAGCTGACCATGAAAGATATACATAATTCATTAAAATGGGAAAGTATACTCTCCTTTGGTAAGTGTCTAATGTCCAAAGCGATGAGGGGTTTGAATATTATACGTTGCCCCAAGCTACAAGCTGCAAGGTAAATGTTCATTAATCCTTGTACAACTTTTTTTTGTAATGTGATAAAACAGTGCTATGACTTATTTTAGTAATTAATGGGTATATTTTCCATTTTAGTTTATGCTAAGTCTGGCTATATATACTCTGTAACTGTTAGTAATTTCATAACGAAAGTCTTAAGTTTATTTTTAAAATAAAGTTTCATCAAAATGGGTTGAAATTTGTACAGGTGCTTCTGTGTGCTTAATTGATAATTCTTCAAAATGTTGACTATTGGGATAAGCTAGACAAACATGAAGTGAATGGAGCAAAAAGAAAATAAGTAATCTCCTTCAATGTCAACAAATATGATCGAGCATCCGGAATAACATGTGATCGCGTTTGAATGGTGTATTGGATCCTCTGAGAACAGATCTACCGTCCAGTAAGTATGGCATAATTCTGCACCACTGGCCCCTTATGAGTATTTTTAAGTAATCTTCCATGGACCACTAAACTTTCATCTTCCATAACACACGTATAGCGTAGCAACCAAAAGTCACAACCAGGCGCGTATAGCTTCATGTACAACAGTAGTGCATCTCCTGCAGCCAAGGAAAGATCTGCTCCCAAAACCAGAGGATCGAAAGGAAAACGAGATGTGCAAATTTGCTGTTAGATCATGTTTTGGAAAACTTGAATTAATAGTTTGAAGTGTTTTTGCAGGGCAATGTAGTGATGGGAGTGTTTAGCTGGAGAGTAGGGAGGATGTAATAACCCTCACTGATGTTCATACAGATCTGATTAACTTCTTGGTATTTTCCTTCCTTCATTTTGCAGGCATGAATTTATTTTATTCGGTTTCTTAAATTATTACATTTATTTTTCTTACATGATACTATGCCATATTCTATATACTAGAAACTGACATGATTTTTTTATGTCATTTTTCTGGGACATAGATTTAGTTATAGAAGAAATATATTTCTTCCTCAATCACATATCTTACTTTTACTAAGTATGACATGTTTATCTTTTTTTTTGTCTTTTTTTGTTTTATTTTCTACAAGTTCATTTGACTGACTCAGTGATGTGGTGTGAGTGAATCGATCAGTCAAACCGTGTGTCGTGTGGATCTGTCAACTTCAATTGTCATTTAATTTGGATTTTATTAAAGAGAAGTATGCACTCCCGTGTATTTGTATCTCATATGGGATAACTTAATTGGAGGATTTATTTAACGTCAGTGAAATTCTCTGATGTAATGGTTAGGATCATACTCTGACAGTAAGTGTGACTGCTGTTACCCAAAGACAAGCATGGCTGCTACTCCAGAAGCATGTGTAAGTAGTTGTACATGGACATACGAATTAATAGAAACTCTGCCTTCAAGCAGTTGCAACATAAATGCTATTAATAGTTCTGCATTAGTCATTGTAGCACATTCATTTTATAGTATATTACCAAAAATTCAACGGCATTACCACAAATAAAACATCAATTTATACTAGCCTTATTAATATTTAATGTTTTGCTATTCAAGTTCACTCATTCTGAGATAACTCACCTAGAACTTCCATTTAATACTCTTATAGTTGCAGTACCGATTGAGGAGGATAGGGAAGCAATTCAAATTCTCTTACCCATACAAGTCGACCCTTTTCAAGATGAGGTTTCACATCAACATAAACACGTGTCCTTGCAGCAGTGGCCTGAAATTCTTGCTACACACCTGCCCTTGAGTATTCTTAATAACATTGTGTAATAAAAAAAAATCATTCAACATGAAATGAAACCCAACACGCCTGAAAAGTGGTAATGAAACCATACGCTCTTTGCCAGCATGAGATCTTCGGCATTTGGATCATCTATTCATATATAGGTCCACACTATTGGGTCGAGGTCAAGCTATTGTATTTAATCTTGAACAAATTAGGTGTATAATCACCGTTGATGAGGATATATTAATGAATTCTTTTACATATATTGTTTTTTTTTCCATCAAATATTTTCTTACAGATATGAAAATTTCAATTTCCGTCCCCTACGTCACAATGTTGCTGGTAATTTTTTCACTGTGGTTACATAGCTTTGAATGCCCATCTACATTTGATATTGCATTATTAATTTAGATTGTTTGCATTTTTTCGTGTAATTTGAAATTTTGACTTTGGTTATAAACAGGTGGTGTTGGTTGTGTTCACATATTACAGCAGCGTAATCGCAACGCAATCGTAAGGTAGAGGCAAACGTAGGGTAGAGGCAAGCAACCAGCGCAATCGCAATCACAACAAGCGACTAGCGCAATCGCAGCGCAATCATGGGGCACAGGCAAGCAAAAGAACCCGAAACAGTTGTAGCTGTGCTACTCGCCCCAAAGCAGTATCCTGCCAGTGTGCTTCTTCATCCGCCCCTGCCACTAGCTCCCTACACATCGCTCGGGCCTCTCCCTCGAGTCAGTGAGTGATTCGTAGCAGCAAGCCAAGCCAAGCAGGAACTTTCGATCTTTTTTTATTTATTTTTATTTAAATATTCAAGGAGGTAACTTTGTAATTTGAGTTTTTCATACTGTTAAACACAATGAGGCTTCAATTGTAATTTGCACTTTGTTTTTATAATGAAATATATTCTGTAAATTTTGACAGTTGAACCATTTTTTCTTACAAGTTAGTGGAGAAATGTGATGGTTTATTCTCCAATATTACATCCATTTTTTTAAAGATAATTATTTAATTGTGTTCTTTTTTTTTAATTGGACATCCGCATCCAAGAACGATCAGTCATGTTGATGATGATGCCACTGCTACAACAATAACACAGCAGCTGCAATAATAACAAAGCAGCTTCCATAATAACAAAGCAACTGTTGCAACAGAAACCACACAACATTCGTTGTTGCAACAACAACACATCAAGATCTCGATGGCGATGATGAGGTCCCCGAAAATGTAACTGATCAGACCTTTGAAGCCACTCCCGAGGAGGGGGTACGGACATGTTTACGTTTGGGTTTTATCATTTATATTTTTTGGTGAGAATTTAAATGATTTTCAATTTTAGCTATGAATTAACACTACTAATATCTTAATCTTATCTTTTAATTTTAATGGTTACGTTTTTTTTACTATTCATACTGTTAGATTGAGCTATTTTGCAATATATTTATATAATGTGGTTGAAGTATTCACTTTTACACCTTATGGTGATTGAAGAGACCTTATAGTAATAAGCTATGTGAACGTTGACAATGATGTCTTAGATAGTTAGATCTTTATGCACTCATTGAAATTCAAATCATTATTTCTTAGTTGGCGAGATAAGTAGTTGAATTGTCTTAATACTATTATGTTTCAAGTAAAAATTAGTATTATTTTGGGAGAAATGCCATAACTTTTTAACAATTTATCGGAATGAGGCGATTCTGGTGCCATTGGATTCGTATTGTCCGTGCCTAGCTAACAACGATTCGGGCTATTTTCGGCGCTATTCAAGGGGTCAAAATCGACCTGAAAGTTTGAAGTTCCATATTTTCATTGTCGGATTTGGTTCGTGTAAGGTCTTTTCGTCAATTTTTTTTCCTATTCTGATTGCGTCCTGTGGTAGTTGATTCAACTTTGCATATAAGTTGGACTATTTATTATTTGTTAAAAAGGGTGGACATTCCTATAAATGAAGGATATTATGGCCAAAGTTTTAAAAATTACACTTTGTTTTTTCGGCGAACGAAATTTTTATCGTTTTGCAGTTACATACTTTGGAAATTTTTACCAATTTACGATTACGTATTTTAGAAATTTTTGCCGTGCCTTCAGGCACGGGCATTCCACTAGTATAAATATAAATATAAAATGAAATTGAAATCAAAATTAAAATATTCATATGAATATAAATATAATTATAATTATATTTATCAATACATTACCTGTAGTGCCACCCAAATAGCTAACTTGAGCTCATATGGCATCTCCTTCCAACTAATGTACCCTGGGCCGATGATCTTCTTTACCAGCTCGAGAGATCTCGCTAATTGCCCTGACTTTTTCTCGATGGCCATCCCCAATTCGCCATATTTGGCGAGCCTAAGGGCAGAGGAGCTCTCGTCGCCTCCGCTACCACCAAGCCCAGATGACATCATCATAACAGGCATCATCATCCTCGCCTTAATACCTGAAGGAGACATTTGCTATAAAAAATATTATTGGTACATATCAAAATGAATTAAAATATGACATGCAAATAAACTAACGATTAAAGTATACAATTATTAATTTACTAATTTACAATGAGGGGCAATCCTACTTTCATAATTAATCATATATTAATTTACAAGTTTACAATGAGGGAAAATTATATATTAATTTACAAAAAAAATTAATAACCAATCAATTCGTTTACAAGGGACATTACGCACATACACGCACACTACACACATAATTGAAAAATAGTAGTTCAATTTCTGCTTTGACTTCAAAAATTAGCACTGAAACTGATACGACCGTGAAAAGGTCAATGACCGTGACTTTAAAAAAATTAGCACTACACACACAATTGAAGAATAGTAGTTGAACTTGTCAAGGTCAATGACCGTGACAATTCTGGGCAAGACAACATTTTTTGTCACGAATTTGTCACGGTCTTTGACCCTGAGAAGTTCGTTAGAAATGTCACAGTCATGTCACGATCCATGACCGTGACAAGTTTTGTCACGGTTATAAACTGTGACAAACCCGTGACATTTAATAAAAAATTGTCACGGTCAATGACCGTGACAATTCTGGGCAGAATTGAAAAAACTTTGTTGGGCAGTATGGCCACTGCCATTCCCCAGCAGTATATTTGTACCTGTTATAGCAATGTTGTACCTGTTCAAACATCATATATCCAAATAAACTAGAGGTAATGCAAATATACATTCAAAATAAAAACAGTATGCATCACGATATAATCTTAATATAATTCAAATGTACCAACTTAAAAACAATTCAAATGTACCAACTAAAAAATACTACAATTCAATTCAAATAATGTCACTACATGTCTTTGGTAAGGTTAAATCTGAGGAGGTGAGTAGGCAACACGATATACGAGTTGACACACCCACTGATATAGATTGTGCCGCATTATTCGCTCAACCACAACGATGAGTTCTCTTTCCCGGGTATCACATGCGTGACGAGCACCCTAGACTTGATGTCTTGAAGCTCACGTCCATGAACTTGCCCACCCTGGACGATATTCGGGTCCCTCAAACCCCGCCCTATCCGCTGGCCATCAAATATGTCCAGTATACACATGCTCGGCCAACCAAGCGTCGACATCGGTTGGTTGAAGGGAGCCAAATAGGGAAGTGGATCATCAAAGTTCGCACGTGTCGGTGATGAAGCAGCGAGGTCCACATCCTCGTCATCCCACACCTCAACCTCCCGCAGCCCCTCCCCCACTACATTATCCTTCCCTTTCCCCTTGGGTTTTCCGCCTCCCAATGAACGCTTCATGAATGAGAACATATCTTGGACCGTCACCTCCAAACGGGACAACTTAGCATCATGCGAGTCCACTGTTTGGGCCAACCCGGTGTCACTCGTCTCCAATCCGATGATCCTAGATTTGGCCACCTGCGAGCTCACCCCCTTATCCTCCCCTTGCGATCAAAGCCAAGCACTTGACTGAGTGCGTCTATGGACAAATATGCCTTGTCGGCATCAGACTGCGACTCATGCACTTCTTTAAGCTTTACCTGAAACGACAAAAAGCACACGATTAGTAAAATAAGTAAATTAAAAAATTATAACGTAATTAATAAAATGTAAACTGTCGAATTACTAACAATCGTGGTCGTGACGCTCGGAGACACCTCCTTGTCCTTCCCCCTCTTCGTCCGAAGAGCCACATAAGTATCGAAAATATGTGGCCTACCCCCAGGGCCACTCCTTATCCGCAGAAATAAAATAAAGTAAAATTCGTATCGGCCCCGCAAAGTAAAATAATGTAGAATAATATATTTTTGTACTTATAGAAAACTTAAATCTTACCATCATCCTATGCTCCACCTCGGCGTAAGACGTCTGGCTGGAGTAGTGCACGTCCGTCTTTTTTGCCCGGTTTTCCCACCCTGATTGGCGAGATGCCAATTGTCGCTCCCCAATCTCATTGTCAATGAACTTTTGCCATTGTGCCAATGAGATCAGCTCCTTCGGCGGAATGGATTCACGCCTTTGGATAATGGACTCTCGTGTCTTCCCAAAGTATAGGGTCCACATATTTTTCTTCCACGTCTTGTGTTGCTCCCTCAACTGCTCGAAGATGGAATCGCATAGCTTTGGATCCAAGCTGAATTGTTCCTGTCCAACAAATACAATGTTAGTTGCAAATAAATATAAATATAAATATAAAATGAAATTAAAATTGAAATATTCGTATGAATATAAATATAAATATAAATATAAATATAAATATAAATATAAATATAAATATAAATACATTACCTTTAGTGCCATTCAAACAGCTAACTTGAGCTCATATGACACCTCCTTCCAACTAATGTACCCCGGGCCGATGATCGTCTTTACCAGCTCGAGAGATCTCGCTAATAGCCCCAAATTGTTCTCGATATCCATCCCCAATTCACCATATATGGGGAGCCTAGGGGCAGAGGAGCTCTCGTCGCCTCCGCTACCACCGTGCCCAGACGAGATCATCATAGCAGGCATCATCATCCTCGCCTTAATACCTGAAGGAGACATTTGCTGTAAAAAATATTATTATTACATATCAAAATGAGTTAAAATAAGACATGCAAATTAACTAAAAATTAAAGATACAATTATTAATTTACTAATTTACAATGAAGGGCAATCCTACTTTCACAGTT
Source organism: Sambucus nigra (assembly GCA_949130495.1). NCBI lineage: Eukaryota > Viridiplantae > Streptophyta > Magnoliopsida > Dipsacales > Adoxaceae > Sambucus > Sambucus nigra. The sequence goes on from OX422224.1 coordinate 12,969,499, forward strand.
ATTCATATATTAATTCACTAATTTACAATGAGGGGCAATTATATATTAATTTACTAAAAAAATTAATAACCAATCAATTCGTTTACAAGGGACATTACGCACCAACATGCACATATACGCACACTACACACACAATTGAAGAATAATAGTTCAATTTCTGCTTTGACTTCAAAAATTAGCATTGAAACTTATAAGACCGTGACAAGGTCAATAACCGTGACTTCAACAAAATTATCACTACACACACAATTGAAGAATAGTAGTTGAACATGTCAAGGTCAATGGCAGTGAGAATTCTGGGCGAGACAACATTTTTTGTCACGGACTTGTCACGGTCAATGACCGTGACAAGTTCGTTAGAATTGTCACGGCCATGTCACGGGCCATGACCGTGACAAGTTTTGTTACGATTATAAACCATGACATTTAATAAAAATTGTCACGGTCATTGACCGTGACAACTTTATTTATTAAGCACTTGTCACGATCAATGACCGTGACAATTCTGGGCAGAATTGAAAAAAATCTGCTGGGCAGTATGGCCACTGCCATTGCCCAGCAGTATATTTGTACCTGTTATGGAAATGTTGTACCTGTTCAAACATCATATATCCAAATAAACTAGAGATAATGCAAATATACATTCAAAATAAAAACATTATGCATCACGATATAATCAAAACATAATTCAAATGTATCAACTTAAAAACAATTCAAATGTACCAACTAAAAAATACTACAATTAAATTCAAATAATGTCACTAAATGTCTTAGGTAAGGTTAAATCCGAGGAGATGAGTAGGACACACGATTACGAGTTGACACACCCAATGATATACATCGTGCCGCATTATTCGCGCAACCACAACGAGGAGTTATCTTTCCCGGGTATCACATGCGTGACGAGCACCCTAAACTCGATGTCTTGAAGCTCATGTCCATGAACTTGTCCACCCTGGACGATATTCGGGTCCCTCAACCCCCGCCCTATCTGCTGGCCATCAAATATGTCCGGTATACACACGCTCGGCCAACCAAGCGTCGACATCGGTTGGTTGAAGGCAGCCAAATAGGGAAGTGGATCATCAAAGACCGCACGTGTCGGTGATGAAGCAGCGAGGTCCACATCCTCGTCATCCCACACCTCAACCTCTCGCAGCCCCTCCCCCACTACCTTATCCTTCCCTTTCCCCTTGGGTTTTTCGCTGCCCAATGAATGCTTCATGAATGAGAACATATCTTGGACCGTCACCTCCAAACGGGACAACTTAGCATCATGCGAGTCCACTGTTCGAGCCAACCCGGTGTCACTCGTCTCAAATCCGATGATCCTAGATATGGCCACCCGTGAGCTCACCCCCTTATCCTCCCCTTGCGATCAAAGCCAAACAGTTGACTGAGTGCGTCTATGGACAAATATTCCTTGTCGGCATCAGACTGCGACTCATGCACTTCTTTAAGCATTGCCTGAAACGACAAAAAGCACACGATTAGTAAAATAAGTAAATTAAAAAATTATAACGTAATTAATAAAAAGTAAACTGTCGAATTACTTACAATCGTGGCCGTGACGGTCGGGGACACCCCCTTGTACTTCCCCCTCTTCGTCCGAAGAGCCACATAAGTATCGAGCCTATGTGGCCTACCCCCAGGGGCACTCCTTATCCCCAGAAATAAAATAAAGTAAAATTCGTATCGGCCCCGCAAAGTAAAATAATGTAGAATAATATATTTTTGTACTTATAGAAAAATTAAATCTTACCATCATCCTATGCTCCACCTCAGCGTAAGACGTCTAGCCGGAGTAGTCCACGTCCGTCTTTTTTGCCCGGTTTTCCCACCCTGATTGGCGAGATGTCAATTGTCGCTCCCCAATCTCATTGTCAATGAACTTTTGCCATTGTGCCAATGAGATCAGCTCCTTCGGCGGGATGGATTCACGCCTTTGGATAATGGACTCTCATGTCTTCCCAAAGTATAGGGTTCACATATTTTTCTTCCACGTCTTGTGTTGCTCCCTCAACTGCTCCAAGATGGAATCGCATAGCTTTGGATCCAAGCTGAATTGTTCCTGTCCAACAAATACAATGTTAGTTGCAAATAAATATAAATATAAAATGAAATTGAAATTGAAATTGAAATATTCGTATGAATATAAATATAAATATAAATATAAATATAAATATAAATATAAATATAAATATAAATATAAATACATTACCTTTAGTGCCATTCAAACAACTAACTTGAGCTCATATGACACCTCCTTCCAACTAATGTACCCCGGGCCGATGATCGTCTTTACCAGATCGAGAGATCTCGCTAATAGCCCCAACTTGTTCTCGATGGCCATCCCCAATTCACCATATTTGGGGAGCCTAGGGGCGGAGGAGCTCTCGTCGCCTCCGCTACCACCGTGCCCAGACGACATCATCATAGCAGGCATCATCATCCTCGCCTTAATACCTGAAGGAGACATTTGCTCTAAAAAATATTATTAGTACATATCAAAATGAGTTAAAATAAGACATGCAAATTAACTAAAAATTAAAGTATACAATTATTAATTTACTAATTTACAATGAAGGGCAATCCTACTTTCACAGTTATTCATATATTAATTCACTAATTTACAATGAGGGGCAATTATATATTAATTTACTAAAAAAATTAATAACCAATCAATTCGTTTACAAGGGACATTACGCACAAACATGCACATATACGCACACTACACACACAATTGAAGAATAATAGTTCAATTTCTGCTTTGACTTCAAAAATTAGCATTGAAACTTATAAGACTGTGACAAGGTCAATGACCGTGACTTCAACAAAATTATCACTACACACACAATTGAAGAATAGTAGTTGAACTTGTCAAGGTCAATGGCCGTGAGAATTCTGGGCGAGACAACATTTTTTATCACGGACTTGTCACGGTCAATGACCGTGACAAGTTCGTTAGAATTGTCACGGCCATGTCACGGGCCATGACCGTGACAAGTTTTGTCACGGTTATAAATCGTGACATTTAATAAAAATTGTCACGGTCATTGACCGTGATAACTTTATTTGTTAAACACTTGTCACGATCAATGACCGTGACAATTCTGGGCAGAATTGAAAAAAATCTGCTGGGTAGTATGGCCACTGCCACTGCCCAGCAGTATATTTGTACATGTTATAGAAATGTTGTACCTGTTCAAACATCATATATCCAAATAAACTAGAGATAATGCAATATACATTCAAAATAAAAACATTATGCATCACGATATAATCAAAACATAATTCAAATGTATCAACTTAAAAACAATTCAAATGTACCAACTAAAAAATACTACAATTAAATTCAAATAATGTCACTAAATGTCTTAGGTAAGGTTAAATCCGAGGAGATGAGTAGGACACACGATTACGAGTTGACACACCCAATGATATACATCGTGCCGCATTATTCGCGCAACCACAACGAGGATTTCTCTTTCCCGGGTATCACATGCATGACGAGCACCCTAGACTCGATGTCTTGAAGCTCATGTCCATGAACTTGTCCACCCTGGACGATATTCGGGTCCCTTAACCCCCGCCCTATCTGCTGGCCATCAAATATGTCCAGTATACACACACTCGGCCAACCAAGCATCGACATCGGTTGGTTGAAGGCAGCCAAATAGGGAAGTGGATCATCAAAGTTCGCACGTGTCGGTGATGAAGCAGCGAGGTCCACATCCTCGTCATCCCACACCTCAACCTCTCGCAGCCCCTCCCCCACTACCTTATCCTTCCCTTTCCCCTTGGGTTTTCCGCTGCCCAATGAACGCTTCATGATTGAGAACATATCTTGGACCGTCACCTCCAAACGGGACAACTTAGCATCATGCGAGTCCACTGTTCGAGCCAACCCGGTGTCACTCATCTCTAATCCGATGATCCTAGATATGGCCACCCGTGAGCTCACCCCCTTATCCTCCCCTTGCGATAAAAGCCAAGCACTTGACTGAGTGCGTCTATGGACAAATATGCCTTGTCGGCATCAGACTGCGACTCATGCACTTCTTTAAGCTTTACCAGAAACGACAAAAAGCACACGATTAGTAAAATAAGTAAATTAAAAAATTATAACGTAATTAATAAAAAGTAAACTGTCGAATTACTTACAATCGTGGCCGTGACACTCGGGGACACCTCCTTGTCCTTCCCCCTCTTCGTCCGAAGAGCCACATAAGTATCGAGCCTATGTGGCCTACCCCCAGGGGCACTCCTTATCCCCAGAAATAAAATAAAGTAAAATTCGAAATCGGCCCCGCAAAGTAAAATAATGTAGAATAATATATTTTTGTACTTATAGAAAAATTAAATCTTACCATCATCCTATGCTCCACCTCAGCGTAAGACGTCTGGCCGGAGTAGTCCACGTCCGTCTTTTTTGCCCGGTTTTCCCACCCTGATTGGCGAGATGCCAATTGTCGCTCCCCAATCTCATTGTCAATGAACTTTTGCCATTGTGCCAATGAGATCAGCTCCTTCGGCGGGATGGATTCACGCCTTTGGATAATGGACTCTCGTGTCTTCCCAAAGTATAGGGTCCACATATTTTTCTTCCACGTCTTGTGTTGCTCCCTCAACTGCTCCAAGATGGAATGGCATAGCTTTGGATCCAAGCTGAATTGTTCCTGTCCAACAAATACAATGTTAGTTGCAAATAAATATAATTATAAAATGAAATTGAAATTGAAATTGAAATATTCGTATGAATATAAATATAAATATAAATATAAATATAAATATAAATATAAATATAAATATAAATATAAATATAAATATAAATATAAATATAAATATAAATACATTACCTTTAGTGCCATTCAAACAACTAACTTGAGCTCATATGACACCTCCTTCCAACTAATGTACCCCGGGCCGATGATCGTCTTTACCAGCTCGAGAGATCTCGCTAATAGCCCCAACTTGTTCTCGATGGCCATCCCCAATTCACCATATTTGGGGAGCCTAGGGGCGGAGGAGCTCTCGTCGCCTCCGCTACCACCGTGCCCAGACGACATCATCATAGCAGGCATCATCATCCTCGCCTTAATACCTGAAGGAGACATTTGCTGTAAAAAATATTATTAGTACATATCAAAATGAGTTAAAATAAGACATGCAAATTAACTAAAAATTAAAGTATACAATTATTAATTTACTAATTTACAATGAAGGGCAATCCTACTTTCACAGTTATTCATATATTAATTCACTAATTTACAATGAGGGGAAATTATATATTAATTTACTAAAAAAATTAATAACCAATCAATTCGTTTACAAGGGACATTACGCACAAACATGCACATATACGCACACTACACACACAATTGAAGAATAATAGTTCAATTTCTGCTTTGACTTCAAAAATTAGCATTGAAACTTATAAGACCGTGACTTCAACAAAATTATCACTACACACACAATTGAAGAATAGTAGTTGAACTTGTCAAGGTCAATGGCCGTGAGAATTCTAGGCGAGACAACATTTTTTGTCACGGACTTGTCACGGTCAATGACCGTGACAAGTTCGTTAGAATTGTCACGGCCATGTCACGGGCCATGACCGTGACAAGTTTTGTCACGGTTATAAATCGTGACATTAAATAAAAATTGTCACGGTCATTGACCGTGATAACTTTATTTGTTAAGCACTTGTCACGATCAATGACCGTGACAATTCTGGGCAGAATTGAAAAAAATCTGCTGGGTAGTATGGCCACTGCCATTGCCCAGCAGTATATTTGTACATGTTATAGAAATGTTGTACCTGTTCAAACATCATATATCCAAATAAACTAGAGATAATGCAAATATACATTCAAAATAAAAACATTATGCATCACGATATAATCAAAACATAATTCAAATGTATCAACTTAAAAACAATTCAAATGTACCAACTAAAAAATACTACAATTAAATTCAAATAATGTCACTAAATGTCATAGGTAAGGTTAAATCCGAGGAGATGAGTAGGACACACGATTACGAGTTGACACACCCAATGATATACATCGTGACGCATTATTCGCGCAACCACAACGAGGAGTTCTCTTTCCCGGGTATCACATGCATGACGAGCACCCTAGACTCGATGTCTTGAAGCTCATGTCCATGAACTTGTCCACCCTGGACGATATTCGGGTCCCTTAACCCCCGCCCTATCTGCTGGCCATCAAATATGTCCAGTATACACACGCTCGGCCAACCAAGCATCGACATCGGTTGGTTGAAGGCAGCCAAATAGGGAAGTGGATCATCAAAGTCCGCACGTGTCGGTGATGAAGCAGCGAGGTCCACATCCTCGTCATCCCACACCTCAACCTCTCGCAGCCCCTCCCCCACTACCTTATCCTTCCCTTTCCCCTTGGGTTTTCCGCTGCCCAATGAACGCTTCATGAATGAGAACATATCTTGGACCGTCACCTCCAAACGGGACAACTTAGCATCATGCGAGTCCACTGTTCGAGCCAACCCGGTGTCACTCATCTCTAATCCGATGATCCTAGATATGGCCACCCGTGAGCTCACCCCCTTATCCTCCCCTTGCGATAAAAGCCAAGCACTTGACTGAGTGCGTCTATGGACAAATATGCCTTGTCGGCATCAGACTGCGACTCATGCACTTCTTTAAGCTTTACCTGAAACGACAAAAAGCACACGATTAGTAAAATAAGTAAATTAAAAAATTATAACGTAATTAATAAAAAGTAAACTGTCGAATTACTTACAATCGTGGCCGTGACACTCGGGGACACCTCCTTGTCCTTCCCACTCTTCGTCCGAAGAGCCACATATGTATCGATCCTATGTGGCCTACCCCCAGGGCCACTCCTTATCCCCAGAAATAAAATAAAGTAAAATTCGTATCGGCCCCGCAAAGTAAAATAATTTAGAATAATATATTTTTGTACTTATCGAAAAATTTAATCTTACCATCATCCTATGCTCCACCTCGGCGTAAGACGTCTGGCCGGAGTAGTGCACGTCCGTCTTTTTTGCCCAGTTTTCCCACCCTGATTGGCGAGATGCCAATTGTCGCTCCCCAATCTCATTGCCAGTGAACTTTTGTCATTGTGCCAATGAGATCAGCTCCTTCGGCGGGATGGATGCACGCCTTTGGATAATGGACTCTCGTGTCTTCCCAAAGTATGGGGTCCACATATTTTTCTTCCACGTCTTGTGTTGCACCCTCAACTGCTCAAAGATGGAATCGCATAGCTTTGGATCCAAACTGAATTGCTCCTGCCCAACAAATACAATGTTAGTTGCAAATAAATATAAATATAAATATAAAATGAAATTGAAATTGAAATATTCGTATGAATATAAATATAAATATAAATATAAATATAAATATAAATATAAATATAAATATAAATATAAATATAAATATAAATATAAATATAAATATAAATATAAATATAATATAAATATAAATACATTACCTTTAGTGCCATTCAAACATCTAACTTGAGCTCATATGACACCTCCTTCCAACTAATGTACCCCGGGCCGATGATCGTCTTTACCAGCTCGAGAGATCTCGCTAATAGCCCCAACTTGTTCTCGATGGCCATCCCCAATTCACCATATTTGGGGAGCCTAGGGGCGGAGGAGCTCTCGTCGCCTCTGCTACCACCGTGCCCAGACGACATCATCATAGCAGGCATCATCATCCTCGCCTTAATACCTAAAGGAGACATTTGCTGTAAAAAATATTATTAGTACATATCAAAATGAGTTAAAATAAGACATGCAAATTAACTAAAAATTAAAGTATACAATTATTAATTTACTAATTTACAATGAAGGGCAATCCTACATTCACAGTTATTCATATATTAATTCACTAATTTACAATGAGGGGCAATTATATATTAATTTACTAAAAAAATTAATAACCAATCAATTCGTTTACAAGGGACATTACGCACAAACATGCACATATACGCACACTACACACACAATTGAAGAATAATAGTTCAATTTCTTCTTCGATTTCAAAAATTAGCATTGAAACTTATAAGACCGTGACAAGGTCAATGACCGTGACTTCAACAAAATTATCACTACACACACAATTGAAGAATAGTAGTTGAACTTGTCAAGGTCAATGGCCGTAAGAATTCTGGGCGAGACAACATTTTTTGTCACGGACTTGTCACGGTCAATGACCGTGATAAGTTCGTTAGAATTGTCACGGCCATGTCACGGGCCATGACTGTGACAAGTTTTGTCACGGTTATAAACCGTGACATTTAATAAAAATTGTCACGGTCATTGACCGTGCCAACTTTATTTTTTAAGCACTTGTCACGGTCAATGACCGTGACAATTCTGGGCAGAATTGAAGAAAATCTGCTGGGCAGTATGGCCACTGCCATTGCCCAGCAGTATATTTGTACCTGTTATAGAAATGTTGTACCTGTTCAAACATCATATATCCAAATAAACTAGAGATAATGCAAATATACATTCAAAATAAAAACATTATGCATCACGATATAATCAAAACATAATTCAAATGTACCAACTTAAAAACAATTCAAATGTACCAACTAAAAAATACTACAATTCAATTCAAATAATGTCACTAAATGTCTTAGGTAAGGTTAAATCCGAGGAGATGAGTAGGACACACGATTACGAGTTGACACACCCAATGATATACATCGTGCCGCATTATTCGCGTAACCACAACGGGGAGTTATCCTTCCCGACTATCACATGCGTGACGAGCACCCTTGACTCGATGTCTTGAAGCTCACATCCATGAACTAGTCCACCCTGGACGATATTCGGGTCCCTCAACCCCCGCCTTATCTGGTGGCCATCAAATATGTCCAGTATAAACACGCTCGGCCAACCAAGCGTCGACATCGGTCGGTCGAAGGGAGCCAAATAGGGAAGTGGATCATCAAAGTCTCCACGTGTCGGCGATGAAGTAGCGAGGTCCACATCCTCGTCATCTAGCACCTCGTCCTCCCATAACCCCTCCCCCACTACCTTCTCCTTCCCTTTCCCCATGGGTTTTTCGCCGCCCAATGAACGCTTCATGAATGACAACATATCTTGGACCGTCACCTCCAAACAGGACAGCTTCGCATCATGCGAGTCCACCGTTCGAGCCAACCCGATGTCGCTCATCTCCAATTCGAAGATCCTAGATTTGGACACCTACGAGCTCACCCCCTTATCCTCCCCTTCCGATCAGAGCCAAGCACTTGGCTGAGTGCGTTTGTGGATGAAAATGCCTTGTCGGCATCAGACTGCGACTCATGCACTTCTTTATGCTTTGTCTGAAATGACAAAAAGAACATGATTAGTAAAATAAGTAAATTAAAAAATTATAACGTAATTAACAAAAAGTAAACTGTCGAATTACTTACAATTGTGGCCGCGATGCTCGGGGACACCTCCTTGTCCTTCCCCTTCTTCGTCCGAAGATCCACATAAGTATCGAGCCTACATGGCCTACCCCCAGGGCCACTCCCTATCCCCTGAAATAAAATAAAGTAAAATTATTATCGGCCCTGCAAACTAAAATAATGTATAATAATATATTTCTATAGTTATAGAAAAATTAAATCTTGCCATCATCCTATGCTCTACCTTGGCGTAAGACGTCCGGCCGGAGTAGTACACGTCCGTCTTTATTGCCCGGTTTTCCCTCCCTGATTGGCGAGATGCCAATTGTCGATCCCCGATCTAATTGTCAATGAACTTTTGCCATTGTGCCAATGAGATCGACTCCTTCGGCGGGATGGATTCACGCCTTTGGATAATGGACTCTCGTGTCTTCCCAAAGTACCGGGTCCGCATATTTTTCTTCCACTTCTTGTGTTGCTCCCTCAACTGCTCAAAGACGAAATCGCGTAGCTTCGGGTCCAAGCTGAATAATACCGATCCAACAAATACCATGTTAGTTTCAAATAAATATAAATATAAATATAAAATGAAATTGAAATCGAAATTGAAATATTCATATGAATATAAATATAAATATAAATATAAATACATTACCTGCAGTGCCACCCAAACAGCTAACTTGAGCTCATATGGAACCTCCTTCCAACTATTGTACCCCGGGCCGATGATCGTCTTTACCAGCTCGAGGGATCACTCTAATAGCCCCGACTTGTTCTCGATGGCCATCCCCAATTCGCCATATTTGGGGAGCCTAGGGTCCGAGGAGCTCTCGTCGCCTCCACTACCACCGAGCCCAGACGACATCATCATAACAGGCATTATCATCCTCGCCTTAACACCTGAAGGAGACATTTGTTGTAAAAAATATTATTAGTACATATCAAAATGAATTAAAAGAAGACATGTAAATAAACTAAGAATTAAAGTATACAATTATTAATTTACTAATTTACAATGAAGGGCAATCCTACTTTCATAATTAATCATTTATTAATTCACTAATTTACAATGAGGGACAATTATATATTAATTTACTAAAAAAATTAATAACCAATCAATTCGTTTACAAGGGACATTACGCACACAAATGCACATACACGCACACTACACACACAATTGAAGAGTAGTAGTTCAATTTCTGCTTTGACTTCAAAAATTAGCACTGAAACTGATAAGACCGTGACAAGGTCAATGACCGTGACTTCAAAAAAATTAGCACTAGAGACACAATTGAAGAATAGTAGTTGAACTTGTCAAGGTCAATGACCGTGACAATTCTGGGCGAGAGAACTTTTTTTGTCACGGACTTGTCACAGTCAATGACCGTGACAAGTTCGTTAGAATTGTCACGGTCATATCATGGGCCATGACCGTGACAAGTTTTGTCACCGTTATAAACCGTGACAACCCGTGACATTTAATAAAAAATTGTCACGGTCATTGACCGTGACAACTTTATTTGTCAAGCACTTATCACGGTCAATGACCGTGAAAATTCTGGGCAGAATTGAAAAAACTCTGCTAGGCAGTATGGCCACTGCCATTGACCAGCAGTATATTTGTACCTGTTATAGCAATGTTGTACCTGTTCAAAGATCATATATCCAAATAAACTAGAGATAATTCAAATATAAATTAAAAATAAAAACAATATGCATCACGATATAATACAAATATAATTCAAATGTACCAACTTAAAAAAAATTCAAATGTACCAACTAAAAAATAATACAATTCAATTCAAATAATGTCACTACATGTCTTGGGTAAGGTTAAATCCGAGGAGGTGAGTTGGCCACACGATATACGAGTTGACACACCCACTGATATACATCGTGCCCCATTATTCTCACAACCACAACGGGGAGTTCTCCTTCCCGAGTATCACATGCGTGACGAGCACCCTGGACTCAATGTCTTGAAGCTCACATCCATGAACTAGTCCATCCTGGACGATATTCGGGTCTCTCAACCCCCGCCCTATCCACTGGCCATCAAATATGTCCAGTATAAACATGCTCGTCCAACCAAGCATCGACATCGTTCGATCGAAGGGAGCCAAGTAGAGAAGTTGATCATCAAAGTCTGCACGTGTTGGCGATGAAGCAGCGAGGTCCACATCCTCGTTGTCCCGCACCTCATCCTCCCGCACCCCCTCCCCCACTACCTTCTCCTTCCCTTTCCCCATGGGTTTTTCTCCGCCCAACGAACGCTTCATGAATGACAACATATCTTGGACCATCACCTCCAAATGGGACAGCTTCGCATCATATGAGTCCACCATTCGAGCCAACCCGATGGCGCTTCTCGCCAATCCGATGATCCCTGATTTCGACACCTGCGAGCTCACCCCCTTGTCCTCCCCTTACGATCAGAGCCAAGAACTTGGCTGAGTGCGTCTGTGGACAAAGATGCCTTGTCGGCATCAGACTGTAACTCATGCACTTCTTTAAGCTTTGCCTGAAATGACAAAAAGCACATGATTAGTAAAATAAGTAAATTAAAAAATTATAACGTAATAAACAAAAAGTAAACTGTCGAATTACTTACAATCGTGGTCGCGATGCTCGGGGACACCTCCTTGTCCTTACCCTTCTTCGTTCGAAGATCCACATAAGTATCGAGCCTATGTGGCCTACCCCCAGGGCCACTCCCTATCCCCTGAAATAAAATAAAGTAAAATTAGTATCAGCGCCGCAAAGTAAAATAATGTAGAATAATATATTTCTGTAGTTATAGCAAAATTAAATCTTACCATCATCCTATCCTCCACCTCGGCGTAAGACGTCCGACCGAAGTAGTGCACGTACGTCTTTTTTACCCGATTTTCCCTCCCTGATTGTCGAGATGCCAATTGTCGCTCCCCGATCTCATTGTCAATGAACTTTTTCCATTGTGCCAATGAGATTGGCTCCTTCGGCGGGATGGATTCACGCCTTTGGATAATGGACTCTCGTGTCTTTCCAAAGTACCGGGTCCGCATATTTTTCTTCCATGTCTTGTGTTGCTCCCTCAACTGCTCCAAGACGGAATCGCGTAGCTTCGGATCCAAGCTGAATAATTCATGTCCAACAAATACAATGTTAGTTTCAAATAAATGTAAATATAAATATAAAATGAAATTGAAATCGAAATTGAAATATTCATATTCATATGAATATGAATATAAATATAAATATAAATATAAATATTAATATTAATATAAATATAAATATAAATACATTACATGTAGTGCCACCCAAACACCTAACTTGAGCTCATATGGCACCTCCTTCCAACTATTGTACCCCGGGACGATGATCGTCTTTACCAGCTCGAGGGATCTCGCTAATAGCCCCGACTTTTTCTCCATGGCCATCCCCTATTCGCCATATTTGGGGAGCCTAGGGGTCGAGGAGCTCTCGTCGCCTCCGCTACCACCGATCCCATATGACATCATCATAATATGCATCATCATCCTCGCCTTAATACCTGAAGGAGACATTTGCTGTAAAAAATATTTTTATTACATATCAAAATGAATTAAAAGAAGACATGAAAATAAACTAACAATAAAAGTATACAATTATTAATTTACTAATTTACAATGAGGGACAATCCTACTTTCATAATTAATCATATATTAATTTACTAATTTACAATGAGGGGCAATTATATACTAATTTACTTAAAAAATTAATAACCAATCAATTCGTTTACAAGGGACATTACGCACAAACACACACATACACGCACACTACACACACATATACACACACGTGCACATACACACACACACCGTGCACATTCACACACACACACACACACCCATGCACATTCACACACACACACACAGCCCCCGATCCCTCCCCCCTCCCCCCTCCCCCCCTCCCCCCCATCTCCTCTATCTCCTCCTTAGGGTGAGTTCAAGTATGTTTCATTTAATTTCAAGTAATTTTCAAAAAAAGTTGAAAAATCCCACACCCATTGTAAAGTTACAATTAAAGCTATACAATTTATTAATTAAAACTATACAATTGTTGAGATTGCCCCACCACACACACACACCACCCCACCACCACCACACGCACCTCAATTCTGAATTCCAAAACAACGGCATCTAGCTCGTAATATGTACACGAGTGCAACATCCCCACCCCCACCTTCACCCCTACCGCCCACACACACGCACAATACATAACAGTGATATAAAGTAATTTTAAGAAAAAAGTTGAAAAATCACACCCCCATATGGACATTAATCCAGTGGTCATACCACTTCTAAAATTAACCAACCCAACATCGATCCACTATAATCCAACCGCAACAACAAATGTGTATCACGTACTCCTTCTAATTCATCTACTCAATTAAATCATTTCATCAATTAAACTAACAATTAAAGTATACAACTATTAATTTACTAATTTACAATGAGGAGCAATCCTACTTTCATATGAAATGGGCACTAATTATTAATTTACTTTCATATAAAACATACAATTAAAGTTACAATTAAAGCTATACAATTTATTTTATTAAGGCTATACAATTAAAGTTATTTCGAATCTCAATAATTTTCTGTTAATGAGGGGCAATCCTACTTGCATATGAAAGGGGCAATACATATTTTACTAATCAATTTGTTCATTTCAATCATTGAAATTGCCCAACCACACACACCCCACCCACCCCAACCACACACACACCACCACCACCCCACCCACCCCACCCCCTCCCCCACCACACACACGCACACGTACATGCACACACACCACCCCACCCCCTCCCCCCACCACACACACATGTACACACACACAACCACCCCCTGCCCCCCACCCAGCCCCCTGTCCCTCCCCTCCCTAGCCCCATGTCCCTCCCCCTCCCCCCACCACACATACACACACCCCCCCCCACCCCACACCCACCACCCCCTCCCCCCTCCCCCCACCACACACATATACACACACATACACACACATATAGAAATGAAAGAGAAAGATAGGAAAAAAACATACCTTAGAGAGAGAGAGAGAGAGAGCTCGAAATCGCTTAGAGAGAGAAAGAGAGGGAAAATAAAAAACGGTGGGAAGAAAAGAAAGGGTAGGGTTTTTTTTACTGAACAAATTGTCACGGACGTGTAACGGTCCTTGACCGTGACAATATTATAAGGATTGTCACGGTCATTGACCGTGACAAGTATAGTTGTCATGGCCTTGTCACGATCAATGACCGTGACAAAAAATGCGTATTTTTTTGTCACGGTCAATGACCGTGACAAGGCTAGCCGTTGGAAGGGTGCCAATTTACCCATTTTTGTGTAGTGGGTGGAATTTTAGAAATTGAGGTGAATGAGCTTGGCCAACCCATTGAAGAACCCGCGTCAAGACTTGCTTCAAATTTAGGGGATCTAGCGCGCAATGTCCAACTAGAACCATTGACCTACTTTGATTGGAGACAAGTACCCGAAGAGGAGAAGAACATAATTTGGATTCATATCAAGGTGTAATGTTAATAAAATGAAAATAGGGTTCCTAATTTTAATACACGAATATCTTTATTCCATTTTATTTCTCTAACACGTTAATGTAATGTAAAAGAATATGAATGCCACGGAAGAGATGAGAAAATATATAATGCAATCAGTCGGAAGAAAGTGGAAGGAGTAAAAGACCACGACAAAGCTCCAAGGTTATACTAAGTATAGAACTAATGAGGAACGTTTGGCAAACTATCCCAAACGAGTCGAGAAAAATTAGGGGAAAATGCTCGTCTATAACTGGGACTCCGCCCGAGCACATGTATATACTAGTTGTTGAATCTAGTCATGATTTACGTGTACACACTATTCCTATCTCGCCTATAAAGAACATCATAAAAAGAATTAATTTATTGAAAAGATTACTATTAGGATTTAATCAAAATTTTCTATATGATTAACTTTATTTCCATTGTATTAGGACGAAAGTGCGAAGAACAAAGCCATCCGTGAACTTTTGCAAATGACGCACACATATGGTAGAAAAACTCATGCTCAAGTTAGACACGCGGTAACAAATTTGTATTAACTAATTCATTGTTATTATTGTATTGTCATGTTATGCTTTGACACTTAATATATTGTGCTTGTAGATGACTAGAGCGATGGGATTCAAACCAAATCGTAGGATGTTGTACAAGGAGACACATGTAACCAAAGTGAATGGGCCTATTAATGAAGCAGCTGCCCGAGCGATTGTATGTATCTTTTGTGCTGTGATTTTTTTTAGATAACTATACATAGCCCCTTCGTTAATAGTTTTTATATAACTAAATGTTAAATTTAGGAATGCATATTATCCCTCAGCTAAGGAATTTCATAATTATAGGTGCCTTCAACTCTCTATGCTATTAGGTGGTTCCACCACAATCGACATATTTTTCTATTAAGGGTGATCAGACCCTGATATCAAAATATGTTAATTTTTATAATTAGACTATCATTATTAGCATGTGATAGAAATATGAGATATTTAAAACATTCTCCACAACATATGAAATGAAATAATCCAACGACAACTAAACCATCCAACACATTAATCGGATCAGTTTCAGAGAGATGAATTCTAAAGAGATAAAGAGTCTAACTTCTCTCTAATCTTCTTTTCTTTATGTTGCGAAATTATTTCCAAAATTACCGCTCATTATAAATTCATCCCAATCACTTCAATCCAATGCTAATAAACTCCCTGATTTTCATTATAATGACCAATTGAAGAATAATAGTTCAATTTCTGCTTTGACTTCAAAAATTAGCATTGAAACTGATAAGACGATTATGTGTACTAATAATGGAAGGAACCTTAACCTATATAGAAACAATGAAAAATCCTATGCGGAAATCTTGAACCCATCACCCAAAAAATTGATTAAAACCCCAAGAATTCATGGTGAGAAAACTTACGTTCTGACCAATGGAAAATTTGTATCAAGAACACTTGCAAGAATGTAAAGAAAAACTGATCAAAAAATTAACTTTGGGGAGGAATAAAACCTTTCCAAATCATGATGTACTTAATTCTAATCTTCAAACAAATTATAAACCAAATCCTTATTTGAGGTTTGTGCCCCTTGGAAAAGGATATTTCGATATATCTTTTACAGAAAAATATGATAAAAAAGGAATTTGGTTTATTGGGGCGTGTTCTCTTCCCTATGGCATTATGAGACTTACACAATGGATTCCAAATTACATACCAGGTGTGGTTGCTCATTATTTTCATACTCAAGTCCAGATTAGACTTTATGGCCTTGGACAAGAATTTTAGTATCCCTAGATTCTCATGAATTTTAGACCCTACCAAAGTTTGTGGTTGTTAATAATGATGGCACCGAAGTTCTAATTATATATGAGGGCATTCCTTATTTATCCTCCAAACGTTGATGAATTATTCACTAATTCCACGATTTTAGAATTAATGAGAACTAGAAACAAAAAGGGGTTTCTCATTTCATTAATTGTTGTAATCTTCTCTATGAAACTGTTGTTATGTAATTTTAGAGCTTTAGGGAATTCTAATCACAATGACAAGTTTTCTAACCTCCCCAAGGCTCACAATCAAAGTTTAATAGGGATTGCTGAACCTGTGATTGATTTTTATTCTATGTATGCTTCTTTTTTGTATTCTTTTAATTTGAATATTTTTCCACTAATAGTAGAGGTAATTCTCTTTCATATATTTGGCTTATAGGTGCTACTAATATAGGCCTTATTTCTATTTTCTTTAAGTCTTGATAACACATCACTGTCTCTAGTTAGTTTGTCAAATCTTTTCTCATTATATTTTTTACATGCTAAAAAACTATTGTTGCTAGAAGATCCTTGTGGAGTGATATTATTAATTATATATCTGATTTTAATGGGCCTATTACGATTGTCGATGACTTATATTGCATTCTTGGGGCTCATGACAAGAAATGTGGAAATCTCCCTTCTAGAATATCTTATGCCGAGTTTCAAGCCTTCATTGATACCTGTCAGTTGATCTATTCCAATATTAAAGGTTCTCTTTTTACACGACCTTGAAGAAATTATGGTTCTAATCATGTTGTATGAAAGCTTGATAGAGTTATGTGCTCTCATAGTTAGTTTGATAATTGGTCTAACTGCTATGTTGAAGTCGTTCCAAAATCTATATCTAATCACTCTGCCTTGCTTTTAACCGGCCTTAAATTATCATAGAGTCCCTCTCCTTTTATAATTAAGGCCATGTGGACCAACCACAATGAGTTTCAAAATATGATTTCAAATGCTTATGAATCTATCAGAATGGTGGGTTGTCCAAATTGTTCAGCTAATCTTTAACATATAGAGAGAGGCGGAATGCAGGTTAGGTTATGTTTCGTTTGTGTGGTGGGGTGGCTATTAATATATAGAGAGTGAGAGGTAAAATGTGTCGGGTTGTGTTTTGTGTGTGTATGCATGGTTGGTAGGGCGATATGAGTTACGAATGAAAATCTTATTAAATTATTATGATAGGAAAATTTGGAGACAATCAATTCACGATCATAATACACAATTCAGTCTAGTGAATGACTTAAATTGAGATAAAACACAAATCGTCAAGTGAATAAAAGTAACAATAGAAACTAAGAACTACACCCAACTCTTTTACTAGTTTAACTTCCATTCACCCTAAGTTATGACTGATTTTATCTTTAAAAAATGTACAAAACATTTCATCCTTAAACATACAAAACATTTATCCCCTGAAGAGCCACAACCAAACAGAGCATTAGGAGGGCATGATTCACCTGTCTAACATCATTGTAAAATTTACCATTTTGAAGAGCCGCAACATAAGTGTATCCATATTGCCCTTCCCTTTTCAGAAAAAGAAACATAATATTTATTTCATTCCAACTTAACTACGTGATATGCCAATAAATTGATGGCCTAAAATTTAACATTCATATCAAGGTAGAAGTAACTAGTAAGTTCTCTTGGCGCCATGTCACTCAAATCGGCAGAGATCTCCTCTAATAACTCAAATACCTAGGGAAAACATTCTCAACAAGTAAAGAAAAATAAAATGATTTCCTTAACCATGTTTAGAAAATAATAATAGTAATGAGATTAATAAAAAATGTGAGAAATAATATTATTATTTCTTATCATCTATATCAATGTATCTACCTCTATATAATGTTGACAAATCAATTATTGGTGTCACCTGTAGACTAATTTTTCTCTCTTTTGGTTCAATGTCACATTGAATGTTAGTTGAGTAATTCTATGATATATAATTGTTACCCAAATTAGAATAAACTAGGTTTTAACCCCGCTCGATGTGCAGACATTTTATAATTCTCATTATAGAGTACTTTAGACATTCTTGTCATTTTTAATTCGATTTTTAATATCAAGTGTCCACCGACAATGTACTTATCAATTACACAAAAAAAATTAATACCGGCTTACGGTATTCTATATAACAGTCATTATGTCTTCCATTTCGATTGGCCTTATGTCCTCAGTTCCGCTCATTAAGCTGCACTCTAAATGGATTGCAGGTGATAGGAAGTCGATTAATGTTTGGTTTGGTAATTATCTTGACACTCCCATTCCATCTTCTCTAAACGTTAATTGTTCAACTCATCTTAAGTCTAATCTTTATGATATCATTATCGATTGTAATTGGAAGATGCTTGATTGCTTTATCAACTCATTTCCTTATATTTGTTATTCTTTTTCAAAATTTAAACTCCCTATTTTTTAAACCAAAGATATGCATATTTTGAAATTCTCTTTTTCTGGCGACCTATCTTTTGATGAAGATTATAAGTGTGTTAAAGGTGATGATTTTGGGGCTATTGATTTCAAAAAGCTCTAGATTAAGTTTGTGCCTAGTAGAATCTCTTTGATTAGTTGAAGATTGTTGCACAATAACCTCCCAACTGATGATCATATGAATATAAAAGGTATTCATATAGTATCCTCATGCCACCTCTGTGATTCCACCAATTATAAAGAACATTCCATTAATTTCTTTATGAAATGAAATTTTGCTAGATCATTAAGGACAATGACTCCCCTCTCTTTTTAATCTAGTGATTCCTTATCCTTATGATGTTAAAGATTTTTTTGAGTTTTCTCAATAACCCTCATCATGGCCCTCAGATGATGAACTACTGAGTCAAATACCATGAACTCTAATACAATATAACCCAAGATACAAAAACGATACCAATTGTATCTCCAATATAATTTTATCTCTGAATACAAGTAAAAAAGTACATAAGCCGATTCGATAAATAAATAAATAAAATAGGAGAGTGAGCATGTAGGCTCGGCACCTACACCCTATAGTATCATCAAGGTAGAGTAGCTCAAAATCGAATCAAGGTAGAGTATCTCCAATACAGTATTTTTTATATATGATCAAGATATTTTCCTTTTTTTATCTTGGGTACAAACTGTAATAAAATGCAAATTCTTGAATTTGGGTTTTTCTTGATTATGAACTCAATTTAGATTTATTGTTCCATATTATGAATTATATATGTGCGTCTTGATGGAAACTTAAATCATGTATGTAGGTATTCTTACATATGTATCGTATAATTTGAAGTTTGTATAAAAATTGGGGTTAATTTTTGCAGTAAGAGATCGATGATTTAAAATCACAACATCACCAGTGCTGCATAGGATGTGTTTGGGCAAGTTTAGGATCCGAAAGAAATAGGCGTGTTAGCACATTTGGACTCAGTGTCTCTCCGAGTATGATATTTGGGCCATCATATAATCAATCTCAATCTGAGTTGAGAGATATTGAGACATAACATCAACAAGAGCTAGAGAAGATATGACGTGAGATGGAGGCTGAACATGAGAGGATGGGATGTGAGATAGAGGTAGAATATGATAGAAAGTAAACAAAATGAAAGATAAACTGGGAGCTCAGATGCAAGAAAATATATTTACTAGGGAATCTCATATAAATGAACGGGTGGAAGCTCATATACGAGATTTTATGGAGTCTCGTATGCATTCTATGGGTGATTTTATCCAATCTAGGCGAGATGTTTCTTTAGGCGCTAAACAGGTCAACTTTTATTAATCATTGGATGTATGAGTACAATTTCTTAATTTTATGCATTACATCTTATATTTTGTATATCTAATTGCTAGGTTCATGTCAATGCCAATATTGATCTTGTAGCATCAACATAGTTGCAACCGTTAACATCTGAGGTTCAATCGCAACGGTTATCGCAACCCTGAATGAAGGCACCACCATAAATCATATCGCAAATTCAACTTCGAAACTATTGTGGGGTTAGTATTTATTCCTCTAAAATTCTTCATGGCACATTTTAAAGCAAGAGCGTTAATATTTTCATCGTTTGATGCATATAAGATTCATTATATATATTATAGTTATGCTCGTTCCAATGTCAATTCGTTGAAAATATGTTTATGGAACTAATTTATGAGGTTATATATGTTTAAATTTGTGGAAGGGATTTATTTGTTGTTTATTTTGGTGATTGTTGTTGTTGTTGAGTTAATTTTAAATGTTAAAACAAATTGGTTTTCATGAATAAACAAAGGAAACTCTTCGATTTTTTTTAAAATAATAAGCATGTTAAACATGTTTTGCTACTATATAACTATTTACTCTATCAACATCCACGTATTTTTATCACTTCACTTATTCGAATGCATGGAAAAAATAGAATACATTATAGTAGCCAACTACAATAAAAAGTAATTTACAAAATATTACATCTATTTTTTTATAATAATGCATTGACCACAATTTGTCATAAAAAATATTAAAACTTTAGGAATCACTTTTGAAAATTAATCTTTTAACCTGTATATAAAAAATGTTACCATACCAAGATTGTGTGTCTTACGATTTTTATTTGGGCTGGATCGCAAACTTCATAAGCTATATGGGAATATTATTTGCTAACATATTACATTTTTTTTATATTTGAAAATATATTTTAAAAGTTGTTACATCACCATTTTTCAGTTTTCTTGTACAAGTTGTTGTAAGTTTTCATTATCACTATATAAGTTGTTGATTAGAAAATAATGGAGCTAATTACTATATTCCAACTATTTTCTTGTTCAAATTTTAGGAGCGGATGAAGACGGCAAAAAATACCAACTAATTGAAAAGTTTGAATTGTCCTAACCACCTTTCATTTTTCTTTTGTGCGTCACTTTTACATTGACTTATTTACTTTTTAATACTTATGTTCTTTCTTTTTAGAGGTGGTTCTGTCATGACCATGGTCACGGAGATATTTTATTGACTGTTTTGAACATTACTCTAGCATTCTTATATGATGATATATGTTTCATATTTTGTTTAGAATATTTGTGTACAAATTTTTGGCTGATTAGTAGACAACTTTGGGATGTTTGAAGATACACTTTCTACATTTTGTTTTGGGATGATTAGATACTATAGTATATTGACGACAAATTTTCTTCTTTTTGTTTTGGGATGATTAGTTGTTATAGTATATAATTTTTCTTTGGTTGATTGAAAATTTCTTTGATGGATCAATTATAATATTAATGATGTCTACTTGGATATTATATGGCACTTAAAATATTTACACTTTATAAAAAAATGTTGGAATATAGTATGGGGAACGTTAGTTAACATTGTGATGTTTTCAAGTAAATGATTGAATCTTATGTTAATGTCTTGATTTAATATTCTCGGCGCTTTTGGAGAAACGTTGAGATAAAACCCGACATTTTCCAAAAAAAAGTTGCAACTATGCCACAAGGCATGGACAATTGTCGACGGTTAGCAACCATAGTAGGAAGCGTCGGGAAAAGTCTATCCTACATTTTTAACAAATGATGCTTATTTTTCGACCTTCAATACGCCGCCAAATGTCGAGATTTATTTTCCCGATGTTTTTAGAGTTTATTCCGACGTTTACAATATATCGCTAAAAGTTGAGAGTGTTCAAAATGTAAGAATAGATGTCACAAGCGATAGGAGCCTTTGTTTTATCATTTTGATGCGGATGCACTTATTCCTCGACCGCATCCAGGATGTCCAAAACATCGTGGTAATAGTCTAGACTAGAATTGAGGTGTTTAGAGCATTCGAATTCGTCACCATTAAAAATGATGTCGAATATGCCATCAGTTTTGAGGTTGTTAATCCCAAAAATAAGAGCGCGCATGATACGCCCCAACCCAGTTACTTATAAATAAGTTTGAATGTCAAAGTGAGTCAAACCATAACTAAATTAACCAAACCATAAACACGAGTCTAAATTCTTTATTTATCAACGTAAATTCACACAACTTAAAACTTTTTCACAATATTAAAGTAGTCATGCTTACACAAACTCTCTTGAAAGAAAAGTTGACTTAATTACATCATTTACAATATAACCAAATCATTGTCTACCCGTTCCTTAAAAACCCAACCCGACCTCCTAGATTTGGCAGTGACATCATGTTACCTGAAATACAAAAACGTAGGAACCGTGAGCAAAATAGATCAGTGAATGCATCACTACTACACCATTGCATAAAATTAAATGCAATAAATCATGTCCATATAATAATTTTTTAACTTATCTGACGCAGTCATAATGAATGACCAAAATTTTCGAATCATGATTCACACATATCCTATTTGCAATAGACAATTCTCCCCCATTCCTAGTCGAGGAGTAACCCCTTATTTGTAATAGACAATCCTCCCCCATTACGAACTGGGGAGTAACCTCCCATTTCAGTAAACTGAAATGATCAATTTCATATTCCTAATATTCTCATCATGTCCATATCAATATAGAGATACCTATTTCTAGTGAGTACACTCACCTTGGTAACTTAATGCGATTTTTCTATGGTTTTGTCTGTCGCTTATTCAATGGGTTCTTCTTCCCTTCCTATCATTCTTACAATGTTAGTATCATCATAAGAATACCAATAGTCCAAATAATAATTTAAACATAACCCAATTCATAAGCATCATGTGACCCCATTCAAATCATTTATTGTAAATGAAGCTCCATCCACATTCATGTCAAGATATTTAACATATCCGAACAATAACATAAATCATAATCAACCATATCAATTCAATCATGTAATTTACTAACTCATAGTTAATCAATTTCCTCCACACACACACACACACACACGCACACACACACACACACACACACACACACACACACACATATATATATATATATATATATATATATATATATATATATATATATATATATATATATATATATATATATATATATATGGAAATATGGTTGAAAGCATGACCCATTCATCTTTAGCATACTTCTTATTATTCTATACTTTTTATACGCTAAGTT
This sequence comes from Sambucus nigra, assembly GCA_949130495.1. Lineage (NCBI taxonomy): Eukaryota > Viridiplantae > Streptophyta > Magnoliopsida > Dipsacales > Adoxaceae > Sambucus > Sambucus nigra. The sequence continues at coordinate 12,993,334 of OX422224.1, forward strand.
TCCATTTAATAGTCCAAACATACTTTAACTTCTTATTAGGAATTCAATCATTAACATATTAGGTTTTCAATCCAAAAGACGGCGCATCATTTCAAGTTTCCTAAAGTAAAATATGCTAATTTCTTTACTACATAGCAAATCTCCCCTATAGACCCCTTTATTGTCCAGTTAACTTCCAAGAATTTTCATAATTTTTCTATCACATAAATTTCTATGATATTTCACCCAATTTCAATACACATACTGAATAATACAAAATTAAAGTTTCATAATTTTCAAAGTTCATAATTTATGTCAAAAGTTTTGTCAAACTCGAAGCATATCCAATCAGATTATGCAAATGGCAACTATGTGCCGACATACTACCATCACTAAGGTCTAACCACAAGGAGTTTAATTCTAATTTTCAAATATGCTATGAATATGTGAGCTTAGTTTTATAACCAACTGAAATTTCCCAATTCTATTAAGCATACAAAAACTTATGAAAGTTTGAACACACAAGGGTTCTAAACAAGGTAAGATAAAGGATTTACACCTCCAACTTTCTTCAAACTTGTATCTATCTATACATATACATAAAGTCATGAAAGTTTAGTAAACAATTGATGATTTCTATCATTTTAATCCGTAATACAAAAAAAATAACAAGATTTATAGATAGAATTACGTTAAGGACTCTTATGTGATTTTCTATAGATTTTTCTCCAATTTCTCCTCGCACTTTTCTTCCTAAGCTTCGCGATTCTCTCTATTCAAGCCAAAATTCTCTCGTGGTTGAATTTGATAAAGAATGAGGTAATTCTAAGGTATTTAAGTCAGCTAAACCATCCTCCTTTTCCAACCAATAAAATTGAGGCATTTGTTGTACTAAAAGATGAAATACCACTTAAACGAATGGACAAATATTCTCTTGATTCGTAATTTCAGTATAACTTCTTCTCGGACCTCCGTTTGATACGCCATTTATTGTGTTACAAACCTAACTCATATATATACAACTATCGAGTTTTTACCCTAAGTCAATTGTTATATTATAAGGGTCAAAACAAGTATCCAAAATGAGCATTCCTATCAAAAACTTTAAAATTTTATGTTTGTAACCAATTCGATATTTCATGATTTTGAAGGTAGGATTAGACTAAATATAATAACCTAACATTATATATATTAATAACACATTATCCATATCACATAAGGTAAGGATGATTCAAATATAGTTTATCATAGTTATATTCGGATTGTCACAACGCAACTACTCAGCATTGAGAGAAATGTGTCCGGGTTCAAGAATCAGACTGAAACTTTTGCTTCATAGGATAGGTTGGGTGCATTTTTAGGTAGTTCCAAAGGTGAATATTTAAGTACTGCCAAAACCTTATCTCAGTGTATTGACTATGAATATGAACATGAACATGAACATGGTTGTCTAAATTTCTTTCATATTTGTCCACCCACATTTTTTTATTTCCCATCTCCATCTGGCCAACTATATGAAATTTTTGTATAATATTAGTTGGTAGATGAATAGGTCATGATCTGGGTAATCTCTTTGCAAGGGGTGATTTTCTTCAAATTACAAATAATCCATATGGACTTTGAGCATAAAACAAAAATATATCAATTTTTTTTTTATAAGTAAAACAAAAATATTTTATATTAGACATTATAACAAATATAAAGTGATTTAGGTTAATGTTGATTTCATTTTTCTTAATTCATATAACTTCTGATCGTATATTATTACTAACATCAAATTTGGAAACACGAATTAAATTTTGAGGGTTGGCAATCATTTCATCTTAGACAATAGCCCCACTTCCCTACGTTTTATATCAAGATTCCTTTTATTTTGATAAATAAAAAATGCTGGGGATTAAGATTAACATATTACTCCTAAAGTTTACTTTTTTGTTTAGGATCAACATAATTACTTCAAATAAGAGGACAAACAGGTAGTAGTTGGATGTGTAAACGAAACTACTGACGTTGTTTGTATATTTTTTTATGAAAGCAAAGAGTTGAAAAAAGGTAAGTTGTATTATTTATTAATTGTTATTTGTTGGTACAAGTTTTTGTCACTAATCAATGCCAATAATTTCAAATATTACTAATGCGTTAGCGATTCCCAAAATAAGAAGAATTTTTTTTTTTAATTTTATACGTTACTAATTTTTTATTTTAGACTTTAATTCAAATTGACTAGTTTATTACACTTTATCATATTTTTCATCTCTAGATGTAAATTTTGTCACTAAAATTAATCTTTGGTGACATTTAGCGAGGAAAAATGTACAAAAATCTAATAAACTATCAAAGTGATTAATTTGTATTAAAGTCTTAAAAAAATGGGCATATGCCGAATAGTCCCTCGAACATTTTTTAATACACAATTAGTCAAAGCCTTTTTATTTTGTTTCAAAAAGTCCCTAACCACATAAAAATACTCAAAACAAGGATACACACAAACCCATTTTCCCACCTCCTTCTGCCCCCACCCCTGCTGTCGGAGCTTCCACAGCCCTCGTTGGAGCTCCGTCGACCCTACCAGAGCTCCTATGAGGGTCTCCGGAACTCCAGTAGTGGGGGTGGGGAGGGGGTGCCTCTAACGCGGACTTTTAAAAATAAAAGAATAATGGTTAAATGGGTGTTTGAAGGTGTTTTTGAAATAAAATAATAATATTTGGACTAAACGTGTATTAAAAAATGTTCAGAGGATTTTTTGACAATTGATCTAAAAAAAATTAGTAATGTATTTAACTGAAGAAAAAAAACGAAAAAAATCGAGTTGAATTTGTTATTCAAGGTGGACATATTCAACAAATTCACAAGTTGATGTTGAAAAGCATTGACTTCTTCGTATTGAATTGATGGAAAAAAACATGCTCTCACAAAGTGACAAAAACTAAGTCTTTGTATCAATAAATTACTAGTAAGGTTCCAATGCATGGAAGCATCATGTTTAATCCGATCATATATAGTAATTGTAGTGAAAATGATGATCGGAGTATTCAAATGTCAAAGAGAATAGAATTCTATTGGATGTGTTATGTGTGAAACTTAAGCCAAACCGATCACTGGACATTGTTTGTATAAGTAGGGGGAGCTGAAGATGATTTAGAAACAAGTAATTGAATAACCAAACGCGCATAAGTTCATAGAAAGGTGATAAAGTCTTGTGTTTGTTATCCCATTTGTCATTCTTTTAATATTTGGTATCTTAGCAAAATAATCGTTTGATATTGATAAATGACTATGTATATCATGATTTTGTAGGTAGGTGTGACGAGACGAGATGGCGGGCGTGTACGGTACCCCTGTCACCGAGCTAACTTTAAAGGGAATGTTAGAATATAGGGGCAAGGACATAACTCAAGAAGACTTGGAAAAAGTTTCTAGCGATATGATAGTGTCAGGAACAAAGAAAGAGAATGTTACTGAATATGTGGAGAATCTTAAAAGCAATTTGGGGATGGGATCTCTGTGCTTACTATGTTCTACAACCCTGCTGGAGCCGACCTAACACAGAGGTACGATTTTGATTAGCATGGAAACATTAGTCCTAAACCTTACCCACAGACCGTTAAAAACGAGCACTGGGGTGGGTTTCTACACGTGAAACACGGTTTCACAACTAGTGGATCAGCTGCCGTGGTTTTGTACCGATGTACAACCCCGTGTAATGAGGATTGTGCATGGTTGGTGTCGTGGTCAATCCCATATGTTGGAAATAACGTGGTAACTTAACTACTCTATGGATCATCACGATTCTTAACATTAAAAAAGTTTGATGTCTTGTAGATGTGGTTGGTTAATATCGCTGGCGCGGATCCATTTTCATAAATAATGTGAGTCCGCGCCCGCGACATTGACCAATCACATCTCTATGACATCAAACAGAGACATCAAACTTTTTCCTTCTTAACATTATAGTTACCAACGTTTTTTTTACTTTAATACGTCATTAATTTTTTATTTTAGACTTAAATACAAATTAATTTTGTATGTATGCAGGTTTATACCGAGGTTCGCATGCTTTACAAATACGATGTTGCTAGCTGGGGGGACGCTATCTGGGACAAAATAGTGAAGGATGGAAGTCTCACTAGCACCGACCATGATTGGCAAGAATGCACGTCAACTGTGAGCATTGGCAATTCCACTTCCCCGACAATAGTGGCAACATTCTCCCTAAAACACTGATGATGAAATATGAGTATTGCACTGTAACAGTTTGTTGAGGAATTTTTTAATTATGCAGAAAATATGAACAGATAATTGGATCTGAGGCATAATAAACTACTGTCCTTAAGGTGTTATTTTCCCCCACTCGTACAGAGTTTGCTAACGGGTCTAGGCAAATTACCTCCAAGATACAACAAATTCAAGGGTTTATTCAAGTAGCAAACTTGAAGAATAAGCCAGAACACTCTATGAAATTGGTAAGAAGAAATAATAGAGAGAAAGAGAATTTTCAGAATTAATTATGACAGGATTTTGCCTTCTATATATAGCCTCTTGTGGGGTCTGTTCATGAACAGACACCACATCCAAAGGTCATTTAATCACGGACCTTGGATATATAACTATATTTTGAACGTTCCAGATTTGAACTAAAAAGGTGCGAATTGTAATACCCCGTACTTTTGGCTATATTTATTTTGGGATTAATTAATTAAATGCGTATTAATTGGAAATTAATCCGGGTTAAAAATACTAATGAGATGCGAATTGGTATTTGATTATGTACATATAAGATTATATATGTATTTGGTATTATGAAATTTGTCGTGGGATTTATATACGGCAATTTGGAAATTTTGTTGAAACGCGTGGGACCGCCGCGTCACGGTATAATATTTTGATATTAAAAGTGAATTTAAAATCTATAATCCGTATAGTCGTTTTGAGTGCGCCAACGCGTCCGGAAGGGTCGAGATAGTCAGAAAACACTAGCCGGGGGTATAGTTTGGGTCCCGGGGTATTTTTAGGCCATTCCGGCACCATAAAGGGTATTTTAGTAATTTGGTATTTTTGGGTAATTAAAAGTGACGAAAATTGAGAGTTGTAATCTGTTAAGGAATTGACCCAACCAACCCTTATTAACCCAACAAGCTACGGAGGTTTATTAAATTAGGTTTTCATAAGTTCCCCTAAAGCAAACCCTAGCCACCATAGCTTTTTGGAGAAGAAAGCTTGGAGAAGGAGAGAGAGAGAGGAATTCTGCAGAAATTCTTCACCAAATCAACACCAAATCCGGAATCAAACCAAGGCAAGTGATTTAAATTAAATTCCTTATGCAGTGAATGCTTTTTCCATGTTAGAAACCTTGTAAATCAATCTTATATAAGAGTTAAAAGAAAACCCATGAAATTGGAAGATTGTTATTAAATTTTGGGATAGGTTTGCATGTAGAACCCTTGTTTGAAGATTTAAATTCAGAGATTTCATATCTATGTGATGTTTTAACGGATTAAAATCTGGGAAATTTTGATGAGAAGAACCTAGGGTTTATGTTCTTGAAGAAAATTGGGAATTAATGTAGAAATTGTGATTTAATGATGTTTAGAAGATATTAACCCTTTAATGATGTTAGTATAGCACCTTAACATGTTTGAGGATGATTAGAGAACTCAATATATTGTTGGAACGAATTTTAGAAGAGGTTTGAGGAGTAAAAATGGTGAAAAACGAATTGGGGAAAAATCTGGGCCGAAACTGGCCAGTCGTTAGAAGCAGCCCCCAGGTCGTTCGAACGAGCTCGTTCGAACGAGCTCGTTCGAACGAGCTTCTAACGAGTTGACCAGTCGTTATTAACGAGTAGGAATTTTCGTTCGATATCTCGTTCGAACGAGATATCGTTAGAAGGGTCAGTTCGTTCGAACGAACTGGGATCTCGTTCGAACAGCCTCGTTCGAACGAGACTTCTAACGACCTGACAGTCCAAACTCGTTCGAAGCCTCGTTCGAACGAGACTTCTAACGAGTTGACAGTTTGACCCTTTTTGGACTGTTTTGATTTTTGGAGCCCCTTAAACTTGTTCGAGGATATAGATGACCTTCCCTTTATTGATGTGAGGTTAGATTTGGGACTTTTGGATTATTGAGAGGAGTAAACTATATACGAGAATTATATTCAATGAACCATTTGGGTTGAGACGTGAGTGTCTACTACGATGTGAGGATGAATTATAGCGCGTATAATTACAAACCGGAATAGCACGAATTGTGTTAATTATAGTTAGTACGAGAATGCGATATGTACTACGATTAAAATATGGTATTACTAAGACGTGTATTTACTTAGTATTGGTATATGGATTATTTGTATGACATACCTACCATACTTGCTATCACGGGAGGTTGCGTTCGCTTAGGACCCTCTAATCCTTGTGTGCCTACGGGGGGGATATAGACTGGTACCTTGATGAACATAGGTCATAGAAAGACTTATTGTGATATTAATAAGTCCGCTGACCATGGGAGCGTAGGTATGTGCGTGACCCATGTGATGGTGACTGTGTTCGCCTCCACTATTTGTGATTTGTGTTATCTGAACTATTCCTGAGAGATTCGGAATATGTGATCCTTATGTACGTGATGTACCGGGATGGATAGCAGAGTATGTGTGCACTACAGCTTAGACTGCGGGGTGCTTGTATTGTATATTTATGATATGAATAATATACATTAAATTAATGGGAATCCTAATATTAATGTTGTAACTGTATTACGGTATTGTTTCGAGATATATAAGGAGTTAACTGATACTTATATATATGGCGTATTTAGTAACTGAGTTTACGTTAAACCTCTATTTAATCACGAGTGTTGTTATGTTAAATGGAACCGAGTAAAATGGGTAGAACTTTTAGCAGTCTAGCTAGTTATGTTGTCAGTTAGCTAGTAGTATGGGACGTTATAGATGGGTACTTACGTTAGGAGTGCACAGTTAGACGAGAGGTGAGAATATCATGCGAGTGTACGTCCTAACATGTACTTTGCATTTAATGTTTTAAATGTTTTTAAAGCACTTGCAGGTTTTTTTTAAAATATAACTCCACATTCGGGCTCTGACCCGTTTTCTTTTCAAATCTCTTTTTCTTTGTAAAACCATTTTTAGGTGCCCAGCCACAAGGACACCAAGCATAGGTACTCATTCAGGTGACGTGCTGTAGCTGGTTGTGGAAGCTACAGGGATTTGCTCATAGACGCTTCTATCTTTTGGATTCCAGAGTCACTATCTATCAGTTGTAGGGCATGTTGCCCATTCCTATTTAGAGCATCTTTTACATTTCAGTTTTCAGACTTTAGCATGTATTGTTTCAGTTATTTATTTCAGTTATGGGATTGTAGTGAGGGGTTTTCCTCCAGACTTTATTTACTTTATTGTGATGGTTATTCGTTTTACTTCAGTATAGTGAATGGTGTTATCTATTTCTTCTTTACACTTGTTGCATGATAATCAGACTTAAATTAAAATTTGGCAACTTGCTTTTTAAATACTAGGTGGTTAGAAATAATAAAATGTTTTCGACAGTGATGCTATTAACTGAGCCAACTTGGCATTTTGAATTAATTTTATAAAGGAGTAGCTACCCGGTATTTAATTAGTCGGGGTGTCACAGGTGGTATCAGAGCATCAGGTTCTAGTGTCCTTTAGGATCTGTACGGCTATTATGTTTCCGCTACGTTTTCTTTGATATAGAGCCCTATATTTTAGGACTGTTGTACTCTTTTTGTGTATGCTTCGTTCTTCAGCTATATTAAGTTTATAAACTGCGAACTTATAAACTTTGTTCTTATTTCAGATGCCTCCACGACGAGTTCCCAGGAATGCAACGCCCGAACCCCAGCCCGCTCCAGTTCAGGGTATGTTGAACGCCGCTGAGGTTGCTGCTATAGTAGCCCAAGCGGTAAATGCCGCGATTGCCGTGATTCAGCAGGCACCGCCTCAGGCGCCGGTTGCCGCGCCAGCACAGGTTAATGCATTCCCGTCTGCTTGGGAGCGTGTATAAGACGCTTTTCAGAAAGCGTATCCGCCAGAGTTTGCAGGTAGCTCAGACGTGGTAGTCTCGAGCCAATGGAGGAAGGACATACAGAGGCATTTGAGGATGCATGAGTGCACTGACGTTCAGAAACAGGTGCTAGCTACTTTCAAGCTAGTGGGATCTGCACTGCAGTGGTGGGAGTCCATTACCACCGCGGAGGAGAGGGATACCCTCACGATTCAGGAGTTCTGGGTGCGGTTCGACCGCAAGTACTTTTCGTCCGCAGTTCATACAGAGATGAGAAGGAAGCTGATGAGTTTGAAGCAGGAGGGCAAGACAGTGGCCGAATATGAGGCCGAGTTCACTAACCTATTGAATATCGTTCCAGACGAGATTCCAACAGAGAAGAGGAAGATAGAGAAGTTCACTGATGGGTTGAATTGGAGGATCCGTCAGCATCTGCTAGGGAACCAATCGTTGGCCACGTATTCTGATGTGGTTAACACTGCATTATTGCACTGCCAGGACCACCGTTTTCACATGGCCGAGGGCAAGCGGTCGGGGGAGTCTAGCCATCAGGGCAGGACTGGAGGACATGGTGCCAGCGGGGCACAAACCGGTCACGGGCAGAGACAGACTGAGCAGGGTACCCAGCAGGGGGACAATAAGAGGTTCCGGTCAGGGAACTACAGGCAGGGACATGGAGGTTTCCGCCAGGGCCATCAGGGTCCAAACGGCCATCAGGGCCAACAGGGACAGAATGGGCAGCAGTTTCATCAGGGCCAGCAGGGCCAAGGGAGGAATGGTAACGGCCACCAGGGCCGGGGACAGCAGGGGCAGAGGGGAGGGAACTTCCCAGGGAAGTGCTTTACTTGTGGCAAGACCGGCCATAAGAAGCAGGATTGTCCTGATAGGGGCAGGGCCCCACAGCAGCAGCAGCAGGGTGCTCGCCAGGAGCCACAGAGGCCGATGTTTCCCGCCGCTCTTCCCGCACCGCCGCAGATGGCAGCATTGCCACCCATTCCAGCAGTCCCAGATCAGCAGGGGCAGCTACAGTATGGACGTGTCTACAACGTTCACCAGGCTGCAGTTCCACAAGCACCGCCCGCGATCGAGGGTACGTTTCCTATCCATGGCACTATGGGTCGGGTGTTATTTGATACGGGTGCTACACACTGTTTTATTGCTACACACTTCGCGAAAGCTTTAGGATTGTTAGCTACGGCAGAGAGCACAGTGACGTGTGTCGACTCACCATTAGGGAGTGGGTCACTTATTTTCTTTATATGCCGGGGAGTGGGGGTAGAGGTTGGTGGTTTGGTATTACCTGCGGACATGTTAGTGTTAGACATGCATGTTCACGACGTGATCATCGGTATGGATTGGCTCGTAGCATATAGGGCCATGATTGATTGCTTCAGCGGGAGCATTGTTTTTGCCATTCCGGGGCAAGAAATGTTTATAGTGGCGATGCATCGCCCAGAGGGAGGATCGATCGCTCATCTGTATTACATAGAGGAGGATACCTCTAAGGAGGTTGTGATTCCTTTGGATTCGATCCCGGTTGTCAGGGAGTATTCAGATGTGTTTCAGGAGATACCAGGCTTACCACCCAGTCGAGAGATAAACTTCGTTATAGATTTGCTACCGGGTACGAGACCTATAGCACGTGCACCGTACCGTATGGCTCCAGCTGAGATGCGAGAGTTACGGGATCAGATAGAGCAGCTGTTAGGGCAGGGCTTTATTCGTAGGAGTACCTCACCTTGGGGCGCTCCAGTTTTGTTTGTGAAGAAGAGGGATGGTTCACTGAGATTGTGCGTGGACTACCGAGAGTTGAATAAGGTCACGATACGGAATAAGTATTCGTTGCCTCGAATCGATGACTTATTCGACCAGTTGAGAGGAGCTTCTTTCTTCTCGAAGATTGACTTGAGGTCAGGATACCATCAGTTGCGTATCAGGGAAGAGGATGTCTCGAAGACTGCGTTCTTGTCGAGATATGGTTCTTACGAGTTTCGGGTTATGCCTTTCGGTTTGACCAACGCTCCAGCAGTGTTTATGGACTTAATGAACAGAGTGTTCAGGGATTTCTTAGACCAGTTTGTCATTGTCTTCATTGATGATATCCTGGTTTACTCTCAGACAGAGGAGGAGCATGCCGGGCATTTGAGGCAGGTTTTGCAGACACTTCGTCAGAACGAGCTGTATGCAAAATATGAGAAGTGCGGGTTTTGGCTGAAGGAAGTCCAATTCTTGGGTCACATTATTTCCGACCAGGGAATATCTGTCGATCCGGGGAAGGTGTCAGCAGTGAGGGAGTGGGGACAGCCCACGACACCAACAGAGATTCGTAGTTTCTTGGGTCTAGCAGGATACTACAGGAGGTTTATTCGGGGTTTCTCGGAGATAGCAGGTCCTTTGACACATCTTACTCGTAAAGGTGTGCCATATATCTGGAGTGATGCCTGTCAGTTGGCATTCGATGAGTTGAAGGACAAATTAACCTCAGCACCTGTGTTAGCATTGCCGAGACCGGGAGTTGAGTATTTGGTTTACACCGATGCATCTTTGCAAGGACTAGGAGGTGTATTGCAGCAGGAGAGATAGGCCATAGCTTATGCTTCCCGTAAGCTTAAGCCTCATGAGAAGAATTACCCAACGCATGATTTGGAGTTGGCAGCAGTGGTATTTGCCTTACGGATTTGGAGGCACTATCTTTTGGGGGAGAAGTTTCAGCTGTTCATGGACCACAAGTCACTACAGTATCTGTTCACGCAGAAGGAATTGAATATGCGGCAGCATAGGTGGCTTGAATTTGTGAAAGACTACCAGTTCGACATCCAGTACCACCCGGGTAAGGCTAACGTGGTAGCAGACGCGTTGAGCCGCAGGCCAGCAGATGAGGTGGCAGAGGTGTGGAAAGCTAAGTGGAAGGAATTGGGACACCAGGATGCAGTGGCCCGATCTTTCATGTCTGTGATGACCGTTACCCCACAGATTGTCACAAAGGTAGTACGGGCACAGGCTAATGACTCGTTCTGTCCGGAGCAGATAGTTCGATTACTTGCAGAGGGAGCTGAGTCCTATACCGTTAGCTCAGACGGGGGATTGCGCTTCAATGGGAGATTGGTGGTTCCGGAAGGGGAAGAATTGCGGCACGATGTTATGGCAGAGTCGCACGGCTCACGGTTCGTGGTACATCCCGGAGGGGACAAAATGTACTAAGATATGAGACGGCAATATTGGTGGAGCGGTATGAAGAGAGATATCGCTGAGTTTGTCTCGAAATGCGCCACTTGTCAGCTTGTAAAAGTGGATCATCAGAGACCAGCAGGATTGCTACAGCCGTTGGAGGTTCCGGTGTGGATGTGGGAGAGCATATCCATGGATTTTGTCACGGGGTTGCCTACGTCGCAGAGGGGTCACGACTCCGTTTGGGTAATTGTGGACAGGTTGTCCAAGGTCGCTCACTTTTTACCTGTAAGGACTGACTACACTACGGGACAGTATGCCCAGCTCTTCATTTCAGAGATTGTGAGACTTCACGGTGTGCCCCTAAATATCGTGTCTGACAGAGACAAGATATTTGTTTCGAGGTTTTGGGAGAGTTTCTAGGAGGCCATGTGCACGGAATTGCGGTTGAGTACGGCTTATCATCCGCAGACCGATGGGCAGACGGGGCGCACCAATCAGATGTTGGAGGACATGCTACGCATGTGCATTATTGACTTTGGGGGTGGATGGGAACAGTACCCTCCACTGGTGGAGTTTGCTTACAACAACTCCTATCAGTTCACGATTGACATGGCTCCGTTTGAGGCATTGTACGGTAGGCCTTGTCGTTCCCCAGCATGTTGGCTAGAAGTGGGGGACAACAAACTACTTGGGCCGGAAGTGATTCAGGATACTTCGGCAAGGATTGAGTTGATTCGGAGTCGCATTCGGGTAGCTCAAGACAGGAAGAAGAGTTATGCTGATGCGAAGAGGTTTTTCAGGGAGTTCCAAGTGGGGGACCAGGTTCTGCTCAGGGTATCTCCGATGAAGGGGATTATGCGATTCGAGAAGAAGGGGAAGTTGGCACCGAGATATGTGGGGCCGTTTCCTATTATTGAGCGGATCGGACCGGTTGCGTATAGACTTGGACTACCGGAGCACTTGCATCGGATTCACGACGTGTTCCATATTTCCTCGCTGAGGAAATACCTTAGAGATGATTTGGCTCATTCTCACATTGCTGTGGAGGACATCGATGTCCAGCCGGATAGCTCCTATGAGGAGGGGCCAATTGCTATTTTGGACCGAAGCGAAAGGAAACTGCGGTCAAAGATAGTCCCGTTAGTGCGTGTTCAGTGGCGACATCACAATGTTGAGGAGTCCACATGGGAGCGCGAGGATGAGATGCGCTAACGTTATCCAGAGCTATTTTTAGCAGGTACTTTCTAGTTTCGAATTTCAGGACGAAATTCAGTTATTAGGGGGGAAGTATGTAATACCCCGTACTTTTGGCTATATTTATTTTGGGATTAATTAATTAAATGCGTATTAATTGGAAATTAATCCGGGTTAAAAATACTAATGAGATGCGAATTGGTATTTGATTATGTACATATAAGATTATATATGTATTTGGTATTATGAAATTTGTCGTGGGATTTATATACGGCAATTTGGAAATTTTGTTGAAACGCGTGGGACCGCCGCGTCACGGTATAATATTTTGATATTAAAAGTGAATTTAAAATCTATAATCCGTATAGTCGTTTTGAGTGTGCCAACGCATCCGGAAGGGTCGAGATAGTCAGAAAACACTAGCCGGGGGTATAGTTTGGGTCCCGGGGTATTTTTAGGCCATTCCGGCACCATAAAGGGTATTTTAGTAATTTGGTATTTTTGGGTAATTAAAAGTGACGAAAATTGAGAGTTGTAATCTGTTAAGGAATTGACCCAACCAACCCTTATTAACCCAACAAGCTACGGAGGTTTAGTAAATTAGGTTTTCATAAGTTCCCCCAAAGCAAACCCTAGCCACCATAGCTTTTTGGAGAAGAAAGCTTGGAGAAGGAGAGAGAGAGAGGAATTCTGCAGAAATTCTTCACCAAATCAACACCAAATCCGGAATCAAACCAAGGCAAGTGATTTAAATTACATTCCTTATGCAGTGAATGCTTTTTCCATGTTAGAAACCTTGTAAATCAATCTTATATAAGAGTTAAAAGAAAACCCATGAAATTGGAAGATTGTTATTAAATTTTGGGATAGGTTTGCATGTAGAACCCTTGTTTGAAGATTTAAATTCAGAGATTTCATATCTATGTGATGTTTTAACGGATTAAAATCTGGGAAATTTTGATGAGAAGAACCTAGGGTTTATGTTCTTGAAGAAAATTGGGAATTAATGTAGAAATTGTGATTTAATGATGTTTAGAAGATATTAACCCTTTAATGATGTTAGTATAGCACCTTAACATGTTTGAGGATGATTAGAGAACTCAATATATTGTTGGAACGAATTTTAGAAGAGGTTTGAGGAGTAAAAATGGTGAAAAACGAATTGGGGAAAAATCTGGGCCGAAACTGGCCAGTCGTTAGAAGCAGCCCCCAGGTCGTTCGAACGAGCTCGTTCGAACGAGCTTCTAACGAGTTGACCAGTCGTTATTAACGAGTAGGAATTTTCGTTCGATATCTCGTTCGAACGAGATATCGTTAGAAGGGTCAGTTCGTTCGAACGAACTGGGATCTCGTTCGAACAGCCTCGTTCGAACGAGACTTCTAACGACCTGACAGTCCAAACTCGTTCGAAGCCTCGTTCGAACGAGACTTTTAACGAGTTGACAGTTTGACCCTTTTTGGACTGTTTTGATTTTTGGAGCCCCTTAAACTTGTTCGAGGATATAGATGACCTTCCCTTTATTGATGTGAGGTTAGATTTGGGACTTTTGGATTATTGAGAGGAGTAAACTATATACGAGAATTATATTCAATGAACCATTTGGGTTGAGACGTGAGTGTCTACTACGATGTGAGGATGAATTATAGCGCGTATAATTACAAACCGAAATAGCATGAATTGTGTTAATTATAGTTAGTACGAGAATGCGATATGTACTACGATTAAAATATGGTATTACTAAGACGTGTATTTACTTAGTATTGGTATATGGATTGTTTGTATGACATACCTACCATACTTGCTATCACGGGAGGTTGCGTTCGCTTAGGACCCTCTAATCCTTGTGTGCCTACGGGGGGGGGGATATAGACTGGTACCTTGATGAACATAGGTCATAGAAAGACTTATTGTGATATTAATAAGTCCGCTGACCATGGGAGCGTAGGTATGTGCGTGACCCATGTGATGGTGACTGTGTTCGCCTCCACTATTTGTGATTTGTGTTATCTGAACTATTCCTGAGAGATTCGGAATATGTGATCCTTATGTACGTGATGTACCGGGATGGATAGCAGAGTATGTGTGCACTACAGCTTAGACTGCGGGGTGCTTGTATTGTATATTTATGATATGAATAATATACATTAAATTAATGGGAATCCTAATATTAATGTTGTAACTGTATTACGGTATTGTTTCGAGATATATAAGGAGTTAACTGATACTTATATATATGGCGTATTTAGTAACTGAGTTTACGTTAAACCTCTATTTAATCACGAGTGTTGTTATGTTAAATGGAACCGAGTAAAATGGGTAGAACTTTTAGCAGTCTAGCTAGTTATGTTGTCAGTTAGCTAGTAGTATGGGACGTTATAGATGGGTACTTACGTTAGGAGTGCACAGTTAGACGAGAGGTGAGAATATCATGCGAGTGTACGTCCTAACATGTACTTTGCATTTAATGTTTTAAATGTTTTTAAAGCACTTGCAGGTTTTTTTTAAAATATAACTCCACATTCGGGCTCTGACCCGTTTGCTTTTCAAATCTCTTTTTCTTTGTAAAACCATTTTTAGGTGCCCAGCCACAAGGACACCAAGCATAGGTACTCATTCAGGTGACGTGCTGTAGTTGGTTGTGGAAGCTACAGGGATTTGCTCATAGACGCTTCTATCTTTTGGATTCCAGAGTCACTATCTATCAGTTGTAGGGCATGTTGCCCATTCCTATTTAGAGCATCTTTTACATTTCAGTTTTCAGACTTTAGCATGTATTGTTTCAGTTATTTATTTCAGTTATGGGATTGTAGTGAGGGGTTTTCCTCCAGACTTTATTTACTTTATTGTGATGGTTATTCGTTTTACTTCAGTATGGTGAATGGTGTTATCTATTTCTTCTTTACACTTGTTGCATGATAATCAGACTTAAATTAAAATTTGGCAACTTGCTTTTTAAATACTAGGTGGTTAGAAATAATAAAATGTTTTCGACAGTGATGCTATTAACTGAGCCAACTTGGCATTTTGAATTAATTTTATAAAGGAGTAGGTACCCGGTATTTAATTTGTCGGGGTGTCACACGAATGTACGGATTAATACTTAACGAAGTGACGCCAAAATCCGACGGTTCAGATCCACTCGCGCCATAATTATGTGTCATTTATTATTGATTTAATCTGGACCGTTTGATCCTTTGACGTTGTCAAAAATCAAAGGCTCCTACTGCTCCTCGCAACGATGCAAAGTGCGCCTCTAAAGCGCCCTAAACGCCCAATCGCACTTTCGCACACGCGCGCGCGCGCGCGTGTGCGTGTGCGGATGGTGCAAAGCACGATCCTTGGACCTAAGGTGTACACTAGTAGCATACACTTCAATGCACACAAGTAATCTCTTATGACTCAAAAGCATTTATTAACCCACTAACTTTACAATGTGGGACTTTGGTTTTCCCACTTCCCTTTGTCTTTTCTTATTCCAATTAATTAATGGTTTTAACCTTTCATTTTCTCTAACCATTAATACCCATTAATATTAAAATCATCCAACAATCCCCCACTAGATTTTAATATTAATGCAATTTCTTCTTGTGATATGCTCATGCATACAAGGAGGTATCTTTCGATTTAAACCTTCAGTTAGTGAATATATATCAAAGTTCTAATAAGACAATGGTGTGCCATGCATTAAACCTTGTCCTATTATTTAGAACCGGATATATATCACACATGAGATATCCCAATCTCTACGAGATGTTCAATTTGTTTTTAGCACTATTATGGCCATGTGCACTATCTTGGCTTCATGAATATTTACAAGAATAAACCCAAAATCTTGCTAGAAGCGGCACCACTTCCTATATTCATATAGGTGAAGTTCTCTTGCATGTCCTTTCTACTTTAGACAACGAACTTCATTAAGAGTTAAACTCATCCTCTTGACGTAGCAATATGCACTGAACATCCTAGAAGGGACATGAAATTGAATAAATTTCAGTGCAAAACTAATCACTTATCAGTAACTTGTTATTACCCATTAAACTTTGGAATAGTGGTAATGCTATTAGAAAGTTGGGTTACCATTACTGGTGACTATTGAAAAAATGATTTTAGTCCCACTCCACTAGATGTGTCCTTTACCAAATATCTAGAAAGTCCTTTGGTAAGAGGGTCAGCTAGATTCTTATTTGTTCGAACATATATAATATTAATAACTCCATAAGTTATTAATTGTTTGACATATTCATGTCTTAAACTTATGTGTCTAGATTTTCCATTATATACTTTGTTATACGCTCTCGACAATGTAGCTTCACTATCACAATATAAAGAAAGAGATGGCATTGGTTTTGGCCATAACTTTATGGCCAATAATAAATTTCTTAGCCACTCTGCTTCTTTTCCGGCTGCTGCCAGTTCTATAAACTCAGATTCCATTGTTGAATGTGTAATGCAAGTTTGTTTCTTGTAAGCCCAAGATACCGCCCCACCCGCTAAGATGAATATCCATCCAGATGTAGATTTATTATCACTTGCACTAGTTATCCAACTAGCATCAGAGTATCCTTCAAGAACTGCAGGAAAGTCATAATAAAATAGACCTAATTCTTTGGTCTTCTTGAGGTAACCAAAAATCCTCCCAATTTCTTTCCAATGATCCACACTTGGATTATTAGTGTATCTTGACATTGTACCTACTGTAAATGCAATATCTGGCCTTGTATAATGCATCACATACATTAAACTTCCAATTGCACTAGCATATTCAAGTTGTGCAACTGCTCTGCCAGAATTTTCTAATAATTTTATATTAGAATCATATGGGGTATTTGCTTCTTTTATTTTCAAGTGATTAAATTTGTGAATAACTTTGTCAATGTAATGAGATTGACATAATGCATAACCCCCACTATGTTTCTTAACTTTAATTCCCAAGATGGTATCCACTTCATTAAGATCTTTCATCTTAAATTGTGAACTAAGATACTTCTTAGTTTCATATACACCTCTCATGTTTGTACCAAAAATTAATAAGTCATCAACATATAGACAAATAATTACACCATAGTCATGGGTGAATTTAGAATAAATGCACTTATCAGCGTTGTTATGTCTAAAACCATCAGAAATAATGATTGTATCAAACTTTTCATGCCACTGCTTTGGTGCTTGTTTCAACCCATAAAGCGACTTAATTAATTTACAAACTTTATGTTCATTTTCGGGCAAAACAAACCCTTCGGGTTGTTCCATATATACCTCTTAATCTAGGTCACCATTCAAAAATGTTGTTTTAACATCCATTTGATTCACAAACAGATTATAAATAGATGCAATTTCCATTAAAACACGTATGGATGTAATTCTAGCAACAGGTGCATAAGTATCTAAATAGTCAATCCCTTTTATTTGTTTAAAACCTTTTGCTACCAATCTAGCCTTAAAGGTTTGAATAGAACCATCGGTATTGTATTTTCTTCTAAATACCCATTTACTACTAATATGTTGTGATCCTTGTGGCAAGTCCACTAAAACCCACGTCTGATTTGATAGAATTGAATCCATCTCATCATTAATAGCTTCTTTCCAAAAAGAAGCATCTCTAGAAGTTATTTCGTCGTTAAAGGTTTTAGGATCTTCTTCTACGTTAAGTAAAATAGGCATTTTATTAAGAATATTATCTCTATCTCCTTCAACCAAAAAGGCTAAGGCTTGAGATGAAATAAAATCAGGGCCAAAAGATTTTTCTTTTCTAGCACGCTGACTTCTTCTAGGTTCTATTTCTATTTCGGGTTCTTTCCTTTTATTATTAATTGATGGTCTAGGAATCAACCTAGTGGATGTACCAGGATTGGCATCTAATTCGACACATGAATCTTTGTAAAATTTATTTTCAATAAATTCAACATCCCTCAATTGAATTAAAACATTAGAATTTAAGTCCAACAACCTATATGCCTTAGAATTTTCCGTGTATCCTATGAAAACACTTTTAATTCCTCTTGCACCCAACTTTGAACTTTTCGGGTCATGAATTCTATAGAAAGCCAAATAACCCCACACCCTTAGGTAGTTCAGATTTGGCTTTCGATTCTTCCATACCTCGTATGGAGAAACATGTGTTTTCATTGATGGAATTCTGTTGTGTAAATGACAAGCGGTGAGTAAAGCTTCTCCCCACAAATTGTTTGATAAGTTTGAATTAATCAACATAGAATTGATCATATTAGTAAGATTCCTATTCTTTCTTTCAACCAAACCATTTTGTTGGGGAGTATAAGGGGTAGTTCTTTGATGTATTATTCCATGTTCTTAACAAAATGAGTCAAATTCATTTGGAAAATACTCTCCCCTCTATCACTACGAAGAATTTTAATTTTCTTTTCCTTTTGATTTTCAACTTCTGCTTTAAAACGTTTAAACATTGAAAAAGCTTCATCCTTATGTCTTATCAAATATACATATGTGAATTTTGAACAATCATCAATGAATGTAATAAAGTATAGTTTTCCGCCTCTAGTTAAAATACCATTATATTCACATATATCAGAATGAACTAATTCTAATAATTCAGCACTTCGTTCGACTTTAGGAAAAGGCCTTTTTGTTAATTTTGCTTGAATACAGATTTCACATTTTTCATGAGAAGTACTATCACAAGCTACTAATTTATGTTTAGACATGTATTTCAATGATCTAAAATTTAAACGCGCTAATCTAGCATGCCAAACATCAAAAGACTCAACAATATAAGCAGAATTATTCATATTATTAATCAAAATACTGAGTTTGAAGATTCCATCACAAGCATACCCTTTCCCAACAAATGCCCCATTCTTAGACATAATTAACTTATCAGACTCAAAGACGACTTTAATGCCGCTTTTACAAATCAAACTTGCAGACATTAGATTTTTTCGAATTTCTGGTACATGCAGAACATTTGTCAATGTCAACTTCTTTCCAGTTGTGAATTGTAGTTCAATGTTTCCCTTTCCCAGAACTTTGGCAGAATTATGATTCCCCATTAGAACCTCTTGACCGTCCTCTGCTTTTTCATATGCGGAGTACAATGATTTATCATTGCAGACATGTATGGTAGCCCCAGAATCGAGCCACCAGTCAGAAGACTTCGTTATTGCCGCCATGTTTAGTTCGGTAATCATACCAATTTGCATGTCCGATACCATTGCTACAAGATCCTCGATCTTATTTTCCACCATATTTGCATTGTTTGTATTATTGGATTCAATAGCATCTATCTTGGATTTCTTGTTTCTGCAATCACGGGCATAGTGGCCATTTTTGCCACAATTGAAACAAGCCCCATTGGACTGTTTCTTATTGGAATTATTTTTCTTGAACTTCTTACCATTAAATTTGAAGTTCTTATGATATTTCTTTCCTTCAACAAAGTTAACTTTGGTGGAATTATGAGAAACATCTGTTTGATCATGGGATCTAGTTTCTTCTTCAATTCTTAAATGTTTCTATAATTCCTCCAAACTTATATCATCGTTCCTATGTAGGAGTTTCTTACGACAATCATTCCAACTTGGTGGTAATTTTGCAATAATTGCACCAACTTGAAACGATTCAGAAATTCCACCTTTAATTCATGAATCTTTGTGACAAGGATTTGCAATTCATGTACTTGGTCTAAAACAATTTGGTTATCACTTATTTTGAATTCAAAATATTTCATAATTAAGAATTTATCCGTACCTTCTTTCTCTGTTTTGTATTTACATTCAAGAGCATTCCAGATTTCCCGCGGAGACTGCATAGAGTTGTAAAGATCATATAATCGATCAGACAGTGTATTCATAATATGCCCACGACACACCAATTCGTCTTCTTCATGTTTCTTCCGTTGTTCTTTGACAGTTTCATTATCGTCTTCGTTTGGTTCCGGAATTGCTTCTAGTTTAGGATCCAGAACATATGCAATTTTTAAAACTGTGAGAAGGAAGAATAATTTTCCTTTCCAGCGAGTGAAATTTGTTCCATCAAAGCGATCCAAATGCACATTGGGATTCAGAAACATATTCATATTCTTTTCTGCCTCCATGAAATAACACCTTAAGATTGTTGAGGAATTTTTTAATTATGTAGAAAATATGAACAGATAATTGGATTTGTGGCGTAATAAACTACTGTCCTTAAGGTGTTATTTGCCCCCACTCGTACAGAGTTTTTTAACAGGTCTAGGCAAATTACGTCCAAGATACAACAAATCCACGAGTTTATTCAAGTAGCAAACTTGAAGAATAACGCATAACACTCTATGAAATTGGTAAGAAGAAATAATAGAGAGAAAGAGAATTTTCAGAATTAATTATGACAGGATTTTGCCTTCTATATATAGCCTCTTGTGGTGTATGTTCATGAACAGACACCACATCCAAAGGTCATTTAATCACGGCCCTTGGATATATAACTATATTTTGAACGTTCCAGATTTGAACTAAAAAGGTGCGACTGCACGGATTAATACTTAACGAAGTGGTGCCAAAATCCGACGGTTCAGATCCACTTGCGCCATAATTATGTGTCATTTATTATGGATTTAATCTGAACCGTTTGATCTTTTGACGTTGTCAAAAACCAAAGGCTCCTACTGCTCCTCGCGACGATGCGTACGTGCGAAGTGCAAAGTGCGCCTCTAAAGCGCCCAAAGCGCCCAATCGCACTTTCGCACACGCGCGTGTGCGTGTGCGGATGGTGCAAAGCATGATCCTTCGACCTAAGGTGTACACTAGTAGCATACACTTCAATTCACACAAGTAATCTCTTATGACACAAAAGCATGTATTAACCCAATAACTTTTTCACACTTTTCCAAAGTGAGACTTTTGTTTTCCCACTTCCCTTTGTCTTTTCTTATTCCAATCAATTAATGGTTTTAACCTTTCATTTTCTCTAACCATTAATACCCATTAATATTAAAATCATTCAACATAGTTGGTTTTGATATGATATCCTATCCTATCCTATCCCATGTTTAATAAATAAGACTAGTACTTATTTATTTTCTGGTTTTGAGGGTGTTAACAACATTTGTTCTGTTAGATATCATGATTTCAGTTGGCTTGTACTTCTCTTTGATTTCCATATATAAATAAATAAAACTGTAGCAAGGGAGTTTTCTATCCAGATTATCATGCAATCAGTGACGGAGCTAGGAATCTAATCTAGGTGAAGCACAATTTATTGACAGGGGTTGGGGTACTACCACCCGCGAAAAATAATTTAAGCTTGTTTTTACATTTTTACAATTATAATTCAATAAAAACAACATTGAATACAATGTATTTTTTCGAGTAGGTTCCTATTGGACATCGATTTTTTTCATTGGACGCACTACATTTTATAATACTTTTCTATAACTGAAATTACAAGTTTAAATATTAAATTATTTTAGCTCACCAAACATTAAAGTATAAAAAAAAAAAGAAATTGCAAGTTTAACTAAAAATTAAATCCCTAAAAAAAACAAATCATAACAAATCATGAACTCAAATCTAAACAACAAATCTACAGCAAACAAAAAGAGATGTGGGTAATTTATTTGGGACAAATATAAACAACATTGTTACAACAATGGATAGGGCGGTCACGGAGAGGGAGAGGGCAGGCATTTTCTGTCAAAGAGGCTTAGAGGAAAACTATTTTTTTAAACGTAAGAGTCTTTTACTGTCAAAGAGGGTTTTAGGTTATAACTAAAGGATATATTTCTGTTTTGCCCCTATTTTTTTTTTAAATTATATTGTGTCCCAAAATAATTAATTTAAAAAGAATCAAAATTTCTGTGTGGGGCACTTATGCCCCCCCCCCCCCCCCCCCCCCCACACACACACAAAGTGGCTCCGCCACTACATGAAATAATGTATAATTGTCACCTTTTTGCACGTATAACAATATTATGGATTGATGCCTAGTATTTGAGGTTTAATAAGAATTCTATGAATATGACTTAGCCATGAGACAAGTGACGTGTGACGTTGAGGAATTGTGACCGTGCGACGTAGAGAGTTGTGTTCCCTTATGGGTGGGGCACTTCTATGTACAAATCATCAACTAGTTCTGGGAGTTTGGAGGTGGGAGCTTCCGAGTTGAAAAAATTTAGGGTTATTTTCAGATTTTTTACAAATATTCAATTAATATTTTGCACTACAAAACAATCACAACTCAAATAAAACAAACTCGGATACAATAGCACAAATGCATATAGTATGTTAATCAAACCCTTAAACTACAGAAATATTATCATGTTGGAGGGCACCAATTGTTCGTACTAAACACAAATAAGAACACGACACGTATGTATATTTAAATTTTTGTCCGTATAGTGGAAAACATGTGGGACACGTATCACATACATGTCGTATCATTATTTGTGTTCAGCATGAACACGTGAGGGCCTCTACACATGATACTATTTCTCTTGAATTTAAACTACTTGCAAATCCCTAAAAAACAAGCAAATCATAGTAAATAAACCCTAGACAAAGCAATAGCAACATCAAAGTAAATCAAATATTAAACAAACAAAAAACAACACTAAAAAAGATAAACTAACTATATTACATCCTTTAAATCTTTTTTTAAGTATTGCAGATTTGAGCAGGGCGCTTGTGCACACTAAGTTTGCACATGTGCTGGCGCACACCAATTTTTTAAAATATTAAAAAAATATTTCTGAGTTAATTTTTTATGTGATATTTAAATATTTCAACGGACCCATATGGAAAAATTAAACTCAAAAAAACTTACTTTGTTATTTTAAAAAATCGAGGTCAAATTCTCGCAACTTTTAAAGTGATTAAAAATAGCGAAAGTTTGACTGATTTTTTTAAAAATAGCTAAAAAAGTTTTTGGAACTGATTTTTTTTATATGGGTCCCTTGAAATGTTTAAATATCACACCAAAAAAATCAGCTCAAAAATTGTTTTTTACTATTTTAAAAAAATGTTGTACAAACTTAATGTGCACAAGAGTTTGTCTGTTGTAGATTTACCCTAAAATTTTATATAAAAAATTTACAAATTTTCGGACGGGGCACTTGTCCCATCTCCATGCACCACAGCTCCCCCACTGCTTTTAGGTTGATGCTACTAATCTTGGCCATTGAGTAGACATGGGTGAGTTCTAATACTGTTACTAGTTTGAGTACAAGGAATATATAGGTTATTTCATTATTTTATTCAAATGTTTTGTCAGGAAATTGACAAAAACATCCCCTCTCTCTCTCTCACTCTCTCATGTGAACTACATAATAAGCATATTATGGTGAACAATCATTTTTAAGCACAGTATTGTGTAAAGGAGAAAAAAATGTGAGATAATTTTT
Source organism: Sambucus nigra (assembly GCA_949130495.1). NCBI lineage: Eukaryota > Viridiplantae > Streptophyta > Magnoliopsida > Dipsacales > Adoxaceae > Sambucus > Sambucus nigra. Next base: position 13,017,067 of record OX422224.1, read on the forward strand.
AAGCACATTGTTGTGTATTTTGTTTCCTGTTCAAAAAAAGCGCAGTATTATGTAAAGGAGAAAAATGTGAGAGCATTTACTTTTAAGCAGTGTAGTGTAAAGAAGAAAAAATGTGACACCAAACCCAATGATGCTCTTTTTTCTTTTATGAAGTCTTGATATCAAATAATTGTTTTTGCATATCATTAAATTATATTTATATTTAAATTTTTGCACAAATATCATGAAACTACTGGAGCAAAAACTACCAAGTGTATAATTTATATGTAGAACACTATACGTATCAGTTACATAATTTTTACATTAGGACTGAAGATGCTCTAAATCACGTTATGAAATTATGAAATCATTTGGTGAGTTGTTCATTGGCAAAAAATCTATTTGATGAGTTGTTCATTAGCAAAAATCAAAAGTGTAAATCGTCTCAGTAGCACGAAAATATTATAGTTGGGTCGAATGGAAAGGGGAAATCTAAACAAACTCTGTTGAGTTTTCTGGTTAAATTTTTGGACTATTTGGCCTTTCCTAACTCAAATTTTTCCTTGTTTGGATTTTGGCCCTCAGCCAGTGGTGGAGCTAGAATTTGAGTCTGGGTGGGGCAAAAATCATTGACGTGGTTCGGGGGCGGTAGCTCGCAAAACAAAAATTTAGAGTTATTTTTTCGTTTTTACTAAAATTTCATTGATAATTTGTATAGCTTTCGTATCACATCATCGGAATCTTTTTCACGAGTCCTTTTAAAATATTTTTTCATAACTGAAAATAATCATAAATTAAAAATAACATCAAATTAAAAATAATAGCATAAAAATACAAAACAACATATAATCCACTTGGGCAACAACATATACAAAATAGCAACAACATATAATGGAAAAGAGGCATTAAATTTGGGTCATTTTTATTACAACAACAACATATACAAAACATATACAACAACAACATATTTTTGTTAAAAGATGTTTACTTATTTGGGTCATCTTTAATTTCTTGAAATTGATGCAAAAATTCAGTCTTGAATATTGATCATTACCTTGGAGGAGCGGACATGGTCACAACACTGTTGTCAAGAATGGAAAAGAGGGACGACGGCACCACTGACCTTTCTTTGGAGCTTTCGGTTAGACACAGATAGAGAACAGAAATGGGGGGACGGTGGGGAGAAATGAACCCATTTGGGAGTTTTGTTTAGGTTTTACCTTGCACACGTTTGAATTTTTTACTTTATACCCTAAATTTTTACTTTTTACCCTAATTTTTTTTTGTTTTACAAATTTACCTAAATTTTTTTTATTTTTTTTCGGACCGGGGGCAGTTGCCCCACCCTTCCAAAGGCCGGCTCCGTCCCTGCCCTCAGCCATATAAATTTGTTAGCCTTGGGTCCATTTTCACTTTTTACAAGACTTGTTAACATTTATGGAAACAATTTTTGCACAAAAAGTGAAAACAAACTCCAAAGTATGAAAATTGAAAATACAGTGGACTATTGTCTAAATTTGCGAAAAATTTATTCCCAAATAAGAGCTAGCTTATCAACCACTTTGGACAAAAACAAAAATATAGCTGAATCTATCCTTTCTAAAGTATAGAAAGAGGGTACTGAAAAATATCGATCATTGTCAGCAATTTTTTAACATATTCACAAACATAAATTAATTCAACGGATCACGCTGGCTCTTTACCTAGTATCCCTTAATGGGCGACAAACGTGATTTAATTTCCGAGCATGTTCCTCATTGTGGTGTTGCGTCTGACAAGCATACCCGTACCAACAATATTCCCTTTCAGATGCATCTTGTGGGAGACGCTACAAAAATATCCACAACAGTAACCAATCTTTTTCAATAAATAATAGACAAGAAAATAATGAGATATAGTACACTCTATACAATAATCATCGTTGTTTAATAATACAATGACCATAATGTTATAGGATGTATTATAAGGAAAAAAAATATTGGGACTAAAAATTGTATAAGTTATGATAGTATGTCACAACGCTTGTTTGTTTCTATGGGCACATTTGACTTTGAAGTTATAAAACCATTGAAAAAAAATCACTTTCATTTTCATTTTGGAGAGAGAAATAGTGATTTAGCGGCGGGCCCTCTTGCTTCTTTAAATGAAAAACCAAAAAAGTAAGGAACTCTCGACTCGTATACATTATTTTTCAACATTTCTAAGAAATGAGCTATTTTCAATCTGTTTCAAATTTTGTAATCAAACGCCACTGAAGTGATTAAATTTTACATTTTATAACACTATATAAACAACAAGATCGTGTACCGTGGTGTTATATTAATTAAATTAAAGACCATATTTTTATATTAATGTCTAGGAAAATAAAAGAATTAGTGTAAAAGTACTCATGGTCAAACAAGAACTACATAGAAAATTGGCAAAAATTATAAGTGGACTTATCTTTTATGCAATTTTATTAAGAATATATTTTCATGAATTAAGGTTCTACATAATTATCACTTTGGTATGTAAGTAGAGGGATGGCCATGGGTTTGGTTTTGCAAAACCCAAACCTGCCATGTTAAGAAAAATGCTATCCCGAACCCAAAACTGGTTTTCTTTCGCGAAAACCCTACTTGAAATGTCAACTATGAAACACGCACGCCATCCCAATTTTTTTTAAAACATGTGTACCTAAAAGAACTTTCTCAAATCCCGCCCGCCCCATTAGGGGTGGGGCAAAACCCCATCAGACAAAAATAAAACAAAAAAACTCATATTTTTCTATTCATTTTCCAACTTCTCGTCCAAATGAACTATTTTCCTCCCATTTTCAATGTTTGCAATCAACCACACCCTCAATGATATCATTTATTTTTTTCCAACTTGATAATAATGGTTACTTGTTCATATGATTTAATGCCCCATCCTCCTTTTAGGGTTTCAATTTTCTATTTAAATATTAAGAAATAAAGGGCGTTAAAAACACATACTCGGTATAATAATAAGGATCCTAGGATATATAATAGGGACTCACGATGGGTATATGAGTACTCGTTGTATGTAAAGAAGATATCAGTTATGCAGAATAAAAATAAATGATGAAGAGAATACTGTTTGTATTTGCTTTTCATAAACCAAAACACGTACAACAGGTGTCTATTATATACTAGAAGACTACGTAGGTTTTCCACAAAAAGTGGAATAAACCAACAAGGGACTGCTATGTTAATGTGCAAGCAGATAGTGATCAGAACAGATCTACCAATACATGCTCGTTATCCCATGATACCTGCTCGTTATCTTCTCAAAGAAATCCATAGGAGCTTTTGTAATTATCCGGTGCAACTGTCATCTAAGTGAGGTATCTTAATATTCCCCCGCAAGTGAAGGTGGGGAGCGAAGCACACACCAAGCTTGTGACGAAGAAACTGTAACTGAGGCGTGGCAAGCGACTTGGTAAAGATGTCAGCAAGCTGAGATGAGGAAAGCACAAATTGAGTAACGAGCAGTCCTTGAGCAACTTTTTCACGAACAAAGTGATAATCAAGTTCAACATGCTTAGTATGTGCATGGAGGACATAATTTATAGTCATATAAAGAGAACTTAAATTGTCACAATATAAGGTTGGAGCAGCAATGTCTGAAAGGCCGATATCACGTAAGAGATAAGTGAGCCACATAAGTTCAGCAGTGGTAACCGCAAGAGCCTGATATTCAGCATCATAAGAGTAACGGGCAATAGTAGGCTGCTTTTTAAATACCCAAGAAATGCAATTAGCTCCAAGAAACATACAAAACCCCAAAGTGGAATAGCGCGTGAAAGGGTAGCCAGCCCAATCGGCATCAGAGAAACCATATAATGTGAGTGAGGACTGAGACAGTAGACGAAGACCCATAGTGGGAGTGCCATGAATATACCGAAGAAGACATTTAACATGTTGAAAATCAGCATCGGTTGGATCATGCATGGACTGGCAAATGGTGTTAATAAAGTGAGTGATGTCTGGACGTGTGAGCGTCAAATACTGAAGGGCACCAATAATAGAGTGAAACAAGGTGGGATCATGAAAGGGAGCCGAAGGGAGATGGGAAGATTTGGTAGACTGAGGCATTTGAATGGAGTTACAATGAAGCATGTTGGCCTTTCTAAGAAGGAAGGTGGCGTATTGATGTTGAGACAAAAATAAACCACCATCAAAAGGAAGAACTTGAATACCCAAAAAATAATGAGGATCGCCAAGGTCCTTTAAGGCAAATTCAGAGGCAAGTTTTTATGTGAGAGAGTTAAGAAGAGATGAATGGGTGCTAGTGAGAATAATATCATCAACATAAAGAAGAAGAAGAATAGTGCCATGAGCGTGATGAAGTGTAAAAAGTGAAGAGTCGGCCTTACTACACTGAAATCCCAAGTGAAGAAGATAAAGACTAAAGAGATCCAACCAAGCACGAGGCGCCTGTTTTAATCCATGGATGGCCTTATTGATCTTGCATACATGGGAGGGGAAAGTGGGATCTTCAAACCCGGGTGGTTGACGCATATAAACAACTTCATTGAGAAACCCATGGAGAAACACATTTTTGATATCAAGTTGCTTAATAGGCCAATGCTTCGTGAGAGCAAGAGATAACACAACACAGATAGTAGCCGATTTAACAACTGGACTGAAAGTTTCACCAAAATAAACCCCTGCCATTTGATTGTATCCTTTAGCCACCAACCGAGCCTTATATTTATCAAGAGTTCCATCAACCTTCAGTTTTGTACGATAGACCCACTTGGAACCAATAACATGCATATCGGGGCGTCAGGGATAGTAAGTCCTATGTGCAATTGATGGCAAGAGCATGGATCTCTTCTTTCATAGCTTACACCCATTGTTGTTAATAAAGAGCCATTTTGAGAGAAGAAGGTTCCGAAAGAGGAGCAGAAGCAAGGAATGCAGTGGGGATTTGGGACTGAGATTTGGAGCATGTGAGCATGGGGTGAGTTTGAGTAGGAACCATGGTAGATGGCGGGGAAAATAGAGGAAGGTCGATTATAAGGTTGTGGGAGATGAGCATGTGAGGCAGGAGGTGTAATAGGACTGGACAAGGATGAAGTGGGTGAAACGGAGAGGCTGTCTTCAGAGCTGGCAAGGTTGTCAAAGGATGGACAGGTAGCCCTAGGGTCGTCGGAGTGGACAGGTCTGCAAGCGACAGGCGTGGTGGGTGTGGTGCAAGTAGGTCGAGAGATAGGGTCGGGACTAGGCTGTGGGCGTAGGATATGATGTTGGTCAGTGTTGTCAGCTAAGTGACCAGGCTATAGCGTGAAAGCAGCGGGAGTAGCAGGTGAGGATGAATGTGGAATCGAGGGGCCTGAGGTGGACGGGTCTTGAAGTGACTGAATAGGTGTAAAGGTGTAGGAAGAGGGGAAATAATTATGAGAAAGGACGATGGTTGTTTTATCAGTAGGTAAATGAAGAAATGGCGGTATAGGTCTGGATGCAACAGCAGGGTTAATAGGTGGGGTGGAACGTAAATGTATAGTGGTAGGTTTCACATGAGAAAGGACGGTGGTTGTTTTATCAGTAGGTAAATGAAGAAATGGCGATACAGATCTGGATGCAGCAGCATGGTTAATAGGTGGGGTGGAAGGTAAATGTATAGTGGTAGGTTTCACAAGATTGAAAAATGCTTGATATGTCACAGAGTCTATGGGTTGTGGTTCAGGAGAATTTTGATTTGCCTGGTTATAGGGTAAAACATTTTCATCGAAAATAACATGGCATGAAAGGAACACACGTTTTGTATTTGGTTGATAACAACGATACCCTTTATGAATAGAACTATACCCGATAAATACACAAGGGTAAGATTTTTGTGTAAAGTTATTTTGAGTTTTAGTTCTTAAATAAGGGAAACATCGACAACCAAAAATACGTAACGTGGAATAGTTTGGATGAGCGCCATGTAGTTTGAAAAAGGGAGTGGTGCGATTTAGTGGGGCTAAAGGTAATCGATTAATTAGGTAAAGTGCAGTTAAAAAGGCTTAAACCCAAAGGGACAGGGGAATGTTGGCATGAAACAATAATGTTAAAGCAGTTTCGACAATGTGTTTATGTTTTCTCTCGGATACACCATTTTCTTTCGGAGTACCTAGGCAAGATATATGTCTAACTATGCCATATTTCTCAAGATAGGTGATAAAGTCATCACTTGAAAATTCACTGCCACCATCACATTGGAAAATTTTTATCTTCATTTCAAATTGAGTTTCAATCATTTTGTGAAAAGTTAAGAATGTTTGATGAAAATCAGATTTTCGTTTAAGGGGATACAACCATGTAAAACACGTACAATCATCAATAAAGATAGCATAAAATTTAAAACCTTGAGAAGATGTTATGGGAGCGGATCCCCACAAATCACAATGAATATTTTCGAAAGGAACGCTAGAAATTTTATCATTTATTCCAAATGGCAACTTACAACTTTTTTCTAATTGGCAACTTACACGGAGTAGGAGATTTAGTCCAATTGTCAACATGTAAGACATTACATTTATTTAAAAAATTTAAGGACTTGACTTGAGGATGTCCTAATCTTTGATGCCAAACTTGATCACTAGCTTTCTTGTCATAAATGGCATTGAGAGCTTCTTGATGATTTTCTTCAAAGGTGTAAAGATACCCTCCTCTTCTAGTTCCTTTATCAAGCTCTTTGTGGGTCTTCTTGTCCTTGACAATAAATCCATTATTAGTAAATTCTAATAAGCATTCATTGTCTTGAAGTAATTGACTAACAGAAATGCGGTTCTTTGTAATTTGAGGAACAACTAAAACATCTTTCAAGATTAAATTTTTATTTAATTATTTTTCTCCAATGTGAGTGATTTCAAGTTTAATGATAACTTCATCGCTTCCTTTATATGACATAAGTTTAGAAAAATTACCTGTGCCATTTGTCATGTAGGATGTAGCTCCTGAGTCGACATAAAGACCATTGTCTAGATGTGATTCAACATTTGTTGCAGTCATGGCAACTAGAGTGTGTTCTTCTCCTTTAAAGGAGTAGTCCCACCTGTAGAAACAAGAGAGGGCAGTGTGATTGGTTCTTAAACAAATTTGGCAACCTATGACACTTGGACTATTTTTATCGCCATATGCAGATTGTTGGAACAATGGTGGCCTTATCGTATTTGCTGAAGTAGCTTGATTTTGCACATAAGAAATTTGCTGATTTTGAGAGGGTTGGTTCTTGTTTGCATAGGGATTCACATAATGAGGCATTGCTGGTCTGAACCCACGACCTCTAGATGAGAACTGGTTGCTGGAATTATATCCATGAAAACCTCTACCCCTGTTAAACCGAGATCTTCCACGGTTGTGATATTGAGCAGAACCTTTATTGGCATTAAATGCCATAGAGTGATCAAATTATTGCATATGGGGTTCACTAGCTGTTTCCTCTCGAATTTCAAACCCCTGAAGTGAGGATATCAACTGCGAGAGTGAGGGATACAGAGGTTTGCCTAACATGACAGTGCAAAAAACCTGATATTTTGGGCCCAAACCTTTAGCAAAATTTATAACTTTGCTATCCTCATCCAAAGGTTTATGAATGGCAGGAAGAGCATCACAGAGGTTTTTGAACTCTTTAATGTAATCAGTAAGAGTTTTTCCTTTCAATGTGATATCATGAATTTGCTCTTTTAATTGCAATTCATTTTCGTTTGTTGATTGCAAAAAAGTTTCTTCTAAACATTCCCACGTTTGCTTTGTAATGTTGCATCCTACAATAAGGAACTGAAATTCTTTTTCAATTGTACCTTGTAGCCAAGTTTTGAGCAAAACATCTTTTTCTCCCCATTCTTGAAATTCCTTTGTAGTCTCTCCCTTGTCATTGTACTGTTGAGGAGGCTCTTGTGTGATGATTTCAGTCACTTTCATGCCTTTCATATATTGGAGCATTTGTGTTCTCCATATCAGAAAAGTATCGGGTTCCAGCTTAACATTGCATATTGCAATAAGGTGATGTAAAGAGCTGATGTTAAGGGAAAAGGAATTTGATTGTGAGCCGGATGCCATTGAACCAAAGAGCTCTGATACCATAAAGAAGATATCAGTTATGCAGAATAAAAATAAATGATGAAGAGAATACTGTTTTTAATTGTTTTTCATAAACCAAAACACGTACAGCAGGTGTCTATTATATACTAGAAGATTACGTAGGTTTTCCACAAAAAGTGGAATAAACCAACACGGGACTGCTATGTTAATGTGCAACCAGATAATGATCAGAACAGATCTACCAATACACGTTGGTTATCCCATGATATTAGGAGTATCTTGTCAAAGAAATCCATAGGAGCTTTTGTAATTATCCGGTGCAACTGTCATCTGAGTGAGGTATCTTAATAATATGGGAGCATCCTGGTCTAATTGATAGAGAATAAGGTTTGATTTATTCATCTTAAGACTTAGTTGTTGTAATTTTATAAATTTAGTTTATCTGCTTTAGTTGTATAATAATTTTGTATTTTTTTCATGCCTACATATAATATACTAGAGTTGATGCATTGAGTAACTTGCATGAATTGAACATTAATACTACTAAAAATAATCTTTATATATATATATATAGGGAAAGGATCAAGTGTGGTTCCAGTTTGAGGTCCCTGAATGTGGTCCATTTTTTTAAAATAGTAAAAAAAATATTTTGGGGTTGATTTTTTTTTTTGTGGTTTCCAAACATTTCAGTAGAACCATAAAAAAATAATGAACTCAAAGTTTGACCGATTTTTTTAAAATAGTAAAAAAATTCATTTTGAGGTGATTTTTTTATATGGCCCCACTGAAATGTTTAAAACCCATAAAAAAAATCAGCCCAAAAATATTTTTTTTACTATTTTAAAAAAATTGACCTAATTCAGGGACCTCAAACTGTGGGACCTCATGAGATCCTCTCTCTCTCTCTCACACACACACACACACACACATAGAGAGAGAGAGAGAGAGAGAGAGAGAGAGAGACGTCATACACAATAGATCATAAAAGATACTAGTTCCTTCTTTTTTATTTGGAAAAATCCTTGCTAATTAAAAACATGTAAAATCACAAAAAAAAAAAAGGAAGACATAGAATAGTAAAACAAATCGACAAGATGAGTGAGAAATAGTCTATAAAGAATACTGCATAAAGTTGAAAATACTCACATATCTTGGCAATGAAATCCGGAACCAGTACAAGAGGAAAGCGACTAATATGTCATAGCATTCACCGCGATCGAGGAGAGAAATTTAGATGGACATACAATCAGAGTATTTCTAATCAACACAGTATTTATAAATCACCAATTCACGTGTTACATAAAAGCATCTCAAACTGAAATCATGGTAAAATAAACATACCAATATAAAATAAAGATTATAGGGAGTTAATAGACATCATCACTAACCATGTAAGTGTGTGTTGTTGTGCCTTAGAAATGAACATCATTGGGGGGGGGGGGGGGGGGGGGCAATTTTAGGGACAAAACGAAGTTGAGGAGATAGGTCCTGCTTGTGTCAGGTTTTTTCTGACATGCAAGTGTCAAAATTATGAGTAATATTATTGGTGTTTTATTCGTATTTCGTGTATTATCATGTTTAATTTTGCATACAAATGATTAATGATGTTCATGCAAGGTTAAAAAACACGATTTCATGTCGGGCCATATATTAAATATTCTAATATTACGTAATTGCAAAGTAGGGGTTCATTAATTATACCATGCGAAGAGTAATCCTTGCCTAAACACAGCCTTCAAGAAAATGTGATTTATAAGTGAATACTAAAGGCACAATTAGTTATTCCCAAAATTTAAAATTTGGTCTATTCACGAATTGTCTTATTATATTGTCTGGTACAATTATGGAAAGATTCATAAAATTCAAGTTAATTCATAAATGATAATTGTGGTGACAGATATTATGCAACACAAATAGATAAGAGAAAGGCAATCACCAAGTAAGAAAAAGGAATGTAAAATGATAATCACACAACAAAGGATGTACGTGGTTCAGCAAATAAGTGCCTACGTCCACGGTGGTGCAGTTGGTTTTATTTCTATATACTCCGAGGAGTGATTATCGAGAATACAACTTGTCCTTTTGCCCCGGACCTAGGGTTTAAATATATACACATACATTTAGGTGAGTGGGGGTAATGGGTTCGCACACGTCTTCCATCTCTACTATAACTTACCTTCAGGGGAACGTGGGAAGAGACTGAATCAAAATAAGAGGCGGGGGGCCTGGACTTTGGGCCGCCAGAACTGGGCTACTCGTCCAGGCCCATGGTCTTAATTCTGGGTACCCACAATTGCCCCTAAGTTTATTGGGCCATGTTTATGGGCTCAATAAATTTAAATGATTAGCCATAATGGCTTTTTGCAATTCTTCGAAAGCTGTGAAGTTGGTTTTGGTGGCACCCGCTTCGTTTACTGTGCACTATAATTAGTAGAATTTGAAGGTTTGTTGGAATAGCCACTTTTCTACCGTCGCTTCAGTCTTTCCAGCATTCTTATATTTTCTATGAGCTCTAGCGCTTCGTACCTTCTTCTCTCAATCTCCATTCTCATTGCTTTCTAGTTGTTTGGGCTCGTGCTTCTTCATCGCTTGAATCGATCTTCTATTTTGTAAGTTTCCTGTACCCTTTCTTTGTACTTTTTCTTTGAGTTTGTAGCTTTTCTAGGGTTTTCCAATGGCAAAGATTAGAAATAGGTCAGTCTTTGAATTTAGGAAGTTTTACAACATCCCTGAGTGGGTAGATATTGAGTGTTGTGCCTCCCCTCCTAGAAACGTTAGGGACAGAGATGATGCCCACTAGATCCACGTCTTGTTGCTTTCCCAAGGGGGACTCACTTTTCCTCCTAATGATTTATTTTTGCATTTTTTTGGCTATTTTAATATTGTTCCTACACAATGCTCGCCCAATGTGTGGAAAATAGTAAATGTCGTACATAGGATAAATCAATTGTATGGTACTAGGTTAGGGCTCGCCGAGGTCTGTTTTTGCTACTCCTTTTCTCGAACTAGCTCTGGTGTCCTTTACCTCAAAGCTAGGAGTCCTGACAGGGTATTGGTAGTAAATCTACCTGATTCCCATAAGGACTGCTGGCATGAAGGTTTCCTTGTTAGAAATTGGCAGTTTTCTCCCCAATTTCAAGGGTCGAGGCCTGAGAGGTTCTCTGTTCCCTTTTGTGGGGAGGAATACATAGGTAGATATTATACTGTTGTTTCAACTTTTGTTGATTTGTGATCTTGCTAACTCCTCTTTGCTTTTTCTTCCACAGCGAGGTCAAAGAACTTGGAACCTGCTCTTAGCGAGGTTTGCCTTTCGGAATTGATAAAAGCTTGGAATATCAGGGAGCCCTTGGGTGACGGCAAGCATCCCAAATTTGCTGCTTTTTTTCTCGAGTACAAGAATGTTGGTTCCAGCTTCATAGCTAGGCCTGTGGACAGTATCCCAGAGTTTGACTTTTCTGAAGAGACTGCTGCAAGTCCTATCTAGTTGGACGAGGAAGAGAGCAGCTCGAAGAGTGACATTGTAGGAGCTGCAAGTGATTTGTGGGGAGAGAGCTCCAGTAGTAGCAGTTCCTTTGATCGTAGGGAGGTTTCTGAAGCTCAAGAGTTGTCGAGCACATCCAGTAGTTCGAGTGAAGAGATGGCTCCACCCCGAAAGAACCTGATTCAGGATGATGATGATGATGAAGACCATGTTCTTCTCGCACAAAGGTCAAAGAAGTAAAAATCTAGCTCGGGGGTTGTGGCTACTAGTTCCCGGTCCTCTGCTCAGGTGCAGGAGAGGAAGAGGAAGGAAGAGGAGCAGGTGAGGGAGAGAGAGAGAAAAAAAGAAGAAGAGAGGAAGAAAAAAAGATGGTAGAGGAGAGGAAAAAGAAGGAGAGTGAGAAGGAGGAGGAAATAAGGAGGGCAGAAGAGAGGATGAAGGCTGGGCAGGCCTTTGTCCCGGTGTTCGTGCTGCCCGAGGGGGCCTCTATGGCAATTTCCCCCCAGTTAGCCCCAGCTCTGCTCGAGAGAGCTGTTCTCCCGACTGATCGCCAAAGGACGATAAGGTCGGAGAAGTTGGCCCTTCAGGCTAGTCAAAGGCTCGCTCTGGTAAGGTTTTTCCCTTTTCTCCTATGTTGTTCTAAATTCCCTCATTTTCCTCTTCTGTTGCCCTCTTCTGATGCCCTCTTCTGATGCCCTCTTTTTTCTGTAGTTTTTTACTGACTTTACCGTGCTGTATCGTTCACGAGACGAGCTGGTGAAAAGAAACAGCGAACTGGAGAAGGAAAATGTTGCCCTGAAGCTGAAGGGTAAAGAGCTCGAGGCTAGCTTTAAAGCCATTGACGCTGCTCGGATTTCATCTGACTTGGCTCTTGCGACTGCCAATATGGAGAAAGACGTTGCAGTCCAGGATCTGAAGGAGCTGAGACAGGCCTACGACCTGGTTTGCTCGAGCAAACTTACTATCATGGAGGAAAACAGAGTGCTCTCCGAAGAACTGAAGAAGAAGGATCCTGAGGCTGTTACTGCTAAGGAGGACTCTTACAATTTCGGTTGGGCTGCAACATATGAGGATGCTGAAGTTCAGATAGGCTTTATTAGTCGTCTGAACTTCAAGAAGGGCTGGAACAAGAACCTTTTGGCTCCTGGCATTGACATCGATTCTCCCTTGTTTGACGAGCATGACCCAGGTCCGAAGCCAATCGTGGATGAAGTTCCTGCTTCAGTTGATGATCCTGCTCCTCAAGCGACCACTCCTGACGTTTCTCTGGTTGTGGGGACAGAGATTACCCCTGCTGAGGGCAGTGCTCCTGCTAATGTTGATAATGGAAAGGGCCATCGACCTCTGGGCCACCTGAGGTTGTCAACTAGTTATCTACTAGGATTGCTCTGTACTTTTGGTTTTTTCTATCTGTAAATTTTTTCTTTACTGTTTGATGTACCTCCAATCCTTTATTAATGAAAAGGCTTCATTTTTTGCTCACACTGATTTGTCTCTTTCTCTCGCTTGTAGTTAGTTGATGTGGATGATTACATTCCTGCTACTTCCCAATTGGGCAGGACCCTTGGTCCCAATGCGAGTCCCGAAGTTCTCCATGCCTTCGTTAAGCTTTGCAAGTCCCTTAGATCTAGAAATCAGAAGTATAAGGAGCAATCTGAACTTGTGGTCAAGCTGAAGGACAGGCTCCAGGAGATGGAGGACATTGGTGCTTCAGTGCAAGAGGAGGTTAATGCGCTGAGAATAAAACTATTAGAGGCCTCCAAGATCAACCAAGTTGGGGAGGTTCTTCAGCAAGAGAATGAGGACCTGAGGAGAGAAGTCTTACGACTTAGGTAGCATGCATCGAGCACTGTTCCATCAGTATTACAAGGCTCCTCATCATTGTGAACTAGAGCTGGTCATAATGTTACTCCTCCTGTGTCGCGAGGCTCCACTCGCCCACCTGTTCCGCGAGCTGGTAGGAGCACCAAGAGCAAAAACAGGGAAGTGGAAGAACTTCGAGATAGGGAAATGGAAGAACTCCACGGTGATGTTCAGCGAGCATATGTAATTGTTGATTGGCTTCAAAGGGACATTACTCGGTTGCGGCACTTGTTCAAGAAAGGTCCTCAGCAAGCGTGGGCTGACGGTTATGATCAGGGTTGGTCGGATGCTCCAACAAGGCTGTCTGAGTTCGAGGAGCTTTCTTTTATCAGGGGGTGGCTAAGTGCCTTGGAGGAGCTGCAAGTCCCGAGGAACTCGATGCTATGGTATCGCCATGAGATGTCTCCATCTACTCTGATGCCTAACCCCTTCCGGAGGGATGATCGTTGGATCCCCATCGATGCTATTCCTTGGCAATTATTGGAGTCGGATGCGAATGAGGTTATGGAAGAGTTAGCTCCTGCTCTCGATGACGGACGAAGAGCTCGAGTGGCTGATTATCTTTCTCAGAGGCTTCCCCCCCATTGAGATTTTGCCAGTTGTTATTCTTTGTATTTTTGATAATGTAAATGCTTTGGGCGAGTTCGCCGACTAAACATGTATTACCATTGTTGTAAGTATGATGAATTGATGAAAAGTTTGTGTTTTGGGCAATTTTGTCGACTAAACGTGTGCATCATACTCTTCATATTCTTGTTGTTTTATAACCTTTTTTGTTTTGTCATGCAAGTGTCCCCCCAGTCCAGTATAATACCAAGATACTATTGTGCTCCACTTTACCTTTTAGGTTGTGTTGTCACACTCCCTTAGGCCTAAGTGGGGCAATTGGCGAGGACACACCTGGTGTTGGATGTTTTCATCCGATCAGGATTTTACTCAACCGAAGTAGGTTTGATGACCAGTATAGAATTTGATCATATTGCCTAAGGATCCCCTGTACGGCTTCATGTATTGCCAGGAGCAATGCTAAGAGGTTCTTCGTGTTTCATGATGATGACCTGAGGAGGGGTATTCCCCTGCTATAGCATAGTGATCAATGTGCCTGTTACTTGGAAAAAAATGTGCGATAAATGCAGCTGTTACTAATCAGAGTGTAACCAATTAAACAACTTTCATTAATAATAAGGGAAATGCACTTGTATAATAAAAGAATACAATAGAAAGGTCTAAAAATAGAATCTCTTGAGATTAGCTGCATTCCATGCTCATGGTATTTCTCTGCCCTCCATTATTTCCAAGTGATAGGCGCCCTGTAGGTCGTCTCTGGTTACTTTAAAGGGTCCTTACCAGTTGGGACCTAGCTTGCCGTCTGATGGTTTCACTGCGCTGCCCAGGACTTTCCTTAGAACATAGTCCCTAATTCGGAATGCCCCCGGGTTAACCCTTTTGTTGTAATGCCTCACGAGCTATTGCTGGTAGCTCGCTAGTTTCACTAGGGCTAGCTCCCGGCACTCGTCGGCTAGGTCGAGCTCAGCGAGTAATGCTACATCATTATGGCCTTGGTCGATAAGGTTGGACCTTATTGTAGGCAAACCTTCTTCGAGTGGGATGACTGCCTCCATGCCATATATCAGCGAAAATGGGGTTTCTCCTGTTGCTCATCGAGGAGTGGTCCGATAACCCCATAGGACGTGAGGTAGTTTATTTACCCATGCACCTTTGGCTCGCTCCAATCGCTTCTTCAATCCATCGATAACAGTTTTGTTGGAAGCCTCAGCTTGGCCATTGCTCTGAGGGTAGGCCACCGAACTGAAGTGGTGTCTGATACCGTGTTCGTTACAGAAGTTCTGAAAAGATCCACTTTCGAACTGTGTTCCATTGTCGGTGATGATGGTTCTAGGGATTCCAAACTGAGTGATTATATTCCTCCATATGAACCTTATCATATCAGCATCTCGGATGTTCGCCATGGGTTCTGCCTCGATCCATTTGGTGAAGTAGTCAGTCGCAACCAACAGATATTTATGATTACCGCCAGCGGTAGGCAGTGGTCCCACGATGTCCATTCCCCATTGGGCGAAGGGCCATGGTCGGGATAGGGACATTAGGTCACTGGTGGGTTGGTGGGCCATAGGAGCATGGAGTTGGCATTTCAGGCATTTGCGGACACACACTGCGGAGTCCTTTTGCATATATGGCCACTAATAGCCTTCCTTTATTGCTCGAAAGGCTAGATACCTTCCTCCGATGTGGCTTCCACAGATTTCTTCATAAAGCTCGCGTAGCACTTGCTCGACATCCCCTGGGTGGACGCATCGGAGGAAGGGACCGGAGAAGGATTTCTTATACAAGTTGCCTTCTGGGGATAAGTGAAAGTGAGCAGCTTTGACTCTTATCTGGTGGGCGGTCTTCTTGTCATCCGGGAGTGTGCCATTCTTTAAAAATTCTCTTAAGGGGTCCATCCAGCTGGGGGCTGACCCCACCTGGAGTACCTGCTCCATGCTTGGTGAATTGTTGTCGATGCTCAGATAAGTGAGGAAATCGATGGGGATGATTCTTTTTAGGTCGGAGTCAACTGCCGAACTAAGGGATGCTAAGGCATCAGCATGACTATTTTGCCCCCTGGAAAACTGCTGGACGTTGATCTCTTCAAAGTTTGACATCAGCTTTTTCACTAAGGCGAGGTAGGCTGCCATTCTTTCATTCTTTACATTGTAATCTCCGCTTATCTGATTGGAGACCAGTTGGGAGTCGCCGAACACCTGTAAATGTTTTACTCCCAAAGTATGCACCTTTTGGAGGCCGGCTATTAGGGCTTCATACTCTACTTCGTTGTTGGAGGCTGCAAATCCAAGCCTGATTCCTTGTTCATGGATTGTGTTCTCTGGAGTTATGAGGACAATGCCTACCCCTGCCCCTTTTGAATTGGAGGCTCCATCAACAAACAGTTTCCAGGTTTCCTATTTTGCTGGGTTCTTTGTTTGCCTTGTTGGTTGGGGTTTGTCAGAGGATCCTTCGCTTTTGAATTTGGCTATGAAATCAGCAAGGATCTGACCCTTGATAGCTGTACTTGGTTGAAATTGGATGTCAAATCGACCGAGCTCGACTGACCACTTAGGCAGTCTGTCTGACAAATATGCTTTCCTTAGGACTTCCTTAAGGGGATGCGATGTAAGGACGATGATAGTATGAGCTTCGAAATAATGCTTCAGCTTCCTTGAGGCTATTACCAGTGCAATGGAAAGCTTCTCTAATGGCAGGTACCTTTGATTGGCATCTAGTAAGGTCTTGCTCGCGTAATAAACGGGGTGCTGGATTCCTGCAACCTCTCATATTAGCGCAGAGCTGACAGTGTGACTGGATACGGAGAGGTACAGGTACAAAGAATCTGTTTTCTGTGGTATGACAAGAAGTGGTGGAGAGCTTAAGTAGGACTTGAGCTCGACCAATTCTCGTGAGCAATCTGGGCTCCACTCTATCGTTTTGCTCCCCTTTAGAAGCTGGAAAAAAGGCTTGCACTTCTCGGAGGATTTGGAGATAAAGCGATTTAAGGCAGCGAGCATACCAGTGAGCTTCTGTACGTCCCGGATTGTGCAAGGGGGTTGCACCCTGTTGATTGCATCGATCTAGTCTGGATTAGCCTCTATGCCTCTCTTACTGACCAAGTACCCAAGAAATTTTCCTGACTGGACACCGAAAGAACACTTGCTTGCATTAAGTTTCATTCGGTATTTCCTGAGAATTTCGAAGGTGTTTGACAGGTCTGAGAGGTGATTCTCCCTCTTATTGATTTTAACGAGAATGTCATCGATGTATACCTCCATCATGCCTCCCATTTGATCCTTGAACATCTTGGTAACCATCCGCTGATATGTTGCCCCTTTATTCTTGAGCCCAAAGGGCATAACTGTGTAACAGTATAACCCAACTGTAGTAATGAACGTTGTTTTGTCTTGGTCTGGGGCATATAAGGGGATTTGGTGATACCCTGAGTATGCGTCCAGGAAACTCATTCGCTCGTGAGCTGCGGTGGTGTCTACTAGTTGGTCTATCTTTGGGAGGGGGAAACTATCTTTAGGTCATTATTTATTGAGGTCAGTGAAGTCGATGCAAACTCTCCACTTCCCACTGCTCTTCGGAACTACTACTGGGTTGGATAGCCACTTGGGGAATTGTACTTTCTGTATGGATCCTGCATCCAGCAGTTTTTCAACTTCTTTTTCGACCGCCTTAGCCTTCTCGTGTGCAGTTCGTCGTGCCTTCTGCGTGACTGGCTTGAAGGTGGGGTCGACGTGCAGCTGATGACAGACCATACTAGGATCGTTTCCAGGTAACTCGTATGGTTTCCAAGCGAAAACATCTACGTTGTGCCTCAGTAAGGTCGTCATCTCCTTCTGTTCCTAGTTGGTAAGAGATTCCCCAATTAAGAAGACTCTGTTACTGTCACCATCTCCAGTCGAAACTTCTATTAGGTCCTCGACGACCCGCTCGGAGGGGAGGAGCTTGGTCTCCTCTACTCCAGGTCTCCCATACTTTAATTGTTATTTAGAAGGTGTCAGACCTTCTTCAATTTTCTCACTGGGCTTCTCGAACTTCTTCTCTGGCTTCGGATGGATGGCTGCTATGAAGCACCTTCTCGCCATTACCTAATCACTATAGATTTCCATTACTCCGCGTTCGGTCACGTACTTGAGTTTCTAATGGTAGGTTGAGGAGACTACCTTCATCGCATGAAGCCATCCCCTGCCGAGGATGGCTTGGTATGGTGAGTCGATGTCAACTACCAAAAATTCGATCATCTTGGAGACGTTTTCAGCACGCACTGGTAGTACAATCTTTCCCAGGGGCATAGTCATTTTTCCAGTGAAGCCAACCAAAGGTACAGTAGCTTACTTTAGGTCAGCGATGCTTAACTTCAATTTCCTGAATAGGTCGAGGTACATTACTTCGGACGAGCTTCCTTGATCGACGAGCAGCTTGTCGATGTCAAAGTTGGCTATCCTGAGTGTAATGATCAGGGCATCATGATGTGGGGTCCTTACTCCCACCAGATCTTCATCTGTGAAGACAATATGCTTGTTATAGTTGACGTCCTCTGCTCGTCGATGCTTTCCTGACTGATACTTTGTTGGATCGATCTGAAAAGCCTGCATTACTGTTGTAAGTTTCTTCATCTCCATTCGGGATGAATTTCCTTGTATCTTCCTGGCATCAGATGCCCCGTGAATTACCGTGAACTCATGTCCAGCGTCATCTTCCAGAACGTTGTCAGGTCTCGTCTCCCTATTGGAAGCCACTTTCTCTGCCTTCTTTTCCACAAACTCGTTCAAATGCCCAGACTAGGCCAACTCCTCGAGGTGAGACTTAAGAGCTTTGCAGTGCTCGGTCTTATGTCCTCTTTGATCTTCGCGAGAACTTTGTAAATTGGTTATTTGAAGACGATGTTGACCACCTGGAATGCTTTGGACGCGTCGTGGTTCCCTCCGTTCTTGGGGCCATTTCTGCCCCCGTTCTTTCCTCCTTTCTTTTGGGTCTCAGTTTTCTCACTTCCCTTGGTAGTGAGTTTAGCTCAACCTCTTTCTCCCGTGCTGAGGCGGGTGACTTCCTCCACCTTAACGTACTTCTCGATGCGAGCCATTAGGTTGTTAATAGTTATAGCTTCCTTCTTTGTCAGGGACTGGTATAGAAGGGAGGAGCTGGGTAACTCGATTTTGAAAGAGGCCACTGCCACTTGTTCCGAGCAATCTTCGACCTCGTTGAATAACTCCCAGTACCTCTTCGCGTAGTCTCGGAGTGTCTCTTGAGGCGTTTTCTTCATTGTCAGTAAAGCATCCATCCTTTTAGGGTGGGAGCTGCTAGTGATGAACTGGATCATAAAGAGCTCGTCCAGGGATTTAAAACTTCTGATGGACCGGTGGGGGAGTCTTTCGAACCATTTCTGCGCCACATCATGCAGGCTCGAGGGAAAGATATGGCACATCAGTGCATCTCGGTGATTCCAGAAGGTCATGGCCTGTCCGTATTGCCTGACGTGATAGATGGGATCAATCTTACCGTCATAAATCTTAAACCTTGGAATGGAAAATTTCTTGGGGGATTATTCTTCTTCTTCGATTTCCCTCGTGAAGGGTGACTTCATCTGGTTTTTGAGAGCTCGCCTTGCGAGTTCTCTGGTTGATCTTGTACCGTGGTGGGAAGGATGTTGGTCCATTTCCCTACGGACTAGATTTCGTATGTTCTCGTCGCTGCGAGCAGGGCTCTAGTAACGGCGAGCTCTTTGCAGCTGCTCGTGGAGGTGGTCGTCTGATTCGTCTCCCTCGACCTTCTGAGATCCTCGCCTAGGGCTCCTTCCTCGGCTGCGAGACTTGCTCGCATGAGGGCTAGGAGTGAGGTATGGACGTCTCCTGTTATCAGGACGAAGCTCCCTCTCAAGTCTTTCAAGTCTTCTTTTCAGGCGAGCATTCTCAGCCTCGTACCTGCGAGAAGACTCCCTTTCCTCGTGGAGCCTTGCCTCGTATGCATCAATTAATCTGGATATCTGGGTAGACCTCGCTGGTCCCTGGATTTTTTTTGAGGCTGGCCTTTCCAAGCGAGCCCTCTGATCTGAACGTCGAACTTCAGACCTGATTCTGCGAGGAGCAGGTGGTTCTTGAATATCCCCTGCCTGGGGGGCATTGCTGCTGTGACCAGACATTTTAAACTCCTTTCTTGGTGTGGGCTCTTCTCAGGGAAAGATTAACATTTCCCACAGACGGCGCCAATTGTGGTGACAGTTATTATGCAACACAAATAGATAAGAGAAAGGCAATCACCAAGTAAGAAAAAGGAATGTAAAATGACAATCACACAACAAAGGATGTACGTGGTTCAACAAAGAAGTGCCTACGTCCACGGTGGTGCAGTTGGTTTTATTTCTATATACTCCGAGGTGTGATTACGGAGAATGCAACTTGTCCTTTTGCTCTGGACCTAGGGTTTTATATATACACATACATTTAGGTGAGTGGGGGTAATGGGTTCCCACACGTCTTCCATCTCTCCTATAACTTCCCTTCAGGGGAACGTGGGAAGAGACCGGATCAAAATAAGAGGCGGGGGGCCTGGACTTTGGGCCGCCAGAACTGGGCTACTCGTCCAGGCCCATGGTCTTAATTGTGGGTACCCAAAATAAAATTATTCAATTTCACCAAAAAAATGAATGTTAACAATTTAAATTGGAACATTAGTCTGCAATCAACTACTTCGACAGAGGTCCCTCTCGACATGTAACTTTTCTAAGCACTACCAAAATTGAATTTTAATCCATTTCAAATAATTACATTGACAATTCATTAATTTCAAATTGAACAATTTACGTAAGCAAACGTACCCTAATAGAATAACTGAGCAACCTATAAGTTCATGTGGAAGGATTTAATATTTATTAATTTGATCTCCATAACAGGAAAAATACAACTTACTTGCAAACATGCGTTCCAGCAGTGATCATCTGAGCATGATTTAGTGGCAATCTCGATCGGTCTGCAGGGGTACAAGACAACTTTTTAAACAAAATCATATAACATCTTTAGCAAAAGGGACCCAAATTTAATTAAACAAGGACTTAACAGAATGAAAATATGCCTCACTATACCATTAGGTATAAATAAAAGTAAAAAAGAACTGAAATTGAACTAAGCGAAACAAAACAGTTGTCCTTGTTTCCTTTATCCGAAACAAAACAGTTGGTTGATGGTTTATAAAGCGTGAGATGGGATTGAGGCGTTTTGTACTGGTTAAGTGAGGCGTGAGCCTCGAGGGGGATTGAAGCGTAAGCCTCAATTTGTACGGGGGAAAAACTCACTAAATACTATAAAAAAATACTGATAAAATCAAATAATAATGTACCACTGCTAACATCACAGAAAAAATATTCATAATCAATGCTGCCAACATAATATATATGTAGCATCATTATATTATTACAAAAAATCCATAATCCATGTCACCAACATAATAAATACTAATACTGTAACATCATCACAAAATTAATCAATAGTATAAAAATCACCAACACTAAACAGTGCATCATCATCAAATCATCCCCAAAAAGGTGTATCATTGGCTATTAATATAGTGATGAATCACCATATAATAATATACGAAATTATACATATAAACTGGACATAATAATAGGATATATATATATATATATATATATATATATATATATATAAAGCTTAAATGCTTGTGAAAATATCAGTATTTATCATTAAATATATGAGAAGCTTTTTTCGAGAAGGAAGCGGGGAAGGAAAGAAAGATCATCTGGTGAAATGGGAAATTGTTTGTAGGACAAAGAATTAAGGCGACTATTATTTGGATAATCTAATAAAAGATGTCTCTTTTCGAAAAATCGTTGGGGAGATTCCCATTGGAAGAATTGCCCTGGCGAAGGTAGCATGTAAACCCCCTTATGTAGTTTTCCATTCAGAAAATCATTCCCCGCATCTCACTAGAACGAATGCTATTTCGCACCATGGCAATTGCAATCAGAGCCCGTACAAAAGCAACCTTTGTCAGTGGGGAGAAAGTTTTCTCAGATTGATACCAAGAGGGGTCTTTCCATCATAAAGATTCTCCTTGGGCCTCGATCATTAGGAGAAAATATGGGTTTCATGGCAATCGGTGGGATGCGAGAGTGGCGAATATGGTCTCTTTTCGTAACCAATGGTAGTTTAACTCGCTGGATTTACACTCTTAACAAGAATAGATTTTAGGATAATATTTTGAGAGACCGTAACTTTAGTTATTTATTCCGAGGACTCGTTCATGTTTCATCTAAATCATAAAGGGCCATTGATTTATTTCCACCCTTCCACTTTTTGGTCCATATATAGATTTTGGAAAGGAGATCAACCTTCAAAAATTAGATTTTTTCAAGTTCAAGGCTGGTAGCCCACGGTAAGGTGGAATATATGTGATTGGATTCAATTAATGAGACCAAAGTCATTCTTATTCTCATCTAGGTGTATTCTTCGCAAGAAAGACAATGAAAACATTGATCACATTCTTCTTTATTGTGAGTTGGCTAGATTTTTTTGGGTAAATATACGCAAGGAGCTTAATATGGTAAGGTTATCCCTTCATCTTGGCATCAATGATCCAGCATAGAAAAATTGTGTTTGAAAGGGTTGCAATTTGGAGATGTATTGTCGTATCCTTGACTTGGAACATTTGGAAGAATAGAAAAAAGAAAATTTTTTTAACGAAAGTAAGTGGCTATAGAAGAATTTTGGAAATCATCAAATTATATGCATCACTATGGGTTTTGACCTGGAATCCCTGTTGATGTAAAAAACTAGATCACTCTAATTCTTCAATCACAGATAAATAAATAAGACAAAGATTTTTAAAGTGGTTCGGCTAGGAATAAAGCCTACGTCCACTGTTATGTTATTGCTGAGTGTTTGTGGAATTCTTGATTACAAGTTCTCTCAAGAAATTCCCCCCCCATTGAATGGGATCGATACAAGGTATTTATAGCCTCAAGGCTGTACATGAAAGGTCCAATACATTAAATGATATACATATGAATGGGTAATACATTTAATGCAGCGTGTGCGTCAAGAATCTAATGAATAGTTGAACAGTTGTCCGTCTGATAATTGATGACACTGCCGAGGTGCAGTTCGGACCGCCTTAGTTGCTCGTCGATCAAGAGTTCCTCGGAGTACTTAGAGTATCTCGGGATGAAAGAGTTCCTCGGATGGAGTTCCTCGGCATGATAGAGCTCCTCGGTGTATTCTCGTTGCTCGGTACCAACCGTGGTTGTTCAGTAAATGATCTTCCTCGCTGTTATTGTGCCACGTAGATTGACACGTGTCTTCATACTATTCGTCCACATCAGCATATTAATTTTGGTATCAACAATCCCCATTTCCTCAATTATCAATAAATTGGTTGAATGAATGTTATGGTTAGGATGTTTTTGGCTGATGTTGGGTGAGATAGCCAAATCTTAGCAAATTTTGATGCTTAATTGGTTTCAGAATAAGGGCAGCAGTGGTTAGTAATGGTTCAAGAGTGGTCGTTACATCTGTGATGTTTTTGTACAGATTATTTTGGTGGTTCTCTCTGGATTTATTCTAGTTTTTGTTTCTCTGATCTCTATGTTCAGATTTGTTTAGGTTGCTCTATTCGACTTTATATTAGTTTTTGTGACTACAGGTTATTTTTCCATCTTTAATAAAGGGGTTGTGATAAAGGCACCCCACATTTTTATCTCCTCCAGCACATGGTGCGTTAAAATACAATGTATAATGTGGTTCAAAAGTGGGATTGTAGTGGATGAGATAAAAATGTGGATGCCTTTGTCACAAACCTTAATATATGTTCCTTGTTTCCGGGAAAAAAAAGGAAAAATATTCCAATAATGTAGGAATTAAAAACAAAGCATATATGACAAGATAATTCAAATACAATTACAATTAGAACAAAAAAAATAATACAACAGACTATATATATATAGCTTAACGTATTATAGTTAGTGGAGAATCTTCACCGAGGTTTGTAGGTGGGGTTGTTGATGGTTCAGAGCCTCTGTTTGAAATTTTGGTGTTTTTTAGTTCTTTTGTGTACGCCCTGTATACGGGTTCCACTCCCTTTGCGGGTTTTTTTCAATACATTTAATTATAATTATATGTATATATAATAAGATAGTGTGGTCTTTGAATTGTCCAAGCACAATAACGGCTCAGATTTGGACACATCACTCTCCAAAAATGAAAGGTTGAGATCAACTCCCTTCTTTTTCAAATTTTAAATTTTAAATATTTGATATCTTTTGCATCCCCCCCCCCCCCCCCCCCTCCCAAAAAAAAAAAAAAAAAAAAAAACTATTTTCTGAATTTTAATTACCTTTTGCATTCCCCCCCCCCCCCCCCCACCCACAAACTATTAGTTTGATAAGCATGCTTTTCCCTCATTCCAACCCATTTATATCTCTCTCCTCACATCTAAGAAATCACCTCTCAGATATCTTTGTCTTCACTGGTTCCTTCTCTCATTTATTTCATAGTCTTGGATATCTCTCTCTTCAATGGTCTTTTTCATTTATTTGGTTCTCCTCACGCCCCCTTTACAAAATCTCTCTTCCCTCTATCAGTCTCTCACGTGTTCTAACCATGGCACCATTTTTTTTTGTAATATTTGGGGGTTTATGCTTATATTATCTTTTATGTTAAATTGATAGTTTTTTTTATGATTCCCTTGCAAGTTCGACTCATCAACATGTATTTTTTTGCTTTTTTTTCAATTTGTTTGTTTTTAGAGGGTTGGTATGGTTTTAGATTTGTCCATAAAATCCCTAATGGTGAGGGTTTAAACTCTCTCTTTCTCTCTTTCTATATTTTTACGCTTTTCCCCTTTAGATTCATATTTTTAGGTATTTTGGATTTTACCAATTACATTATAACAGGGATTTGAGAGCTTTTACTCTTGAATTTTAGGGTTTTAGGTTTTTTGTTTCAATTTTTTTGTTGTTCGCTGTTTTGGGGGGTGTTCTAGAATTTCTTACTTCGAGCCTATGTTTACTAGGGTGAGAAATGGTGTTTTTATAATTTGATTGCATGAGACGTCGACAACACAAAGAAAATTCGACAACAATGGTTAAAATCTCGACAGCAGAAGAATTTCTTCAGGCACCCAAGTCAGACCGGAAAGGATAAAAAAGTAACTCTCTGTTTCTTCTTTTTTATATACATAATATGATTGAGGAAACTGTCTATCATGAAAAAATATGTTAACGGTCCATCTAAAAAAACTTTGGCTCATAATCTATGTTTAATGGGTTTGCGCCATTTATGCAAGTTTCTTACTGAGTTCTTAATTTTCTGTTCTTAACTTTTCAGATTTCTTACTCAGTTACTTACTCAGTTCTTATTAGGTTGAAATTTACTATCGGTGATAAAAGTGCAAAACTCACTGAAATTAATGATTTTCATTATCTAATTGTTAAAGTATTTTTAGTATCTTCAATCTTCATACCTACACACATGAGACAAAGCAAATACCACGTGACATATCGAGTTTGGAATGAGATAAACATGAATACCAATATATGATAAAAACATAAGCTACATCTCAAAAACTCTCCCAAAATTCAAACTCCCCCATAATATGATAATTCTTTCCCCCCCCTTTTTATGATGTCCCCAAATAGACAAATGAGAAGAATGAATCAAATAAGCAAAAAAAAGGGGGTGTCACGATACACAAAACAGGGCATCAAACAATATGGTAAACGTGCTCTTGCAAGGAGATGCTCAAACAAATCTTCACAAACTATTTTTGTATTTTTTAATTTTTTTGTACAAAAATAAGATACCAATTTGAACAAATATGATACAAAAATCACACCATGGATTTAGACTCAAACAACCAAGTCATGAAAATGGAATGAATGGGTGTGATTCGATAGGTAAATCAACTCAATCAAACATATGTGCACGATGCATACGTGTACTCCTAACGAATGAACATCAAAGGTATCCTTAGGTGTAAAAATTGTTGAATTTAGATGACATCGTCTTATGCAAATCAACAAATCAAAGTCTAAATGATTTCCACACCAATAACGTCCAAAACTATTTTGCGCATTTTCGAGCATTTCAAGGACGTGCAAACCCGTTTGAAATTCTCCAACCAAACTCCCTCATGCATATTTTATTTTAGAGGTATAAAAACTAAATTCTCAAACTTTGGAGAATTGGTGCAAAAACCTAAATGACCCATAATTTGGCATGAATTTCTTTTTATTGCCTTCCAATTGTTTCGGGCTCTTTTAACCTCTTTGGACCCCGGATAATAAAATTCCTCCATTTTTTAGGTCCAATTTTAACGATGGCTTAGTATTCGTAAAGGCAAAATGAACCTTTCGTAGCCCTTCCCCATTTTAAAAAAAAAACACAAACTCACGAAAACAGTTTTTATATGAACAATTTCCATACAAAAATTATCGCGCTTGGTTCGTTTTAAGGACAGGATTGAAGTGAAAACACCCAACCAACATGTGATAAGACAAGCACAATAAACAAACAAGTCCGTGCATGTGTGCAATAAAGGAAACATGAGTCAAACATGTAGGAAGAAACACTTAGTTACATCTTAATGACTCCAAACATTATAAAGCACAAGGATGATTTGACCTATTGTCTCAAAACACTATCAAATAGTCACATGAAAATAATGGAATGATGTTGTGACTCAGTCATTCTAAGTGTTCATCCATAAAAGGTGCAAAACAAAGAACAAAAAAAATCTTTTTGGATTTTTAAAAAAGTTTATATAAAAAAAATCTTTTTGTATTTTCAAAATTTTTCAAAAGAAAAAATTTATACAAAAAGTACATGTCACAACGCTAGCAAAAATATATCAAAAAGCATAACTAGCGTATGACAAACATGCAAACACAATCGTCTATATGGTATGGCAAGAGAAGAATCATGTGCAAGCAAACGAGAATCAACTTGTCTAAAATATAGTGCCTCTAAAATTGATTTCCTAACCCAAATAGATGTGAAACGTCGTGTGGGGGCTTTGGGAACCACGGGAACACTAGAAATAAACTTCCTAGGACATTTTCCAAGATAAAATCAAAATCTCCCAAGGTGACCTTTTCTACCACAATATAAACATGTGTAAACCGGTGGAACGATACCTAAAGTGTGATCTTTTATAATATCCTTGGAATTAGTTGACCCTCTAAAACAAATAATGGTTTTGGCTTTATCATTAGAATCATGAGAACACGATGAGCCATTACCATCACTATCAAACCTACTTGATCTGTCAAATCATTTTTTAACTTTAAAATTTTTGACTCAAGCAAAGAATTAGACTCTTCCAAAGACAGGGATTTCTTTTTCAAATTTTCAATTAAACTTAACAGTTTATCGCGCTCACCCTCAATTAAAACAAACTTATCCCTAAGAGTCTTTTTACGTGCCGTAAAATCATCGGTTAATTTTTTATCCTCGACGGCACAAATGGGAACCCTAGAATTTTTTAAGTCCTCTAATTCCTTCTCTAAAATAAGGACTCTCCCATCACTCTTCTTTTTGGCAATTTTCAAAGAATCAAAATCAATACACAAATTACCAAAGTGCTCATGACAAATATCATTTTGAGTTTGAAACGCTTGTAAATATTCAATCTTGCTTTTAAAGAGAGAATTTTCTTTTACCAAAACTTTAATTATTTTGCAAAGTTTCAAATTCAAACTTTTTAATTTTTTCGCATGGTCGTCTACTTTTTAAAAAATAGGCTCCTCATTAAATGGACGTTCAATTAAAAAAAATGCGATTTTTCACAAACTTGATTTAAAAAAAATCAATATCACACAATTTCGCGGAAAATAGGAATACACAATAAATTAGCGCAACCTGCTCTGATACCAATTTGAAGAGGGCGACTGTGATAATTGATTAAACTAAATTAAATTAAATTCGCAAGTTTCCAAGTAACCCTTATTTAATTAGAGTCTACTTTTAAAATAAATAAATACAGCCCCTAAACATGCATCTAAATTAACCCATCAAAAAATAAAGCATGCAACACAGTAAATATGCTGAGTCATTCCTTTATTTCACTATGAATATATAAATCGCAACTTACAATTACATAGAGGAATCTGCAATGGATCAACGCGCAGCCAACCCACAAAGATACGCAGTCTTGAACTCAACAAGAGAATACACGTACCACCCTCCAAGGACTCACAACCCAAACAACAAAGGAAGAACAGCAGCTCTCCTCAATGACACGCAGCCATAATACTTTGTAGAGACTCCCTCAGCAATGACACACAGCCCTCGATTGCAAAGATCTCCCCACAAAGGTTGAACAGTAACAAAGCTTGTGTTCTAGGGTTCCAAAAGATTCACAAAAGTAATTGGAATTTTTGTGTGTGAATCAAAAAGATGTTTAACATATAAAAAATCGAAGTCTTGTTGTGTTTGAACTCTTAGAAATTTTTTCTCAAAGGCTTAAAAAATACACCACCGAAATAGGTATATTTATAGGAAATATAAGATGGAGGATAAAAAACTCATGGATCTGTTCGAATTTATCCCAGGCGGACCGGTCCGGTATGGAGGCGGATCGGTCCGACCTCGGATCGGTTCGTTTTTCAAAAGGGCCTCTTCGGTTTGCCTGCGATCCGGGGTATTCGGGAGCAAAGCGAATCGATCCGGTAGGGAGGCGAACCGATCCGGAGGCGGATCGGTTCGTTTAAAATATGGGCGGACCGGTCCGGTATTCCAAAAAAAATTAAATTCTTTTAAAAACTTCATTTTTCTTCAAGCATTTCATTAAAAAATCCCAATACTAAGTATGAAGCATAAGGAACTTAAAAACAAAACTTTACCAAGTTCATTCTCGCAGAGGTTATGATGTTGAAGACGCTTTGATATTCGGATCCGTTGATGTAGATGCGATTTTGAATTTCTTCAATGGTGTAACGGTGTACGACATACAAATTGATAATGGAGAAAAATGTCCTTACAGAGTTTATACAACAAGAATTAACTATGGTGCGACATCCACAAGATTTCCATTATTTGACGTCATAAAACTTATCAAAAGACATTTCTACATAAAAATCTACATGCGAATACCTTAACATCTACGGCACCCAAATCTCTACTCTAACATGCAAGGTTTTGAGTCTTCATTCATATTGAAAAATTATAAAAATAGTCCCGAATTATATTCCAGTTTTCCTAATTAATATCTTTAGTTTTTTTTTAAGAAAACACATGTATTTAGTGTGCAGGCCATAATCACTACACATAATACTAAGGAAAAGTAATAGAGCTAACCATGCCTGAGATTTGTTTGAAGAAATTTGATTTTAAAGTTGCGTTCCTTGCGAAAAGGCGACAAACATTCGTTCTTGAATCATCTTGAGAAAACCCGATTTATCTTAAAAAATCTCGAGTTGTAAGTTGTTTAAAATGGAGCTAGAGTTTGTAGAAGGAAGAAAATGAAAATTATAAGGGTCTACTGCTCTAAAAGGTTCTGAAAATATGTTTGAAAAGTCATAACACCGTATTAATTTAAGTGGAGAAAGATTAGAGAATTTAAATGGCATTAGAATCCTATTAAAACTAAAACAGTTCGCATGTTGGTCACGCTCCAAAACCGTGACAAATAGTTAGTCACAGTTTAAGCCTGTGACAAATATTTGAAGAGAAATTTTTATTTTGGCCCAATTTTTTTGCCTAGAGAGTTTTATGTTTTAAGGACTCTTCTAAATGGCCCAAGACTTTTATGTACTCATATTAGGATTCTTTTAAGCTAGCTTTTTGAATTTTGAATTAATTTAATTAATTACGAGATAAAATTATGGTTTTTACACATCGTAAGTACTCTTTGAAGGAATTACTTTCATGGAAGGAAAATCATTCCCACATATGATGCTAATTGTGAGTGTAAATTAATCACAATTAAAAGGATTCCATAAAGCAATTAAAGAACAAATGTAAGATATCAATCACACAATACAAAAATATACGTGGTTTGGCAAATTATCTATGTTCATGGAGAGGTTACTGTATTTTATTGAGTTCTCTCAAAGTTTTGAATTTACATACCCTTGGCCCTGGAGTGTGGGTTGTAATTATAGTCATGTAAAACTGTAGAGGTTAAACCAGTCAAGGAACTCCCTTGGCTTGAGATAAGCATGCATGATGACTCCCTAAATATCTCGTCCGAGATTTTAGATGACCAACTTAAGTTGATAGTAAATGCATATATGTTCATAATTATCCATGTGATAAATGATGTCAATAATCCATTATTTCTAATAGGATGGGTTAAGCATGTCCCACATGTTATTGGGCCTGGTCGGCGGGTCTTAAATTGGGCCTAAGTTATATTTAGGTCCCCACAATACCCTTAACATTCCTCAAAAACTTTTTAAAAAAACTTCTCCACAACAAAAAAGGGCCCGCGAAAAAACTGGAAAAAAAAAGCTCGTGCGCATTAATATTACATAAAACAATGTTTCTCTCCGCTGATCCCTCAAAATTTAAGCCCTGTTAAAATTTTCACATATCGATATTATCCAACTCAATTCTCCCATTTACACCCTCCCAACATAAGGCTCTCCAAAAAACCCACATGCCAATTGGCCTAGTAAGCCCAACTCGGCTCTAACGGGATTAATTCATCCCAACTCATTTATTAAATGGGACATGGGTAGCCCGATCCCCTAATGGGTAGGGTAATGGGCTCCATGCATGTAGGGTTGGGCCAATCCATTTATTGAGCCTATTAGGTCGGCTTATTTATAGCTCGTTTAAATGTAAAGGAAATTTTATTTTTATTCGTTTCTTGTAAATACTAATCTTTTCTCTTCATTATTATTTTATTCATAAAAGTATTTAATATACACTTATAGTATATAAGAATACAAACTAATTCACATTTATATGTAAAAAATAATATTTTTGGCTCATTAGGCCCTGTCCGTTAGGCCCATTTAGCCCGACACGTCCGTTTAGCCTTATATAGTCCCAGTACCAAGTAGGACTTGGGCATTAATATTTATGTTCCGGGCTAAGCCGACCCGACCTGTTAAGAAGCACCACCCTCCCAAGATTGGTCGCCACAACCCATGGGCCACTCTTAAAACGGGTCGAGTAAGACCGGCCCATTAGAGAGCCTTATCCCAGCAGATATATTAAAAGGGGTACATAGTACTTTAACAAGTTGAAAGTAACTCGTAGAAAATTGGAAACGCAAGTGACCATACTCTTTATACTATTTTACGCTCATACTCATTCGATACATTATGGCATAAGGGCAAAACAAACAATTTAACATCCCATGCATACTTCAACTACCCACGTAATAAACCACTCATAGTTGTTATTCACTGAAGTTATACAACAAGAATAATTCTAGGTCGATTCATGATTTTCATGTGTCGGTCGCGACACGTTGACATGATGTGTCGGGATTAGTTAGTGGTTGTGATTAGTAAGTGTCTTATGAATGTGGGTCCGCACCAGCAGCACTAACTAATCACGACACATCATGCCAACATGTCGTGTCCGACACATGAAAATCATGAGTCGGTTCATGTGTCGCCTAAAATTTATTGATTTCTATTATTAATTTGGTGAAAAAAGACTAAAAATAATATTTAGGTTAAATTAGATTTTAAAAAAAATGTCAGCTACAAACTGATAGCCTTTTGGTCCATTTTTTAATATAGCAAAACAATTCATTTTGATCTAAAAATTTTTGAAGGTTACCTTGGAATGTTAATAACCCATAAAATCAATTCAACTCAATTTTCTTTTTACTATTTAAAAAAAATAATACGTTAAATCGTTTTAACCAAACCGCACGGTTCGGTTTGCCCTTTTTTTTTATATTTTTTGTTTTGCTATTTTTTTCTACTTGATGAATTTTTTTTGGCTATTTCGAAATTTACCGAAAAAAATTGATTTTATTACAAACCGTACGGTTCGATTTTGGTTTACATTAGGATGTACGGATGTTTCATATTGTAATTTTGATTTTAGTATATTAAAATTGGTTTGGTATATGAAAATTGGTTTGCATCAAAAAATGCGAGAAGAACACATTTTCTTTAATTTGATTTTTTTATATAAAAGGCCCCCGATTTTTATTTTTTGCCTTGGGCGTCGAAAACTATAGAGCCGTCCCTGAATATATAGTTTGGGATAGGAGGATAAGTTAATTATTTTATGGCCCCTGCATAAAAAAAATTGAAAATATGCTTAATGAATATTTTCAGTTTTCCCTCGCCTAGGATTCAAGAATGTAGGTACTTTTGAAGATAACATGATAATGAAGTAACTAAGCTTAAAAAGTTGAAAATGTGCTTGATAATTAAATAAAAGGAGCTATCATGCTAACTTTTATTTTTTAATCCTCATATTTTCAATTTTTTGTTTGAGTAAAGAGTGCATTATTTACTTACATTATCA
The DNA here is from genome assembly GCA_949130495.1 of Sambucus nigra. Taxonomy (NCBI): domain Eukaryota; kingdom Viridiplantae; phylum Streptophyta; class Magnoliopsida; order Dipsacales; family Adoxaceae; genus Sambucus; species Sambucus nigra. The sequence goes on from OX422224.1 coordinate 13,049,427, forward strand.
TGTACCGACATATATAATTTTTTATAAACTAAATAAATTTGTACTAAAAAGGTGCATGGATGTCACATGGAGTATGTTGGTATTTAGGTCTTGGAAAAAATTAAAATATTGAAATTTAACATTAAATTTCAAATTATAATATCAAGTTTAATTTTACGTACATTGGATTTAGGCTAACTTTTTTAACATTTTTTTCAATAAATTAAACAAACTTTTGTACGTACATTGACATTTTTTTACATTTTTATTTAAATATCACAACATATTTTAGTTAAATACTTATTTTAATTTAATTATTATCACATGTCGCACACTCATCGCGTGTGCACCATCAACTAGTGTAACTTTAATCATAGGCCATTGACTAATAGTCACATCTACCATTTGCATTGCAATTCATGTGTCGTGCCAAGGTGGCAACGCTCTTGAAAAACCAACTCAAATGAAAGATTTGCCAAAAACTCACTTGAAAAATGTGTTTATACTTCAAGATTTTTCATATTAAATAGGTTATGGGTTTTTTACTTTGGTCCATAAGATAATGTCGTAACTGGACATAACCCTCCATTTTTCAAAACTTTAAACTTAACCTCCCCCCACCACCCCAACAACAATAACACACGCACAAACATGTTTATCGTCACACTTGTACCTTATGCATTGGCTCGCTTGTACTTTATGCATAATGAGAGTTAAGTCTAATTATTGAATATTTAAATGGGTATCTCTTAGGGGTGCCAATTTTTGATGCGATACGAAAACACAACATGACCCAATACAAATTTACACGGTCTGTCGTGTTCGGGCCAGGATATTCTGACCTGATAGCGGATCGTGTCGTGTTCGTGCCATCGGTTTGACACGAAATTGACTTAAAATTGGTCCATTTTGTCCCAATTACAACCCAATTTGACTTGATCACCATCCCTTCATAATTATTATATTTCGTGCAATATAAAATAAAAAATTAATATTTATATATAAAAGTAAGTTGGTTATCGTGTTGGGTCGTGTTGAATCATGTCAATTGGCACGAAATTGATTTATCTTGTTATTCGTGTCGTTTCATGTTCTTAATGGGTCATATTCTTGTTAGAAAAAAAAACACGATATCATGTCGTGTCGTGTTGCATCGGGTAAAATAAAGTCATATCGTGTTGGGCCAGGTCCAAATACGATCTGTTAAGTTGAATTGTCACCCCTAATATCTCTCAACCGAGAATTGTCTTCTAAGGGGGTAAAGTTAAAATAAAATAAAAAAATAGGCTTTTTAACCCATGTTACCAACTCAATTTGGGTTATTCATATCAGAATGAATCATAATAGAGAATGGTAAGGCTCATTTTTCTTGATATAAACTTTGGTTAAGCATTTTGTTGAAAGATAATGCATTGTTTTATCAAAGTAGTCTTGGCAGTCTAATCTTATTCACTGAATACCAGAAAAAGTAATTGTAATACAATATCATCATGTTCATCAAACCCATCTTCAACATGCTGTCATAAATCAAATGAAAGAAAATGATTTTTATTTTTGCATAGCAGAAATCATAGTTCTCTCCATCAAAAATCGAAATGAAAGGCTGTTGTGTACGCATCTGGTTGCTTGAACTTGCCATAAATTTTCTGTCACTTTTTGATGGATTAGGTTTCCACAAAAGAAATCACGAACAACTCTTTTGATCTGAACAGAGCTATGTCGGGTTTTTTTGGAGAACAATAATAGAGTAATAAGTGAAATAAGGAAGTCCAGCACTTGATGTTGTAGAGAACATACAAAGCAAGGGAGAAGTTGTTCTCAGAAGTTGTTGTGCCATTACATAGTTTGGACATCTTTTTACAAAAGTGGGAACCATCCAGAGAGGAATCTAAGGAGAGAGACTCAAAATAAAAAATACAAAAGTAGTTTCCGCGCATTATTAATTTTAACAGGGTTTTACACTAGGGTTTTACACTACTGAAAGGTGATACGTCTTAGAGAACTTCCTTATTCGATGCAGATGGAGAATCTATTCAATCCAAAAACAGCCTGGAGGGAATATATCATACATTTCGTAGGACCATTTTACATCATAGGGAAGGGAATATATCATGCATTATTGTCTTCTCCACGCCCTCACTAAATTCTCATTCAGCTCTATTGTTTTCAGAAATAAAAAAAGGCAGGTCAAAGTTATATCCAGGCCTCCTTCTTTGTCTTCATTCTCATAACAGCAATCATCCTTCTTGTGCCCGATTCGTCCACAGTCATAGCAGAAAATGGACAGTCGTTCATACCAGAATGAAACTCATTGTAGAGATTCATCTTCGTTTCTCACATAAACCCCTCGTTTTAAATAAATATTGAATGTAAACAGATAAATATTGGTACCCCAACAGGTAATAGAGAAGCCTTTCTTTGTCTTCCAGGCCCCGTTTAAAACGTTACTGACTCCCACCTTGTTTAAACTCTTGTGTGATATGATACGACCTACAAGAGAGGCTAAAGCTTCCTCACTGTTGATGGATAACTTCTGTCAATGATGGTACTTTGGGCTGGTTGCTCATTTCTTCGTCACTAGGGTTGAGCTCTCCTAGAGAGAGAAATAACTAAGATGGCGCTTAGTCTTTTTTTTTATATATATTCTACTCTATGTATTTCCCATCAAATATAAATTTATAAATGAAAACACAAGTAGATAATCTACTGAATTGGAAGCTAGGGCTTGTTTTGGTGCGTTGCCCACCAACAATATGCATACAATTACTACCACCAAATTGCTCACTTTATACGATGATGATGATCAACCATCACAACCATACCTCTTAATTCCCATCATCTCTCGTCTAGCTATAAATCAAGAAAAATAGGAAAAATTTATTTTCAAAGTTGTTTAATAGCTTCTGGTTCTAGCAATCAGTAAGCCCGTCTAGCTCAGTTGGAAGAGCGCAAGGATCTATTAAATATCTTAACCTTGTGGTCGTGGGTTCGAGCCCCACGGTGGGCGATTTTTTTTATTTTTTATGGTTTAGCTTTTTATAAAAGCTCTCTAATATCACAAATAATGTATTTGCTTTATTAATTGTAATATTAGTGTTTCTCTGTGTTATATCAGTTATTCTGTAAAGATAAGGGGAATTTTGGATTCTCTGGCTCTAATTTAGAATATTTAAACAATAGCAACATGGACAGTGGCCTCTTAATTAGAAAAGAAAATATTTAAAAATATAATTGCTAGAAGAGAAGCTTTAAAGCATGACAACAAGCATTGAATTCGGTTCATTTATACGTAATCAAAAGAAGGAATTAACAAAAATAAAAAGAATTGACTTTAGAGATTTAAGGGCCTTCAAACTAGCTCTTCTAGGAGATTAATTTATTTATTTTTATAATCCTATGACTCCACGCGAACGAGTCTTTCGACTCTCCATGCGAGCTAAACAGGGAGAACGTTGTGCCAGAGTCATCCATCCTAACACACATCTCGCTTAATATCCGGTATCGGTTGAGAGTTTCGAATTCTCGACCTTTCGTCGAAAGAGTCCGACTCTTTCCACTGGCACAATGAGGGTGAATAAAAGATATGGAGATTAATGAACCTAGTCATATGTGGTAAAAAACCTTTAAATCTATTTACGCTTCTAATAACTCTTTTTCTGAACTCATATTACAATCCTTTTATGGGTGACATGGTATGTATCAATTTCTTTATATTATTATAAAATTGAGAAAGAAAAAAATGAGTTAGAATATAGGTAAGTTACATTTTAAAATTTATGTAAGCGTGGTGAATTCAATATTTTCTTGCATAAATGGGAATATTAATTCTTAGCTGACTCATGAGTACGACACAGTGACGTGTCACACCCGTATTGGTCTGTATATGGATCCATTATTGTTGGACCAGACACAAGTCAATACAAATGCAACATGTTCGTGTATCACATAAAATGTGTCAAAGCCATGAGTCGGCATATAAGGACTCAAATAGAAATTTGTTAATAGATTTGGCAGTGCACACGTGTAGGGCACGTGTAGCATTAACTTTAAGCAACGTTGACTAAAAATTTGATATTGAAGTAATTTAAAAAATGTGGATCAATTAGATTACTTAAGATAGCAATCTTCACAGGTTTCATAGAGTAATTAAAATTATTTTTTTCTCTTTTTCATCCTAGTTTTTTTATTAAAAAAAAAACTATCTTTGTTCTTTTTTCATCCTAGTTTCTTTATATTAAACAATTAAAAAAACTATTTTATTGTTATTTTTTGTCCAAGGTTTTTATTTACTAAAAAATGGGTATTTTAATAAATAAAAATTGGGAAATTAAAAAGAAAAAAGAAAAAAAATTACTTTTTTTTAATAAATAAAATAGGGACGAAACTATAACAAAAAATATTTTATAAGTTTTAGTAAAATAAATAGGAGCAAAAAGATAACCAAAAAATAATTTTGTTTGTTTCTTTTCAGAGATAAATAGGGGTGGAAGAAACCGGAAAAAAAAATATTTCCCAATTTCTAATGTTAACATGTATAATATTAATAATTAAAACCTACATCCTAAATTCCTAATGTTAATAATAATGGGACCCCAACAATAAAATATTATTCCCCCAAGTTTATAAATACATCAAATATTACAAAATGTATCAAAGATAAGTTATCAACAAATAGTTAGGATAGTAATAGCGGATTTTAATGGGTACAAACTGATCTAATCGGGTGTATCAAAATTTTCAAACTCAAATCATTATCTTAACAGGTCTATCGTGTTAACCAGATATTCATTCAGACTCAATAAACTTAAACTCATTAACTTATGATTTTGTGTTGTGTCGTATTACCCAGTGTAATTATGTGAAGTCGTGACATTTATTCGAAGGTAAGATGCTCTGGTCAGATGGTGAATAAAGATAAGAGTTCCTTTATATGCTATAAATACCTGGCCTCCTAGTAGAGTTTCTATTATTACTAGAACTAAGCGCATTTCTCAAAGAGACATGGTCATATGCCATTTAAGTATGCCCTCTATTTGCTTGACATGAAAACTGCTAATATTTTTAGTTAGCTTATTGAAAATGTTAGAAGCAAGATTTCTGGTTGGCAAGCTAAATACCATTCTTCAGGAGGTAACATGGTTCTAATCAGACATATGCTCCAGTATATGCCTATACATTGTTGCAAACTTTGGTGAAAATTCAGATGTGAAAGAGGCCTTTGGACAAAGCATTTTCATGACAAGTGCTATGGAAGATTGATGATGGTTCTGTTGATTTTCTAGGGGTGGCAATTTTAAAATTGACACGAAACTACACGAAATTGACAAGATGTGTTTGTGTTGGGTCCTATTTATTAGAAGTTGTGTCATGCCGTGCCATGTTCGTGTCAAAATTATGAGTCATGTTATTGTGTCAATTTATGTTTAATTGAGTGTAAATTTAAAAATCGTCTTAGTCGTTTCATTCATGTTTTAAACGCATTTCGTGTAAGATTAAAAAAGAGTCGTGTCATGTCATGTTCGCGTCCAACAAAACCTTATTGTGTCGTGTCGGCCCGAAATACAACCCAAAAACACGATTTGGTGGTCCTAATTTTCCATGGGGTAGCTGGTCAAAGGTTGGGATTGCTAAATAGTCTAATATTTATAGGTTGTGTGATCAAAGGAGGTATGGGATGAAGAAAGGCTGATTGATGTGTTACCTTACATCACAATGTATTCCTGAAAGTTAAATGTAAAAATGGTAGATTATTTGAGAAGAGGGAGGTATGGGATGAAGATAGGTTGTTAGATGTGTTACTAATGTATTCCTGAAAGTTAATAGTATAGATGGTAGATTATTCACCATACTGGAAATTGAATGCTAGTGACTCATTTTCAATCAGATCAGTTTAAGAATAGCTTAGAACAAATAACCCAAAGTCTGTGCGTGATTTGACTATGTAAGATGAGGGCATTCTTTTAAAGAAATCTTTTTCAACCGGAAATTTCTTCGAAGGACAGTTCCTTTGGATGAGGTGATTCAAGGATTGGCGATAGGATCGTTTACGAAGTGTAATTATTTTTCTAATCATCAAGTGGAGATCCAGACCATTTATTCTCGCTACTGGAGTGTGGAAATATTCTTTTTATTCTTATGGAGTTCCGATGAGTAATGTCGGTTGCAAGAAACAAGAAAAGATTTGAAGGAATTGATAGGGAATACTACAAAATTAACCCCGAAGTTAATTTTACATTTACCCAAATGAATATGTATGCTCCTGCAATAATTAAAGCTGCTACGATTTATCTCGGATTCGAGACTTGAGTGTTGTCTCTTCATATTATAAAATAATATGAGGGTAAGACCGGCCGACATGCAGTGACACGGGAGTCTTGTGCACTGAGTACGACCTTTTTATGTATGTTAGAGATCTGGAGAGGGCGAAATTCAGAGGAGACCTCCACCTTATTTTGAAATGGTGTGATCTTTCCTAATGGGAGATTCAAACTTAATTAGAATGAAAGTTTCAAAGGAAATCCGAGAGAGTCAAGCGAAGGTGTTAGAAATGAGAAACCATTGGAGTGACTTGGTGGTTGCTTGTTGTTTCTTACTTTGGTTACTCTTCTAACATGATGGCTGAAGCCAAGGTTATGCTTATTGGTCTCAAACTTTGTGTTCAATTTGGGATTACTGTATTGATATATTGAATCAGATTCTAAGATTTTTATCTACATTCTTCTAGGGCAACTTGAATGTCATTGTATGCTACATTGTTGCAAGCATCATGGATATTTGCAAAGGCTTAGATCTTACTTTTAGAAGTTGTTACAGATGAGATTAATACTCCAGCTGATGTTCTCTCTTATTTATTTATTTTCTTTCATTTTTATTTTATTTTTTTATTTAGGGGAGTGGTGAAGTGATTTAAAATTTGTGTTTTTCCAACAAGAAAAATTGTTGATCAAGGGATGCTCAAGGATTTACAACATAGGTCTTCCTGCTATTAGATTTTTCTAGTTTTTCTAATTCTTTATTTTTGTATAATCATGGACTATGTATAAAGCTTTCTTGATCTCACCTATTTTTTCAGTTTTTCTTTTCCTTTGACTCCATTATACTGGAGGTAAGGTACATGGCCCTCTTATGATATGTAACCCACCCTGGGGAGGTTTTTTCCCATATCTGATCAATTTACATATCACATTATCAGATTATCGAGCCATCATATTACAAAATGCCAATTTATATCCGAATAAATAGAACAGACTGCAAATTTAAAAAGGATTTGGACAAAAATCCAATCCATTGAGAGACCTAATCCTCACGAGTTGTGTTTAGCGACCTCAACATTTCGAGTAATATGAAAACCTACAAGTTAATCTGAAACTAAAACTAATTAGATCGTATTCTTTTTATTCGAATTTAACATCATCTTTCTATTCTGACCACTTCAAGCATCATAACTATTTAATCTCGCAAGCCAAGAAAAAAAATACACGACAATATAGAGATTCACATTGATAGACTACTAGATCAGAATTCCGAAATAGTCACCAATAATTAAAATAAAAATACAACTGCTGCATAGTATGTTTTTGGATGCCTAAAGTCATTATAAAAAGAAATCATTTAGTGCTAGATCCCTAAAACATGATCAACTTGGTAAATAAATAAACATAATTTTTAAAAAAGTGCAGTTACTTTCAAATATCTTCGCAGGCTATAAAATATCGACGGTAGGGACCACACACTAAATTAGAATAAAATGTGTGTTCATTAAAAATATCTTCACATCAGGGACCAAGACCTAAATGCCCCCCAAAAATTGTTAGTGGCAGGAGTCTAGAAAAACCAATGAAGACCAATGTTGCCAAGCCAAATATGAAGAGGGAATTGAGCCAAAGCAATGAAGATCAAGCGATAATTATGCTTGCTTGAACCATGACTACTTCTCACCTCGGAAAAAATTACTCTCTTCATCGTCTTCACCAAGAAGATTCCCATGCATAAACACATCCACGACATCAAGTAGTAAGTATGGTACCACAGTATGGTACCACACGATCCTTCCAAGCGCGGCCAAACATATCCCGACGAAAGTGTACCCCGCGCATGCAACTATGTCCAAAAACGGTGCCGCCTCCCCACTACCCAAGGACAATAATGTCATTTTGAGCAGCATGACTTGCACAAACCATCCTATTATCCCCCTCATGAACAGCCAACTTAAAGCTTCTGGACTAAACCTACATGGCATATATCATCACAAGACATTATAAGAAAAGTGGACATATATATATATATATATATATATATATATATATATATATATATATATATATATATAGCTTACACTGTAAACTAAGAGTACATAATTCAATAAACCAATCATTTCATCTGACATACTTGTTGTCTATATTATGCAAGCGAAATATCACTTTAATCAGGTATTGATAAGGATTCGCTCGGTAATCATACAACCATTAACACACATCTCCGGGTCTCCGATTAATTTGATTTTTGACATGCACAATAAATGTGCAATTATTATTAAATCGACACAGAAACTAGCAGTAGCAGCACTAGCAACTCTAACATGAACGCAAACAGCCAGAACAGATTTCTCACAGACTAAATAGAACTCAAATCTGTGACTGAAGACACATGTATAAATATTTTTCTAACTTCTGATACTTTGAACATGATGAAACAGAGAACTAAAGACCCTCTAGATACAGAAACTACCACTAGCAGCAACTCTAATATGAACTCAAATAATTCCAAAAGTCTCAACTACCGAGTTCTTGACCCGCAACAGTCCCATTTACTTCAAGTGGGCTCCATGTCTTCAGAAAGCAGTATCAGGTAAACATTATTTTTCGTTCTTTGCGACTTCTCAACTCCACCCATACAAATGGCTTGAGTTAGATAGAACTCAAGCAGTGACGGCCCCGTGCCCCAATACTAATTTGTTGGGGCAACCACCAACAATCATGACCCCGAATAATGAAGATATAATGGTAATTATAAACAAGCACACCAAGATATACGTCTACATTATCTCTCCACCTAATAGGGGTGTCCACGGTCCGGTCCACGTTTAGAAACTTTTTTGGACCAGACCGAATGAATCGATTGTTGTTGTTTTTATACCGAGACTGGACCAATTAATTCGGGTGACCGAACTGGATTGAATCAGTCCAAACAAGTTCGGGTCGATCCAAATTCGGGTCACACATGATTTAGTTAGAAAAAAATATATTTGAGATGTTTCTAATGAAAAAAATATTGGAGTTAATTTTTTTTAATTAAAAAACAACAAGTCCATCAAAGTTATCAACTTATCCTTTTGTTTAATTTTAATTAAAAAATACTAGCCCGTCAAATTTATTTTAAAATATTTTGTTATCATTTATAAACTTTATCATTTTGTTTAAAAAACTGATTTGCAAGTGTGCAATAGCACAACTTATCATTTATAAGCTTATAAATGAACTAATCTCATTATGTTACCCTTACATTAACATTACTCTAATGGATTAGGTAGAGGAAGGGAAGGGCAGGTAGGTTTTTATCTTGGATAAGGTAAGATAAGCAAGGTTTTGCGGGGGTGACCCGCGTATGTATGAGGTTTTAGTAAAATGTAAATTAAAAAAAGTTAAAAAATAATCTCCACAATCGGACCGGTCCAGTCAGGACGAGACCAAATGCGAGACTAAAAACCGAAAATCGAAACCGAACCTACCGAATTCAATCCTTAATAAATCCGAGCGATTTTAAACCGGTTTGTAAAAAATCCGAAAAAGTGGGCCTCAGCCGGTCCGGTTCTTTTTGTCTATTCGATCCATTTGGGCATGCACACCCTATACCCAAGTGAATCAAAGTTCTAATGGAGAACTAAGGTCAGGGTCATGTTCCTTCCTATATTTAAATTTTTAGGATAGTGGTTTTCAGGTTTATAAATCCAGTCCCTGTGGTACAATAATATTTATTTGTGTGGTCCCTTTAGAGTTAGGAGTACACAAAACAGGTGATTTCATTTGTTTTAGTTAAGGAGGTATTTATATTTATACCCTTAGTCATACTCATTTAAAACTCATTCTACAAATAAATACATAACCCCACCGCCACCCCACCCCACCCACCGGAATCCTCGTCGGAACACCAAAATCCTCACCGGAGACCGCCGAAATTCTCGTCGGATTGTTTCTCTCTCCTCGTTTCACTCTCCCTTCGTCTATTTTTCATTTTTTTGGTCCGTGCCAACAGCACCATTTCCAGAGCCGCAGGAGAAGAAGGTTTTTCGCATGAAAAAATGGAGGTTTTAGTGAAATAGTAAATTTATCGGTTTCGATTTTTTTGTCAAAAAATATCAAATATGGGTGTTGTTGGATAGATGTTGACAAGTAGATTTCAAGTATATAAATTTTGTAAATTTTGGATTTGTAGATTTGAATTTATGGACTTTTAAAATTTTGATGGTTTTTTTTATTGAGTTGTCAAATGGCATATTGGTCATTTTTAGTTTTTAGAACAGGGACTAAATTTAATAATTTATGTGGAGTGTCCTATTTTTATAGGCTTTGAGTTCGATTGGACCTTTCTCCAAAACCCCAAATACTTACAAGTGTTATGTACCCAAGCCTTGTATACCACTCCCCATGTAACTTACTGAGAAACCCGTCACAAAATACACCTAGAGCACACCCACGATACATGAAACATTAACACAATCACCCTCTTCCATCTTTACGCAATACCAATGAGTGAGGGAAAATACCTAACCTCTCACCCTAAACCTCGACTTAGGAAGAGAGTCTCATATATCTTGAAGGCTCTCTCTCAAATCCTAAAAATGAGCGGCCAAACTTGGTCATAACTTCGGTAAAATGACCCGAAAGCAATCTTATATAGATGGGAAACTTGTGGCACAGAACTCCCCAAATGCCCTTTATTTAACCCAGTTATTTATCCGCTCAGTGCATCCATGCCCTGCGTTGCCCTGCCAAAACCGTTTTATTGGAGCGGAGCTTTCCTTCGCTGCAGCGAGGGCGCTGCAGCCTACCTTCGCTGGCTGCCAACATCCAAACTCTGAAATCTCAAAGTTCTGCCTGTTGAGCCAGTGAACCCGCAGCAAAACCGAGAGCGAACCAGACCTGGGACTTAATTTTCAAGCCAAAGACCAGACAGTCGATAGGCCCCTTTCGAGATCTACGAGGGTATGTGTTGCGGAGGATAGAGAACAAGGGTTTATTGGGCTCCCATTTAGCCAACCACAGTTTCATGAGAGATGGAGCAGAATTCACCTTTCACCCACCGGGAAGCCATTATCGATATCCAATGACCACCATGTTGATATAACCATCAATATACCAATTATACCCCTACAAAGCCATCATTATCCCTCTACATTAAAATGATATCTTGAAACAACACCAATTTAACATCAGCCCACACACCATTCCTCACTCGAGTGCTTATCTAAACATCACCCCTCGCTCGAGTGTTTTTCGGATAGCTTACCATTTCTCATTAGACTCACTATATGCACTTTCTCGCATTTAATGCATGACACTGTTAATCTAATATTCATCAATCGAGATCAATGACCCACACCTCTAAATAAAATCGCAACCCTCAATTATCACATATGGAAACCTGATTCACGAAAAAAAATTTACTCTGGCCACTATTAACTCCTAATCCTAAAACATTCTCTAAACCTTATTCCCACTAAAGACCACCACCCTTTACCCCCTCTACTCCACCAAAGTGCATCATCGACCACATCAAAAACCGTGCTCAGGCTACTTCTATATCTCTCTCATGAAAGTACTGATTATTCTCCCGCCCTCCATTTCATTACTCTCATTCTCTACACAACATTTCGGCGTATATTTGTAGAACACGTTAAATCTCTCGTTCTAAAATATCCTTGGGAGACCTACAATTATAATATAAATCAATACAAAAACATATTCTACACGCAATTCCGGCATATGTGTTGCGGAGGATAGAGAACAAGGGTTTATTGGGCTCCCATTTAGCCAACCACAGTTTCACGAGAGATGGAGCAGAATTCACCTTTCACCCACCGAGAAGCCATTATTGATATCCAATGACCACTATGTCAATAACCATCAATATACCAATTATACCCCTACAAAGCCATCATTATCCCTCTACATTTAAAATGATATCTTGAAACGACACCAATTTAATATCAGCCCACACACCATTCCTCATTCGAGTGCTTATCTAAATATCACCCCCCGCTCGAGTGTTCTTCGGATAGCTTACCATTTATCATCAAGGTTTTAAAAGGCGAAACAAGGCGCGCCTCGAGGCGAGGCGAAGGGTAGGAGTCCTGAGGCTTACACCTCTAGAGGACCTTACGCCTTGAATGGGAGAGGCGTGCGCCTTGAGGCGTCCGCCTCTTTTTTAGCTGCTGAAAAAAAAAGTCGCGTAATCCTCTTCTTAAACAAAAAGTCGTATGTTGCAAAAAATCAATTACAATTCAAAAACCCTAGCAGCCAAACCACTTTCACAACGAAAGACCACCGATAGTCTTCCCTAGCAGAAACCGACTCCCAATCCTCTTCTCCATCAGGTAACTTTCGGGGTTTTTAAGTTTTTGTTGATATCCCTTTTTTTTTTTGTTTTCTCTGCTTTATATATATATCGATATATGTAGACACATATATGTGTTCTGTTTTTTTGTCTTACATTTCTACCAACCTGTTTTATATATGTAAATATATATATATATATATATATATATACAGCAACAAAAAATAACAGTGGGTAAAAATAACAGTGGATAAAAAATAACATATATAAGTAAAATACATATATATCAGCAACAAAAAATAACAGTGGGTAAAAATAACAGTGGATAAAAAATAACATATATAAGTAAAATACATATATATCACCTGTTTTATATATGTAAATATATATATATATATATAGCAAAAAAAAAAATATACAGCAGCAAAATATATATATATATATATGTTGTGTTTTTTTTTGGCTATATACATATATGTGTATGTGTATATATAGTCTGTTGTATGTATATTTTTTGTTGCTGTATATTTTTTTTTGTTATATATATTTTTTTGATATATATATATGCAGTACTGCTCTTGTGCGGACCAGTCCGCATTTTAAGAGTGCGGATCGGACATGTGTCGCCTGGCAGTGAGCCTAGAAATTATAGGCACGCTCTCTCTTTTCTGGGCTCACCGCCAGGTGACACGTGTCCGGTCCGCACTCTTAAAATGCGGACTGGTCCGCACAAGGGCAGCACTATATATATATATATATATAATAAGGGAGCTTGGTTTTGAAAATGTATACATTTTTAACGGTCTAGATCGATGCCACCTCCTTACATATTTTAATGCTTGAGATCGCATCTCTTTTTCTTTTACAAATATGCCCTCAATTATTTGATTTCCCCCTCTTTTTTACTCATCAAACTTATCTTTGAATTCAAAAATGGGGGCATTTTGGTAACACAATCACAAGTTACACACGGTGTGCCCCCCGTATCTCTCATTCTCTCTCTCTCCCTCGAGCTCATTTCTCAAAAACCCACACCATCATCCCTCCCGTAGTGAGTTCCCATGCTACCAGGTAAGTGTTGTTTTAGGTTTTGATTGGTTTTGGTTGGATTTAATTAAATAACTGGCATCATTTCTTTTTGTTGGGGGTTTGCAGGTAACATCATCTATGTGCTTTGGTTTGGACCTAGGGCTATTGTATGAGATTTAATGGTGTTTCGTTTCAATATTTTGGGGTTAGGGTTATAGCAAGCCCCTATCTAATGAAATTTTGGTTTTAATTTTTTTTTTAGCTTCGAAGGGTTTCGTATTCGATCTATCAACTTCGAAGGGTTTCCGATTCGATCTATCAGGTATACAATTTTGTTGTATTTGTATTAAGTTTTTTTTTTAGTTCATATCTGTTTTGGTATGGACCTACGATTTTAGTATGAGATATTAGGGTGTTTCGTTTGAAGTTTTTGGGGTTGGGGTTCTAGCAGGCCTCTCCCTCTCTCTTTGGTGTTTTACTTTGTCTCTTTGTTGTTTGTCAAATTGTCTAAATGGGTGTCTAAAATGCTTTGGTATTGAAGGTACATACCCATTTATTCATGGGTATTGGTTTGATCTGCTAAACCACATCATATTAATTCAGTTTGGGATACTCAGATGATGCGGATACTCTTATTGGTTTTTACAATAATCTGTTTTGTTATTGTGAGGTTATAAGTGCATTTGTGGGCTTAATTGTAGTTTTGTTTTTCAGTATTTTTGATAAATTTCATCTCCATTATGCAATTAGTGAATTTTAATTTGTTATTTTCATTAAGAAAGGTTCTCTATGTTGTTGGCTAGGCATGGCTGTAAAGTTTAATTCCAGCCCCGGTTTTTGAAGGCACTTAGCATGTTTGTAGTTTTTATATAGATTGTTAATTTGTTACTGTGCTATTTTTTGCTTTGTTAAAGACCCGTGATGGTTTAAGACATAGTGCTTTGATATAACTGTTTTGTGCTTCAATTTTTTTACTTGCCTTTTATCTTTTGAATACTTACATTTATTATTACTATAGTGATCCAACTAGGAACTTATGATGTTCCTGATTTGAAAGTAATATCTTATGATGTTTAGTTTTCTGATTGTTCTATCCTATCATTTGAATATTTATCTAACCCAAACAGTGCATCCTCAATTTTATGTTCTAACAACTCAAACAATTGTATGGTTATCCAATCATTCGAATAATCAAGTTTATGTTATTATATTATTCATTTATTAAATCTTAATTATGTTTGATGTTTAATATCTACTCCTTTTCGTTTATAGGGAAAGGTTTTCACTTCCTATTTTGAAGTTATTATCTAGGGGGAGTTAGCTCTTGCCTTTGGTGACTTGCTGATTTGCGGCTATTATTACCTAGGGGAGTTAGCTCTTGCATTTGGTGACTTACTTCGGAAGTTTTGGGCCCCCGGACGAACTACAATTTCTCCTCGGGCATTTAAAGCAAAGCTTGCATTCTCAGGTTTGATCTATCTCATCAACTTCCATTAATTCATGTTTGATACCGGATCATATGTACTTAACAGCCATAGGTTAAATCTATGTTCAAGAACTTCTTGCATTTCTATTAGACAGACTTCATGAAGATCTGAATCATGTCAAAGACAAACCTTTAAAGTCAGCTCGATGAAGATGCCATCACCTCTGCCACTGAATGCATTTTTTTCTTCTGTAACTACACAAGATTAAATGAAAATATCCATAAAATAGGTGCTAAAATATTTCATTTTCTAAAATTTTGGCAGGTCCAAGGCCTCGCCGCTTTCTTAAATGTGTATCGGAGCAATATCGGAACATTTGGCAGGTATAAAATCTAAATCATTGGCAGTACTCAACTCCTCTGTACTGAACTGCTCTAACCCCCTTAACCCACGAAATTTTTGGTTGCTGGATAGATCCAAGTGTTTTTCAATCATACATATGAGTTTGATAAAATTTTGATTCATTAAACACTAAGATGTATATATTTGAGTGTTTTTTTTCAAGCACTAATATGTATCAAAGAACAGAGGTTTTTCTATCAAACACTTAGATGTATAAGTATGCACATTTGATAACTGCTCTTCTATCAAACACTCAGGTTTGATAACACGTTTGATAACTCCTCTTCTATCAAACACTCAGGTTTGATAACTGCTCTTTTATCATACACTCGGATGTATATCAAACACTCAGCTTTTTCTATCAAACACTCAGATGTATAAGTATGCACATTTGTATAAGCTCAGATGTACTCAATTGCTCTTCTATCATACATCTGAGTGTTTGATAAATTTTAATTTGTCAAATGTGAATATGCATATATTGATGGGATTTGGGGGTTTATTTGTTTGGTTTACAAATTCCTATTTGTTCTTTACATACTAATTGTAAACATACTATTTGGTTACGTACGGTTACTTTTCATAGTTGTAACATTTGTGCAAGATGCCCGATTAAATGTCTATTCATAGTTGGCTTAGAAACGGTATCCATGGTATTTCATATTGGCTATTGTTGATTCGGCATTTCTTTTGACGAGGCATTTCTTTTTACATGAAGAAATAAGTCATATTTGAGCAAACATTGACACTAAAATTAAAAACTTCATGTTTTGAGGTTCGAACTCGATATGTGACTTTCCAAAAGTTGATTTTTTTCTATTTGTGGTTTGATTATTGGCAAGTGTGTTTTTGCACATTTCAATTTGAACTAATACAAAAGCTTTTCTATTCTATTTGTTTTCTGTTGTAACGCGTTCAGTTTGTACTTCTTTTTTTGTGCATGGGAAACAAAGAACATTACAGTTGCTTTGTTTACTGTTGGAGTAACAATACCCCTTTTTCCCATAAGTAGTACAGTTGAACATTTGTTGTAGCTGCTCAGTTTATCAAAAGGTATGCAATTTGTGTTCTGATATGGTATGAATGCATCTGTTGCTTTGTTGCTGATACAGATTGGAGTGATGGCATAGCACGTGGTACTTTTTTTCAAGCCTAATATATTTAAACCTGATACTTTTTTTCCTGCTTTGTTTGCATCGGTAATGACATAGCACCTGATAATTATGTTCTTTTAGTTTACCATTATGTTCTTTTGGTCATGGATCATTATCATTTGTTGATTTCAATTGTTGGTTTCTTTATACATGGTTGCATCCAGATACATAACCGGTGTGTTTATGATAAGATTTGACTTGATCAAATCAACACTTCAAGGCATTAGGTTGTGGACTGCAACAATCGTATTGAATTTAAAACCTCTAATTTATGTGGATCAATTGAGAAGTAAATGGTAGTAGCAGTTCACTATCAGAAGGAATAATTTATGCAATAGGCAAGTATATTATATGCTCATTTGTTTGATCTTGGTTATACAGTGATGACATTACCTAAATGCAGTTACATATATGTCTTCATTTAATGTGGCGCACATTAGAAGGTATCCTATGTCTTTAAAACTAGATTTAGCTTTGACTTTATATGCTGCATCGCATTTCTAATATCAGTACCAGATTTTCGTCACAATTAAATTCCTTGGCAATTAACTCATATTCTAAAAATTGTCTTTGAAAATGGATTTGTTACGCCTCTTAAGCTTAGCTTTCAACCTTTGACGTTTTTTGAAAAATACTTGAATGGGAGAGGCTTGAATGGGAATTTCCTAGGATTCTTTTATCACTTTGGAAATATCAGTATGATTGAACCAAGACTTTTGAAAATCAAGGCAAGTACAAAGTGTTTCAGATCTGTCTGCCATCGAGTTCTACGTTGATCCGTATTTTGTTAGTGTACTTTTCACTTAATTTATATATGCTTTTTTAATCTGTTTACCTTTTGATTTGTGAATGATTTTATATTATGTTGTGAATGAATGGAAATTCCATGATATTGATACCTATAAATTACGTGGGGCACTGATTGTCACCGATCTGAAAGTATTTTAATATTCTGTCCTTACATTACTTTTTCTTTTTCCGTATTATACTTTCCAAATGATGTACCATCTTAGTTTAGATCTCTATACTAATTTCACTATCTTTTTAGTTGATTGGTTTGGTGATGTGTAGTTGTAGGATGATGTGTAGTTGTAGAATTTGAGTAATGCATAAGCTGCATAAAGCCAAATTGCATCCCCACTTTTTAATAAAATACATACGGGGGTTGTTGATATGGTAGCAGATCAACTGAGCAGTCAACTGTGATGGTATTATATTTATTAGATTGGATTATGATGTATATGGATGACTTGGTTAATATACGATGAATCAATTTGGTTTTGAAAATAAATCATGGTATACGTTTCACTAACACTAACAGGTTTTCATTTTGTTCAAGATTTTAACCTCGAAATGACTACCGATGGAACATATGAGGTCACATTTTGATATAGATAACATTCCCATTGAATTGGGTAGAAGAGTCACATTGCAATACATCCACGAAAGATGGAGGTACTCCGCTCGAAACACTAGCAGCAAATTCATCAGATAGCTTCTCATCGTCATAAGCAGACTTTCCAACAGCTATATAAACAAGGGATATAGTAGACTCCTTGCGAAAGATGCTTGGTTGTTTCGTCTGAATGTACTTATCGGTTCATAGTACCAAGCAGCAAAGCGAGGAACCCGATGCTGCTAAAGATGATGATCGTGGTCATGATAATTATGAAGATCCACAAAGTGATTAAAATAATGAAGAATAACTCTCAGGTGCATCGATAGGTGTTTGGATAGTGGGAGATGCAGAATCAGGTGGGTACAGTGGCAGGTGGTGGGCCCCTTTTGGGGCTTTTGGGAATCGCAATATGGACGAAATATTGTGTATCATGATTTTTATTTAGTTTCTGCGATTTAGGAGAGATTTTAGGAGTTTATTAGGGATGGATTTTATTTTAGTAGTTTCCTTACTCATCTGTATTAATTTTAATTTTTGTTAGGATTAGGATTATTGTTTGTGAGCTAGAGTCGGCTTCCGGTGAAACTTCGAATTAATCAACGATGACATTGAAAAGTGGACCAATGGGGCTTCCTCTTTGTATGAGGAGGTGCAGTGTATAGTCGTGGCTTGATAATGACAACATACTATGGATAATGTAGGCGATGAATTACTGGGTGTGATTTTATGATAACCGATCTTGAAGGGGAGTATGGCGAGGTGAAACGAGATAATGTGTTTGGCTAATTTGGCTGGATTCGTTCAACCTCTGCAGCCGAAGCGACTACCCAAACCTTTTTCATTTTTGGTGAGGGGACTGTGGTAGCGGGTTTTACTCTGAGAATGAGGAAGAAATTGACAATTCTGTTGTGGACATTGCAGAGTTCAATTGGGAGAATGAGTTTGAGGGGTCCCTCACAAATCAATCTGATTTTGAAGTGGGGAGTTATTATCAGACAATAGGATGTCAATTACATACGGGCTTGGTCATGATAATTATGAAAATCCACAAAGTGATTCAAAAACTAAGGATGACCATCATAAATACATTGATGGCGATAATTCCATTGTCGAATGACTCTCAGGTGCATCGAAGTCCCATCTAACTTCAATAGTGTCGAGTCGATTAACTCTTAGGTACGTTGATTTCTACCCAAGTTTAAAACCATGCTGAGTCAGTTTATTGGCAGCTCGACTTGAATTATACCATGGCGGGTCAAAGTAGTAGCTATTATGCTACTATTTGTAGTACCAGCAGCAGCACTACAGCGGTCGGGTAGTGGTACTACCGTAGTACCAGGCTGCCAGCAACAATGCATGAGGGGAGAGGGGTGAGGGGGTGAGGCTATGAGAGGAGGCGATGAAGGGGTGAGGTATGTGCTTGGTTCTCTAAGCCGCAATTCATTGTTTATCTTTACTCATGATCATTGTGGGCAGTTCAAATTTTAGTTTGGCTTCTATTGCGAAGAAGATATGCCAGTAACACGGCTTCCACGAACGGTGAACTCCACTCTTCCAGATTTTATTGTTTTTTCTTTCATCCACACCGGGTAGGACTTTTACCAAAATAAATAATCACATTTATCTATCGTTTGGTAAAAGTCCATTTTAATTTTTAACAAAATCATATGTTAATATTATGCTTTTAATTTTCCCATTTTTCTACATATAATATACAAAACATATCAATCACATGTCTTTAGCTTTCGTGATGCATATAACACACATCACTTGGTCAAATTCATAAAGTGTAGAATCAAGGGATCCTTTCAGTTTGATTCTTTTTTCCTAAGCATCTAATTTTTTTAAATACTTACCTTTGACTTTTGGTTCAAATGCAGGGCAGTATTTGTTGGCAGATGACTCATAAGGCCAAGATCCGGAACAACATATGTTTCAGGGTCTTCATAGACAAACTCACGTGGATGAAATGTATGATCTTTTCTATTCTTTAGATATGATATTGGTTTTTCTATTTTTCTCACATTTTTTAGAATTTTGATACAATTTTTCTATATTGCTTGCATATACAGTTATTCTCGGTCAAAATTCTCTACAAGTTGTCGTCTCGAGAATCTCTAAAGCTTTGAAGGATGTGGCATACTCATTCGGCGAGGATGATGAAGAAGAAAAAGAACCGTCTAAAGCCCTTGAACCTAAGTTGATATATATTTTATTTTTGTTACGAAGTTTGTTTCGTTTAAGTATTTGTTAGATGAATTTGAGATCATTTAGTATTGTTGGATTTGTTGTTGTCCCTTAAGAGGGTGGATAGTCTAATAAACAAAGGAGACTATGTCCAATATTTTTTAAATGGTCACTTCGTTTATTAGAGGCAATGTGAATTCAGTTGATGAATATTATATATTTCATGTTATATGTGAGTTTGTTTGATGAATTTAGATTATTTGAATGGTGTTTGACAATTTGTTATTTGTTAACCAGGGTAGATAGTCCAATAAACAAGGGAGATTATGGCTAATTTTTTTAAAATTACACTTTGTTTTGTTGGTGAACGATATTTGTCATTTTACAATTACGTATTTTGAAAATTTTCGTCGTTTCAGGATTATGTACTTTCGAAATTTTCATCATTTCACATTTGTGTTGTAAAAAATTAACGTAAATTGTTTACATATTCAATACTTTAGACTGTACTATGTTTTGTCGGGGAACGGAATTTCTGTCGTTTTGCAATTGCGTACTTTGGAAATATTTTGTCGTTTTGCAATTGCGTACTTTGGAAATTTTTGCCGTGCCTTCAGGCACGAGCATATACTAGTATATATATATATATATATATATATATATATATATATATATATATACACACACATTACTGATCTTATGCATATCAGTTCGCATTTTAAGAGTGTGGACTGGACACGTGTCACCTGTCGGTGAGCCCAGAAGCGAGAGAAAGGGTGCCTATAATTTCTAGGCTCATCGCGAGGCGACACATATCCGGTCTGCACTCTTAAAATGCGGACTGGTATGCACAAGAGCACTGTACTATATATATGTGTATGTATATATGTATATATGTATATATATGGTTTTTTTGCTAACACAATTTGTATTATTATAGTGAGTTGTCACTATGTCAAATAGGAAGGATCTCGCTTGAAAATATAGAAAGGAGGTGGAATTGCTGGAAAAGGGTTACAAATATATTGAATGTGGTTTTTGCGGGAAAATTATTAAAGGTCTGGGGATAAGCGAATGATGGACCATCTTGCGGGTACCAAAAAAAATGTGGCTAAATGTGTGAAGGTACCTCCGGAGGTTAGCCCAGAGATGAAAGATTATTTGATGAGGGGTGTTGATGTTAAGCAAACAAAAAGAAGAGAAGATGAGGAAATGATTAATAATGCCTCCTATTATTATAATCAATCATTTGGAGGGTCAAACACGGGTAGTGGTTCTACGAGGGGAGTTCGAGGACCAATGGATCGTTTTATTGTCAATGTTGATGATGATAGTGAAGCAACTAACATAGACAAGAGACACGAAAATGATCTTCGCAATCAAACGTGTTTAGAGGTTGGAAGGTTCTTTTCTGAAAATGGTATTCCTTTCAATGTAGCAAGTAATCCTTCTTTTGTGAACATGTGTCGGGCAATTGGCAAATTTGGTCATGGTTTCAAGCCTCCTACACCACATGAACTTAACAAGTGGATTTTGAAGATGGAAGAGGAGACGGCAAATGAAATTGTTAGTGAGGTGAAAAAGACATGGCCACACACCGGGGTTTCCATATTATTTGACGGGTTGAAAGATATTCGAGGGAGAAATTTGATAAATTTTCTTATCAACAATCCATATGGTACTATTTTTTTTAAATCTGTGGATGCATCCGATGCCATCAAAGATGCTAATTTATTGTTTAAACTACTTGATGATGTTGTGGAGGAAGTTGGGGAGGTTATTGTTATCCAAGTTGTGACAGACAATGCGTCAAACTATAAGACAACAGGAAGTAAGTTAATGGAGAATAGAAAACGGCTTTGGTGGACGCCGTGCGCCGCACATTGCATAGATTTAATGTTAAAGAAGCTTGGAAATTTGCCTCAGCACAAGAATGCGTTGATTAAAGCAAAAAAGGCAATACAATAGTATTTTTTATATCAATTTCTTAATATATTTGCATTAATTTGAAGTGTTACAATACTTTTCATGATAGTTAGGTGAGCAGTTTTATTTACAATCATGGATGGATGTTGGCATTAATGAGGAAAAACACCAACAAGGATCTTGTTCGTCCCGCTGCAACTAGATTTGCCACGACATAATTGACATTACAAAGTATGTATGGGTTGAGACAAAGGATTGGAGGCCATGTTTACCTTTAAAGATTGGGCAAAACGTAGTTGAGCAAACAAGCCAGAAGGGAAGGAAGCAAAAAAGATCATTTTGCGATATAGTAGTTTTTAGGGTAGTGTGGCTTATGCAATTAAGACCGCAAAGCCTCTTGTTAGTGTATTGAGGATGATGGATTCTGAAAAGATGTCGGGAATGGGATTTATCTATGGTGCTATGGATAAATCCAAGGAGGATATAGCAAAAAATTTGGATAATGATTAAGGGGCGTATAAGGAGTTGGGGAGTATCATTGACGAGAAGTGAGATTTCCAATTGCATCGTCATTTGCACGCGACAACATATTTTATAAATCCCCACTTCTAATACGATGATAATTTCTCCACGCATTTTTGAGATTAAGTCAGGGTTGTACATTTGCATAGACAAACTCATCACCGATCCAGTGGAGAGGGAAAATGTTGATTTGCAATTGGATGTGTTTTGAAGGAGGGAGAGAATGTTTGGGTATTCACAGGCAAAACTTACGTGTAAAAAGAGGAGTCCCGGTAAGTACACAAGTGATTGAAGTTAATTTTTTTTAAGTTAATTTTTTTAAAATATCACTTGATGTTAATATTTTCTTTCAGTTGAATGGTGGATTCGTTTCGGAGATGAAACCCCAGAATTAACAAGTTTTGATGTGAAAGTTTTAAGTTTAACTTGCTCATCCTCCGCTTGTGAGCGTAACATACAGACAGAGGAGAAATCATTTGGCAACATCGAAGCTCAACACGCTCGTCTACATCATGTATAACAAAAAATTAAAAGATAGGCACTTGATGAAAAAGGCACTTAGGGAAGACTAGGATCCGTTGGTCATTGACATTGCCAAAGCGATGAATCGGGGTTGACTACTGAGAGGGGCATGAGTACACAAGTGTAACAAAAAAATAGAAGAAGGTCGAAGAGTTCAAAAACTACGGGAAAAGGTCTAAATTAATATTTATACTTGTCTTATTTATTTTTCTAATCTCAAACAAACAACAAAACTAATTTTTAATCTTATTATTTATTAGATACAGAAAAAGGATTGCAATTGGTGGACGAAGAAGAGGAGTGAGGGGGATCTCAGCTCGGACGAGGCGGATGATGGATTGATTCGATATGCAGATGATACCATGGATGATCCTCTAAGCGATAATGATTTCAATTGGTGGACGAAGAAGAGGAGTGGGGGGATCTCAGCTCGGACGAGGCAGATGATGGATGATCCTCTAAGCGATAATGATGGTGATGGAGGTGGAGATGAAGCATATTATCCATTTTCCTCTAAGCGATAATGATGGTGATGGAGGTGGAGATGGAGGTGGATGATCCTCTAAGCGATAATGATGGTGATGGAGGTGGAGATGAAGCATATTATCCATTTTCCCAGCCATTGGATACCGATGATCCACTACTTAATATATAGTGATGATACATTGTTTGTTTTGTTTTGGGTTATGGTTTGGTGATACAATATATTTTGTTATGATTTGGTGATTGTGATTATGGCTTTAATTATGGATTTCTTTTGTCTTGACGGTATAATATGTATTGTGATGATGACAGGATCGTGCTATTATTTGTATTGTGTTGGGGAATCAAGTTTACATCATTTATTTTCATGATAGATGTGATACATAATTTGTTCCTCGTTTAATTACTATTTTTATATCAATTTTTAGTGACTTTTGTGGAAAAAAGTTGAGGCTTACGCCTCGCACCTTTTAAAACCTTGTTTCTCATTAGACTCATTAGATGCACTTTCTCGCATTTAATGCCTGACACTTTTAATCTACTATTCATCAATCGAGATCAATGACCCACACCTCTAAATAAAACCGCAACCCTCAATGATCACAGATGGAAACCTGATTTACGAAAAACTAAAACATTCTCTAGACCTTATTCCCACTAAATACCACCACCCTTTACCCCCTTCTACTCCATTAAAGTGCATCACCGACCACATCAAAAACTGTGCTCAGGCTACTTCTTTATCTCTCTCGTGAAAGTACTGATTATTCTCCCGCCCTCCATTTCATTACTCTCATTCTCTACACAACATTGCGGCGTATATTTGTAGAACACGTTAAATCTCTCTTTCTAAAATATCCTTGGGAACCCTACAATTATAATATAAATCAATACAATAACATATTCTACACGCAATTTGAGTCCTGACCACTAGAAAAAAATACACCACCACCACCAGCCCCCCCACCCCACCCCACCCCACCCCACCCAAAAAAATAATAACCATCAGTTTGTTGCTAAAACAGAAAACATGTGTTACAAAACAAAACTTCCCTAAACTAAGAAAATATTGCAAATCATGTGTTCCTAATAACTTTCCTTTTGTGTCGAAGAACTATCATAAAAGTGGGTTTATGTTATAAGTGTACAGTTCATGGATTTATTTATTTTTATTTTTTACAACAATAATGGTTGAAAGGGTATGTAATTTGGGAAAGATTTGGGTGGACTAAGTTCGTTGGTGTTAGAAAGGCTTCGTGGGTTAATAGCCTCAACGGTGGCTTTCCAAAATGCAGAAAAATATGGGATAGGGGTAGAATGGTGCTAAAAAAGATGAATGGTAATTTTAGAATTACCTTTAACAAGTAGGCCAAAATTATCCACAATGTTTCACGTCTGCAACACTGGATGGAACTAACAGAGCTTCGGTAGGTTTTGCAAAGCACCGATGATAGTCACGCGCGCGCTGCGGGAAGGAAGGGGAGCATCGGGAGGTATTGTTGGGTGTCCACTCCAACCGACACTGGGGAGGTTTAGCGAAGGTCCGCAATGGGTTTCATAGATGGTTCGTCAATGTGGCCCGCTGGTTTGATGTCGCCGGTTAACATAAGTTCTCCAAGGCTCGCTAAAGTTCGATCAGCCGCGCCTTATGTTTAAAAAATCACTCGAGGCATAGGTGAGGAAAAATCTCGAGGCTTAACCCTCAATGGCCAAAGATGAGGCTTACGCCTCAAGGAATGACGCAAGGCGTGGAAGGAAAAAAAAACATATTTTTTTACTGTTTCCTTCTCAATTATGTATTATCTTTTGAGGGGGAGAGGGAGGGGGGAGCTTTGTCTTCTTTTCGGCGTAATTCCAACAATTTTTTCTATGTTTTCAAAATTTTAACACTAATAAATGAATTTGAGTTATTTATATATTAATTTCTTCTATAATATTATTAAGTATTAATCGAGGAATGAAATTGGTTCCTAGAATTATTAAGTGATAGAATTATTAATCTAAAATTATTAGAGCGCCAATTGTATATTCTAATGAATATACATAATGCTTTTTTTACATAAGTCTGTATATATACACACACACCATTCTCTGCTCATAATAGTTTGTCCTATTTGATGATGATGTAATGATAATACACTATTTATTGCTTTGGTTATGTTGATTAAGTTATGTTACATTATTTTTGTGGTTTTATTGAAAAATTATAAATTTTGTCGATTTTCCTTTTTTCAAGTTGAGGCGTCACGAGGCTTATGCCTCGCCTCCACCTCCGCCTCATGCCTTTTTAAACATTGGCCGCGTACCTCTCAGGCGATCCCCATCGGAGGCCGGTGGAGGGATGAGAGCATTGCCATGCTTAGATCTAGGGTTTTTTCCTTGTTTTGCCCATGTTGATTGTGTTAGCTACACTGCCAGCTTGGGAAGATGACCCTGGGGCTTGCCGAACTGGGTTAGGTTGTCGGGAGCTGGCGAGCTTAGCCAGTGGATGGCGACAATGGGTGGACGTCAAGGTTTGTAAATCGGGAGGCTTGGGATTGTTTGGGGGGATTAACAGAAACAAGAGGCTTAAGATGTTTTGCCGCTTGACAGTGGAAATCGGGGGCTGATTTTGGAGGCATGATCTAGTGGTTTCTCTGAACCTTACTCGTGACTCTACAACACTTGTCTCGACCTTATCAGGAGTAAACATCACCCCAAAACTGTTGAAGATTTTTGAAATATAGAATTTAGTTTATTCTAATTTAGTTCAGAAAGAGTTAGGATAATTCAGTTTTATTTATTTTTTGAATTTTTTTAAAAAAAGTTTGTTCCTAGTTTATAGGAAGTTAGTTTGTGCAGTTTGTTAGTTCCTATTTTATAGCTAGGATTTAGCACAGATAGTTGTATATCAATAGGACTCTGTATTCCTTCCCTCCTGTATTTCTTAATGCAATAATAAGAATTATTTATTCTTCTCTCAAACTACAATCATGGTATCAGAGCTTGGTTCTTACCTAGGACTAGTGACTTATTTACAATCTGATTTCTTCACCAGATTATAGAAGATTATTCTTCTCTCTCGTTTGCCTTTTTTTCCTGGATAATTTAGGCGGCTAGGAGATGTCAGGTGTAAGTGAATTCTTCTGGAGACCCCATGAAGTCTAATAAAGTAGTTCCAGTACAAAGTTCTGGAGACAATAATTTCCTACATATCACCTCATACCGGCTGAATGAACAGAATTTCCTGCAGTGGTCTCAGTCTGTGAAGCTCTTTATTAGAGGGAAAAGGAAGATAGGTTATTTGACGGGCGCAAAAATAGCTCCATCAGAAGATGATCTAGGATTTCCATTGTGGGTATCAGAAAACTCCATGATTTTGACATGGCTGGTGAATTCCATGGAACTTGAGATTGGACAGACCCTTCTCTTCTTGTCAACTGCAAAGGAATTTTGGGATGCAATAAGTGAAACCTACTCGGATTTAGGCAACTCAGCGCAAGTATGTGAGGTCAAGAGAAAGATTCGAGAGACCAAGCAAGGAAACCAAAATGTCAGCAGGTGTTATAACATTCTAAAAGGCTTATGGCATGAAGTGGACATGTTTTGTGATCTTGAATGGAGTTGTGCCATTGATAGTGCTCAGTTTAAGAAGATGCTACGAGAAAGAAAGAGTATTTGAATTTCTTGTAGGTTTGAATAAAGAATTGGATGAGGTTCGTGGATGTGTACATGGTAAAGAACCTCTTCCTTCTAAAAGAGAATTCTTCTCAGAAGTTCGAACGAAAGAAAGTAGAAAAATCGTGATGATGGTCAAGACAACTAAACCTACTATGGTTTCTGAAAATTCTGTCAACTGAAGTTGGAACAACAGTGGTTAGTCATTAGTCAAAGGTAGAAGGTTGATGAAAAAATGAGATAGTGTGATTTCTGCAATAGTACGAAGCATATTAGGGAAACCTGCTGGAAGCTGCATGGAAGACCATCAAATGGGAAGGGACTAAAACCAGCTGAGAAAACCCGAGGATTGAATGCACTGGCAGAAACTAGTGGTAATGAGGCATCGCCATTTAGCAAAGAGCAACTTGGCCACTTGTACAAGTTGATGAATTAGTCCTCTCAAAATCCCTCATGTACTTTAGCCTATAAAGGTATTCTTCCCAGATCTCTAAGTTTTGTTTTTGTTCATACACCTTGGATTGGATCATTATTCGGGTGCTTCGGATCACATGACTAGTCAATTTCAACTTTTCTCATCCTATACTCCATGTTCTTGAAATTTAAAGATTACGATTGCAGATGGTAGTTTGTCTCCGGTTGCAAGGAACGGTTCCATATTTCTTTCTAAGAGTTTACTCTAAAATCAGTTCTTCTTCATGTTCCTAATCTTATGTGCAATCTTTTGTCCATTAGTAAACTAACTAGGGATTCCAATCGCATTACAAAATTCTCACAATCTTGCTATAAATTTCAGGACATGCATTCGGAGACGCTGTTTGGCAGTGCTAGAGAAGTTGATGGGCTATACTATTTTGATGAGGATTCTTCGAAAGTAGACAAGCTCAAATTGCAAGTAGTAGTGAAGTTTCTTTTTCTGTTGAGAACCAAATAATGTTATGGCAATATAGAGTAGGTCATCCAAGTTTTCAATATATGAAAAAATTATTCCCTTCTTTGTTCATGAATAAAAGTCATTTGCTTTTTCAATGTGAAAGTTGTCAATTATCTAAACATCGTGTTTCCTTTCAATTGGAACCTTACAAGGAATCTAAGCCTTTTGTTCTTGTTCATAGTGATATATATGGGGACCTTCAAGGGTGACCAATTTAATAGGTACTAGATCATTTATCACGTTCATAGATGATCATAATAGGATATGTTGGATGTATTTGGTGAGAGAAAAATCTGAGGCCGGGAGAGTTTTCAAAGAATTTCATAATATGGTTAAAACTCAATTCCAACCCCAAATACAGGTATTTGATACCGACGATGGGAGGGAATACTTCAATACCACTCTTGGCCCTCTCTTGAAAGAACACGGCATTGTTCATCAATCCTCATGTATTGACACACCACAACAAAATGGAATGCTGAGTATAAAAATACACACCTATTAAAAGTGGCTAGGGCTATTATCTTTACTATGGGAGTTCCTAAGTACCTTTGGGCTGAGGCAGTCCCCATAGCTTGTTACTTGATAAATAGAATGCATACTAGGATTTTGAAATTTCAAACCCCATCGCAATGCTTCTCAAAATGTTTTCCGCAAACCATAATTATTAACTCTCTTCCATTATAAGTTTTTGGGTGTTTAGCATTTGTTCATATCTATAAACAACATCGTTCCAAACTTGACCCTATGTCTGTCAAATGTGTGTTCTTCGTTATTCTCCTACTCAAAAAGGGTATAAATGATATGATCCAGTTTCTAAAAGGTCTTTTGTGAGTATGAATGTTACTTTCTTTGAAAATAGGCCCTACTTTACCAAAAATTCTCTTCAAGGTGAGACTACTACTATGGAAGATCTTTTTGGGGAAACTTTTGGTTCACTACCCATGCCTGTACTAGATTCAAATTCAGAGTAAGAACCACTTTTTAAACCATCCGTGTCTATGCCAAACTCAAATCAGGGGGAAAAATACTACTTACACGAACTTCAAGTCTACTCAAGAAGAAATGAAGAACAAGGTATGGAAATTCAACTCCTACAACTCCCCAAAATTAACATCCAAGTGTATGTACCTTGAAAAAAATAAGTTTCCCAGCTCCTAAATCTCTTCCATCTGTTATTCCAAACTTCTAAATATATCTATTATGTATTATAAACCACACGACAACCATTTATGACTATTGATCATACAAAGTGCCACGTGTACATTTTTTAGAGAGCATCACTTGCTATATTTTTTTTATCTCACCCTTTCAATCACTTTTGTCTCGGTAATAAATCCTAACCCATTTCCAACCTTAACTCGTCCATTGACTGATGCTCCTCAAGTCTCTTCATCTCTCACCCGATTTCTCCTCTGTCTTCTTCCATTTCTATTAATATTATTTAGATATCCCACTTTCATATAGCATAAAGTGGAATCTAAATGATCATTCTCCTATGGTAATCTCTCTCTCTCTCTCTCTCTCTCTCTCTCAGGGCCAATATTCTACCTTTAATTTGCATTTTTGTGCCAATAGTTGTGGAAAAAATATTATTGATGGGTTTGTTATATCTATATCTCGGATGTCCTCAAATGTTGTATCTTGAGTTTTTGTTTATACGGGATAAAAAACCCATATAGTTTTACCAATTCTTTTACCCATTTATGGTAGATGAAGTATTTGATGAAATGCCTTCGGATTGAAGCCTAGACCAATGTTGATTGGACTGGTAGTATAACGGATAAGGGATCTAATTCAGGTTAATGTTCTTTTGTAGGAGGAAACCTAGTTACTTGGAGGAGCAAGAATCAATCTGTGGTTGCAAGAAGCAGAGGGCAGCTGCTCATAATATTTGTGAACTTATTTGGTTGAAGAACTTTCTTGAAGATCTAAGAATTCCTAGTGAGAAACCAGAGAAGCTCTATTGTGATAACAAGGAAGCTATTAACATAACTCATAATCCAATTCAACATTATAGAACTAAGCATGTTGAAGTATAGTAGACCATCACTTCATCGAGGAGAAACTGAAAACTGATCTTATGTGCCTACTGAAAAGGACTTCATAAAGGAATGTTTAACAGCCTAAGTAACAAGCTGGGAATGATAGATATCTTCGAACCAGCTTGAGGGGGAATGTTGAAGATATCCGAAATTTAGTAATTAGTTTATTCTAATTTAGTGCAGAAATAGTTAGGATAATTCAGATTATTAATTGTTTGTATTTTTTTTTAAATATTTGCTCCTAGTTTACGTTAGTCCCTAATTTATAGGAAGTTAGTTGTGCAGTTTGTTAGTTCCTATTTTATAGCTAGAATTCAGCATAAATATTTGTATATAAATAGGACTCGGTATTCCTATATTTCTTAATGCCATAATAAAAATTATTTATTCTTCTCTCAAACTGTGTTCATATATGATGTAAACCCAGTGGAATGTTTACACACATTAGAGAAATAAAAGATATAACTCACTCATTGTCACATATTCATATATTCATAATAGTTGTGTGCTCCAAATGGGGAATACAAAAGGTCTTTTTAGTCCACAAAGAGTGGGCACAGAGGTAATATCTAATGTCATGGCCCTAGTGACCTAAGACATTCTCATGACATCATTGGACCTAACTAGCCCGTTATAGAACATTCTACAAATGTGTTCATTTATTCTTCTAAAAATAAAGCAATAAAAATACAATTAATTTCCTGGGCCCGAGTAGAAATAAAAGGTGTTGCTTGAAATAAAAAATAATTAAAATAACACTAAATTTAAATGCCTAAAGATATGGGAAGATGGAAAATGGGTGATGAAGAGAAGCATAATCTATATACTCAAGAGAGAACAACATGATGAGGAAAGGGGGTTGAAGTTATGTGAATTCTTACATTCCACGCAGACCCGGTGAAAAGCCAGCAAGGATGACATAGGTACCGAACACCATGAATGGAATATATAAATCTGGAGCATTTATATCATTTATTGGAGGTTTGTAGGAGATCCTGCCACCCACCAGCTCAGTTATCCTCGTCTAATTGCCCTGGAGGATTGATATGTAAGAAAGATAGCTGCTATAACAAGAAAAATTTATGTCGACGTACAAAAAGAACTGGCAGCAGAAATTATGTCTTACCCTGAATGGGAATAGAACAACCTTCAATTTGTTCCTCACATACTGATCATTGACCTGGAAATAGTACTGGGGATCTGAGAAGTACCTACTTATCTGTTCGTTTCAGAAAGAATTGTTAATAGAAAATCTCATAGTTATTTATCAAGAAGAAGTACCCAATCATTTGACTTGATTAGAGGACCATCGATATAAGATGAATTTTTTTGGTATAAAACTAACTTCATCATAACAACTACCGAGCTACAACATGACAAAAGATTAAATCACTTCATAAGTGGAAGTATTTAAATAGAAACCTTTAAAGCTATGTGTGATGTCTTGCATATGAGACAAAGGGCTTTCTTATGGCTAAAGCACTGGATGCACTTTTCAGTGAAGAAATAATTTTTCTTAACTTTAAAGAAGCTTTTTTTTTTGTTAGACATGGAAAAATGGGACATGACACAAATCGACACGAAATTATCTATTAATGAGTCGACCCTTATTGTGTTTGGGTCGTCGTCAGATCCACCCTATAAGACCCACTCAGTAAAAATTGATCCAGTTTTGACGTGCTTCCATATGATAAGACCATGCATTTGTTTGTATTCTTAACCTGACAAGAAAACGAAGGTTTTAACACAAACCAATACGATAGACACGATAGATCCAACATGAGCATGACTCGTACTGACCCGTTGCAAGGTAGAAATGACAGACACGAGTAAAATTTATCACTTCATATCATAGAATGAATTCAATCAATGAAATAAATTATTATTCTACACGCACCCTCGCGAAGTAGTAGGGTTGAAGACCTTGATGCCCAATGTTTTAAAAATATGAATTACGCTACAAAATTGATACCACAAAGTTTCCACGTTAACGAGTAAGTTTGGCATACACACAACAGTGCTCTCATGAGGACCATTCCGCACAATTTAATATGGACTCACCTTTTTTACAGTAAAATGCCTATCCTTTCAACTTTTCTCTCTATTCATGATATCTCAACCAACATACAAATGCATAGAAAAGTAACTTGTACCAAACACTTTCTGACAAAGCTATGGTGATAGAAAAAGTCAGGGCAGAGGTGGTTGAAATGGAGGGAAGTTGATAGAAAGAGACGGTGGTAATAGTATTGGAGATAGAAAGTGGTCTTTCAGAACATATTTGTTCATTGCACGCAGGAATAAACGAGGAGAGAGAAAAGGTTAGAGAATTTGGTGTATAAAAAGAGGACGAAACTAAGGGTCCACACTTTTTTTTTGTACAGGATACCCGTAGGTGAGCATTTATATGTGTGTGTGTGTGTGTGTGTGTGTGTGTGTATATATATATATGGGAAGGGGGAAGGGGGATTGGGAATGTTCTACAGATAGCTAGCCTAACCCTGGAGGGAATATCTAGCATCCATGTGATGTCATGGGTAACATCACTAAAGGATGGTCCTCCCCCATGACACAACATGGCCTAAAATACTCTCATTTACAAATTGCACTAAAATTCCCCATCTTCCCTCACTAATAATAATAATAATAATAATAATAATAATAATAATAATAATAATAATAATAATAATAATAATAATAATAATAATAATAATAATAATAATAATAATAATAATAATAATAATAATAATAATAATAATAATAATAGCAAAAATAATAAAAATAAAAATACAAGAGAATTATAAATAAAATGCAGTTATGTCCATATGGTTCACATCAACTTTTACTTCCTTGGCATTATACATACATTGCTTTGCACATACTCAGAGCTGGATCCAAAAAAATTCTCTCCATATGCACCCAATCCAGTACTGATAAGTCCTGAACCAACTCCAAATGCAATTCCAAAAGGATTCGTCTATGATTTAGGTTGTGGTACCGAAACACCGGGCTGGGTTCCTAAATTATCGTGCATGTCTGCATGGGCACGAAAGGAGGACATATTGTCAGACAGCCAAAATAAAATAAAAAATAATGTTTAAAAAGATGAAGCTACATAATCAATGATTCTTTAACGGCAAAGAAGGTTATGATTTCTAAGCACGAAGGTCAATAAGAGAACCACCTAACAGCTTATACAACAACCCAAACCCATTCCATATATATAGTTACAGCAGAATAAAATGGAATGAGATATTATAAATAAGGATGAGATTAATATGACATTATAAAAATACCAAATCAATAAAAACTGGAACATAGATTTACATTTGTCATGTAATAACTTGAATATTTATGTCAGCTATCCACCCCACATGACTAAAGTACCAATAAAGATTGACCGATAACTGCCATCAAACATGTCCGAACCAAGTATATGTTGCAAAAGCCTAAACTTGAGGATAACCACACTTTTGTCACTATATAGAGTTGTTTATCCAATCCATGTCGGTTTTGATATTCATGTTTCATTCCACGGAGAAAATTGTCCCATTCAACGTTCCCCCAAATGGATGTGTTAGTTGTGCATTCTTATATATACCGTTATTCATAAAATCCTTGGACCACCTCTAAGCAGTCGACCATTTTACATTGGCAATAATGGGTTAAACCCATTTAAAAATGGGGCAAACCCAGACATTTCCCACTAGGGCGGCAAGACTCCTGCTGCATCACAAATAAAAACTAAAAACAAATAAATGAGGAAAAAAGTTGGAGTGGCATCTCACTTGCTGCCAAGAGTAAAAAATATAAAATAAATTTTAAAAAATTAGAGAGAGGAAAATGTTGGGCGACGGGTGAGTTGCCACCCAAGTAAGACTTCTTCTCAGCTCGCCAAACCGAATTATTCAAGCAAAGTGGCTCTTACGAAAGACAAACAAAATCAGGCCCACTGGCCAAAATGGGTGAACCCATTTTCAAAGATGTGAAGCCATTGTGCTTAAAAATTGGATTTGGCGAGCTAAGCAAAAGTCGCTATGGTTTGAAAATGATTTTCACCTATTTTGGCAAAAGGGTTGGATTTAGTTTGGTTTGGGAAAAATGGGTTTTAGATGCTCTTACAACAACCATCAAGCTTAATCCAATTTGACCATTAAACACATTTACATTGACAAACTTGCGCTAATCAAGGATTAGGAAAGTACTCAAACAAATAACATCATCTCGCACAAATCCTACCACAACTTCACAGATTTCTAAATCCCACTTACAAAAACGAAGTTTTCCCTATTCAACAAAATTCAACTGATTTCTCCAACTAGCATTTCAGAATCAAATCTGATGCCGCAACATTTTTAGCGCACTCGTTGGATCCGAAACACTTCACCTCGTACTTAGCAAAACTTAATCACTATACATTCTCTGCTCATGAGGTCGCCCAGCATATGATAAACCACTCTACAAAAAACCATGCCTGACTGAACTTCCAAACCTATCATTAACTAGGTATTGATTATGAGAACAGTTCAGTAAATGGTATCGTTACTACTGGCTACCTACAGGCAGGGGCGGAACCCATAATTGTTGTTTAGTCGATGCGAAACATACTCTGATTTATCTATTTTTTAATCAGAAAAAAAAGTGAGAATGTCGTCATGTTTGGGTACATTATAAAACTGAAAAAATATTATTTTTTGTGGCGGTGTTTGTGTTCATGGTTGTCAAATCGGGATACGTATCGCATATCAGACACCCTATGTATCGCATATCGGGATACGAATCGTAAGATATGGTACAAAAAATAAAAAAGGTTGTAAAAACTAAATAAATTCATAGATAACCTTTTACAATCAATTATACATGATATTATGGTTTAAGACCAATTTTACGACATGATTACATTATCTGGTGGTAAGAAGTTTGCCTTTCATGATAAAGTCGCAACATTAAGGGGACAAGAAATGTAAGAATAATGAAACGAGTTGGACTTTTCAAAATGTCCGTCGCGATCTACGACTCGAATGCCCAGTTTTCCAAGTCAATCGTATCGGGCGATATGCAGCAGACCGATTGATTCGAAATCGGTTCCACTTCATTCAAATCTGTCTCGGCTCCCTCGCGATTGATTGTTGGAAGAGTTTCCACCGAAGCCGGTTGCCACCTTCCGGGCCCTACTGAGGTAAGGGGCAAAGGATCTAGAATAACCATCTGATAGAAAATCCCACCCGACCAAGCTATTGTAATGCGTCCCGATGCCAAAGCTTCCTGAAACTACTGAAGCGAGGAATACTAGGATCATAGCGCTAGCATCCCTTGCTCTCTATCGATTGCTCACTGCCGTCTCATCCAAACAAAAAAAGGAAGAAAAACGGGGGCATACTTCCCATCTGTTCCCGTCCCAATGTGACCATCGATAGCTTTCTCTATTGAAATGGAATCCGCGGTCCTATCTTTCTCAATTCATCGATCGACGGCCGCCCATCTTCTAATGATAGATAGAAAAGGTGGGTGAGGGAATCAATGTTTAAAAAGGCGAAAGGCGAGGCGAGATGTTTAGTCGCGGCGAGGCGAGGCGTAAGCCTCACCGAAAAGGAAAAAAAAGAGCAAAATACTAATAAAACCATAAAAATAAAATAACAAAGAAATATAAAATAAAACTACAAAAACAACATCCTTGAGGACTTTCTCACATAGTTTGACATTTTTTTTGTTGCCCCAAGATAACTTTTTAAAAAAAAGTAATTTGAGAAAATCAATTTGAACATATTGGTTATTTTACAATATGCCAATAAATTAATCAATGCAAAATCATATTGACAAAATCATTTTTTTAGCTTCATTCACATAATGGTTATTTTATAATATGACAATAAATTAATCAATGCAACTTAACAAGAAAATTTATTAAAAAAACATTGATTTTCAAGCTAAGATTAAAAAAAAAAAAGCAACTTTAATAAAAAAAAAATAATAACACATATCAACCTAAGTTTATTAAAAAAAACAGCAACCTTTAAAATATAGTCAGTTTAGTTAAAGAAAACATATTAATCTAAGTTGAAAACCAATAAAAAAACTTATAAAGTTAAGTTGGAAAAAAAAGAAATAAGATAAGTTATAAAACAACAACCTTTCTTGATCGGAATAAAAAAAGAGGTAGAAACTTATAATATTGAAGTTTTGCAAATAAAAAATTAAAAAAAATAGAAACCTTTTAAAAAAAAAGTCATATTAGAAAAGTTATTACAACATGTGTTTACAAAAAATACAGAAAAAACCAAACTAAAACAAAGTTATTACAAACAAAAACAGGTTTTTACAAACATATTACAAACTAAAACAATTTTTTACAAATATATTATAAACTAAAACAATTTTTTACAAATATATTATAAACTAAAACAGGTGTTTACAAAGTTATTACAAACTAAAACAGGTTTCTACAAAAAAACAGAAGAAAAAAAACTAAAAAACAAAGGGTTTCGGAGCAGAACAGCAGGACGGAGTTGAAGAACGAAGGCCGGAATAGGGACAGAATGGGAGAACGAAGGGTTTCGGAGCAGAAAATACAACCTAGGGCTTACGGGATTTTGTTTTTTGGACTTGTGTTCTTGTTTTCTAACTTCGTTCTCTTTTTAAGTATCCCGACTTTTTTTTTTAGCCAGTTCAAGAGGCGTGCGCCTCATAGCCTTGAGGCGCAACGCCTCATCCACAAAAGGCGTAAGCCTCTCTTTTTTGTGTT
Source organism: Sambucus nigra (assembly GCA_949130495.1). Classification (NCBI taxonomy): domain Eukaryota; kingdom Viridiplantae; phylum Streptophyta; class Magnoliopsida; order Dipsacales; family Adoxaceae; genus Sambucus; species Sambucus nigra. Next base: position 13,086,387 of record OX422224.1, read on the forward strand.
GAGGCTTAGGACTCAAGGCTATTTTAAGGCGCCTCGAGGCATACGCTTCTTTCGCCTTTTTAAACATTCGAGGGAATCAACTAGGAAATGGCATCTCGCGCTATTTAAAGAGTCCAATAATTTTGGGAAAATTATAGATTTTTTTTAAATAATACGATTGATAATGTGGACATTAGATAAAATAAAAAATCATTTAATAGGAATAGCATTGTATAAGTGAGTATACCAACGTGCATCGGACTAGTTAACTTCTATAGTCCATAATATATCAACACTACGTTAGCAACATAATCTAATGACACATAAAACTTTATTATAAGTTACATGGACGCCAAACAACTCAACGAAAGTAGTTTAATGAGATTCGCAAAAGTGAAAAAAAAGTTGAAGGGAGGTTTCACACAAGAGGAAGGAAGTAGTGGATTGCACAAGAGAAAGAATTGAGAAAAGGGTTAGAAATATTTAACAATTTGTTATTTTTTGATTTTTTTGGTCATTTCAAAAAGCTGAGAAAAGAATCGTACAATTAGACAAAAGAGTTCGTAATTAGAGTTTTTTTTACTGAAGAATTGGCCCAAAAAATTTTGACTATGGACCATTATGTGTATCGTGTATCGTAAGGTACGCATATCGTATCGAGATACAGAACGATACGCTTGGGATACATGACATCTATGATATAGAGATGTGATTCGTATCGCTTTACTTCTGTATCATATCGAAATACGTACCGTGTATCGTAAGATACTAACAACGAAGTGTTTGTGTGTGTCGTGTGTTTGGCGGGGGGGGGGGGGGGGGGGGGGGGAGGGGACCGTTAACCTCCTACAGAGGGCAAGGGATCTAGCCATTAGTCTAGCTCTAATGGTTAAATTACGAAAATATTGGTATCCAAACATTTCTCATAGATATAGCATTTAATTAAAATAATATTAATTGAAATATCATCTGCACATTTAAGAATCAATGCCAATAGTGTTAGATATGTCTTGCTCAATAGATGACAGACTGCCGGTAAGCAATACATTCATCAAATAATTTCGTGTTAAATCAATCCCAAAGCCAAAGGGTGTGAAACTGTCCCTAGCAGGATGTGAACCCTACCCACGTGGGTAGTCATATCATGTGAGTAACACTATGATTAAAATTCAAGTAGCACTATTCGTAACAATCCATTTCAATTTTGTGGAAGGGAAGAACAGGGAAAAAAAAAGGTAAATTTGACCTTTTCATGGCAAGTCACTTACCATATTATGCCTGAAAAAGGTGGTTGCAGGTCCCGCATACGACACTCGAATCCCATAGAAACTAGAATAACAAAACATACATTTTTTTAATAACTACTTATCAAAATAATATCATTTAACTGTGGACAATCCACTGGAATAATTACTTAGTCAGTTCAACAGACTCTTCTTGATGAATCTTGAGATCTGGAAAGTTTTTAGGATAAGGAAACCTTACCATATAGGGGGAGTGTATACTAGTGGTTTTTCAAAAAGAGTTGTGTATACGTGTGTGAGTCACACAATTAAGATAGACATGTGCGATGTGTGGTGTGGTGTGATGCGGTGTAGTGCGGTGTTTGGATTGGGACGGTAGTTCAGGGGGGTATTGTCATCTAGTGGGGTGATAAAAGGATGGTGGATTGCGTCACTTGTCTTGATGTTTACTAATGACCCAGATAGGTGTATTTAGTGTTTCTCAGGGGTCTATGTGCCTTGCTTAGAAGAAGACAGACGAGAGCTTTTGGAGGATTTAGCTGGTGTTCAGGGCTGTTAGGGAGGCTCATGGTATGTACATGGTTACTATTGGGACTCTTCGATTGTTGAAGAAACCAGTAATAATGGGATCTTCAATTGTTCCCCTGAAGCTCGAAACAAGTTTTTTCTAAAGAGGGGGAGAATGATGTGTATGGGACTGCTGGAATTTCTAGATTTGGTGGGAAATTTCTAGTAATTTTATCTTTATTGTCATTGGTTATTATTTAGGACTAGTATTAAATATTAGATTTGGTTTAGGGTTTACCTTTCTGGTGTTCTAGTTCTTATTACTATAGAAACGGCCTTTGGCCAACCATTATAAGCATTCCTACACTACTTTGTTTTGATTTATGATATTTGAGAGAATATTTTAACTATGATTATTTGTTTGTGCGTGTGTGTTTGTGAGTTTCCCATTGCGTTTACATCTATGAAGAAAATGTCACTTGGGGAACTACTTTGGATTATTTAAAGTTAATACTGCCTCGGTGGGCATAGAGCTTTGTATAGAGCGACCATTTACAGAGGAGGAAAAGGAGGTGATGGAGGCATCGTATTCTTGTAGCTGGGACAAGGCTCCGGTGCAAAACAGTCTAAGTTTGGCTTTCCAACCATCATATTGAAATATATTATGATACTGTTCCATGAATTCCATAGTCAGTTCTGTTTTGAGAAGAGCCTAAATGCTATTTTTCATCGTCGTCATCCTGAGAAATGAGGGGTTGTCGACATCAGTGACTTCAAGACATTAGAGTAAGTAGCGGGTACAAGTTGCTAGCCAAACCGTTAGCAACGAGGCTTAGGCGAGTGGTGGATGGTATCTTCTGCCACATAATACATTTTTGGGGGGAGGCAGATTCTTGATGTTTGTGTGGAGGCTAGGCGTCTTTCCAATAGACCGAAACGCATCAGAAATACACACACAAATAGACCATAAAGGCTTCCAAGTTCCAACTCTCTCAATGCTATTCAGCTTCCAACTGCTTAGAAGAGTTTACAAGCCTCCTTTAGATAGGCAACTAATAGTCTTAAATCTAATAAATTTTAAAGAGATAATTTCAAAAAATAGAGATAATTACAGAAATTACCAAAAGACAATTTAATCTGGGCCTTCCTCCTTTCTCGCCATTCTCTTCGGTCACTCTTTACCTCCTCAACAAACTTGTCCACAAGCTTTCAGGGAATATCAAAGAAGCCCGGTACCTCAAAACAAATATTTTGAATAGGCTCTTTAATTTTGGACCAATATACTTTTCTTTAAATTTTTTGGCCCTTTGTGTCCAAATAATTTTTAATAAGGGCTTCGCGTCACTACGAAACAAAGAATCCCTTCCTCCCAAAAAACAACAAATCACAAACTACCAAATTCTTTATTGCTTTCTGTCCTTGAATCTGCCTTACGCCACAGCAACCTCCATTAATTTCGTCACAATCCGTCACCTTCTTAACTGCCAGTTCAAATCGAACAGCAGCGAGTATGCCCTTAGTCTGTTCAGGTTTGCTGCTAACGAGGCCATCTATGTCACCAGTGGTGATGACTTGTGTAGGTCTTCTTGCGAGGGTATCCATCTTGGTCTGCTTCTCTTGCACAGCTGCCAAGGGGCCACCTCTCTTAAATAGTCAACTCGGTGGGGCTAACCCAATAGACAATGCTGGGGGTTATGCGGCTAGTGCTAGCGGTTTGGCCCGCCACTATAAACAATAACAGAATATTAATAAAAATGAAAAATATTGGGCCCTCCACCTTTCTCTCCATTCTCATCAATATAATAGGGTGGGGTTTGGTGCGAAGTGGAGGAGATGAATCCAAGCTTGTATATCTAGGATGAGATTTTATGTCTAGATTAATGGCAGCCCTGGAGGGTTTTGTGAGTTCCAAGGGGCTCAGGCAGTTCTCAAGGCAACTTGGAGGTTGCTTTTTTTTTTTGGCAAGCTCACCTGTAGCCATCTCCCATTTATTGTTCACTGATGATACTGTTGTTTTCAGTGATGCGGAGGTGGAGGAGCTGAGGATAATCATAATGATTTTGATGTGCATTGAAGTGGAGTCAATTATCAATTCCTGAAAGTGTGATATGTCTGTTAGAACCCAGACGCGTTGGTTAATATTTTAGGTTATGGGATGGGCTACTTTTCGTGCACTTAACTGGGTATTACTTTGGGCACGAAGTACAAGGCCACAGAGAAGATTTATCAAGTGGAAGGCGGCTTACCTATCCAAGGGAGGGAGGTTATAGTTGATTGAAATAACTCTAGCAAATTCGCCTACATACTTTTGTTTTATCCTTTCTCTACCAACCTCGGTTAAAAATTGATTGGAAAAACTTACGAGAAATTTTTTCGTATATCGACAATTAAAACAGAAGCGAAACCACAAATTAGAATAAAATCTCTCTCTCACAAATGTTATGCCCCCAAATGGGGTGAGTACAAGTGTTTATATAGCATAAGGTGTGTGTCGAGGAGCAACACATTAAAAGAGTAAAAGATTCTAGAACCTAGCCCTTTATAGAATAGGGCTTACATCATATTAAAATTTTGAATACATACTAGTGTGGAAAGAATAAGAGAATAATCATAAAAGGAATAAAGGCTAAAAGCAGCTCAATAAGCTAAGGATGTGATACCCCCAACAATATTCCTCGTGTATGTCAATCTCTCTCTCCCAGCTTCACCGATAGGAAGACCATCCTCGTCTAAGCTGGCTCGGAATGAAAATACTAATACTTCCCCGTATAGTTAAGAACGGACAGGGAGGGAAACTACGACAATGATTGAAGCTGGGTGAATAGGTCTGAATGATATCAATGTGGAATGAAGGCCACTCAGAGTAACTGCCTCATCATTGCCCATGAACGCACGCACTCCAAACCCTTAGGCGCTCGCCTTCTTCTACTCATTCCACCACGCCTTGAAATTTTGTTGCCACTAGTCATACGCACTACACCCCTCGAATTCTTATATTTGTATATTTTATCGATAGAATCGAGCCAGTCTACAAGGCGTTGGGGTTCATCCAACCATCAAATGCGGACATCTCAACCCAAATGTCCACACGAAGACTCTTCGCTAAAAGACGCAAGGCTTGGTCCATGGTCAAAATGTTTCTGATCCAACTCATCACCTCCAAGCTCATCCCCATCATATATCTCTACCCAATCCAGAACACATGGCCTCCTCCCACCCAAATGGGGACGCTAGGCCTCAATGTGTGTCCTCCAGCAGTGGAAGTCACGCAAAGGACAGCCGTCCATCTCATGACCAGCCTCGTAATACTTGAAATGTGTACGTCACTCTAAGGGAACGTAGGGTAGTACTTTAGGACTCAAGTCCTCAAACTGAGAGCGCTTCAACCTCCATTCCTCTCTCCCCAGACACTCAATGTCCTCATTGGTTGAATGGCGTGTCATGGCACCAAATTTGCATCATGACATATCTCATCACCAAACTCAGTACCCGCGAAAGCACCAAACACAATCTTACGGGATGGGGGTTGTTGCACCCACTCTAGGATTCTCCTTCCTTGGTCATTATCGATGAATTTTAAATCAAAAGGTGTTGAATTGTAGACTACGTGTAGAGAGGAACCCAAAGTAGCTTGATTAAGGCCCCCCCTCCACCAAAATGATATTAGTACTCGAAATCGAAGGTTGTAGGTCTGTTCGAGGTCAATTGAGGCGTACTTTTCACTAAGGGTTGGTCCCTTCCTCTATCGAAAATCGTCGTCGAGTTGGAGGTCGTTGGGCACCACTAGCCAAGCTATCACCCCTATTCTATAATTGCCAATACCATTGTGAGGCCAAGGTTCCCCCCACCTTGTCGGTTGCCTTCAGTGAAACCACTCCCCCCCCCCCCCCCCCCCCACACACACACACCCCACCACCCTCCCCCACACGTTTTCATCCTTGGCAAAGCTCTCCTTGACAAGCCTTAGGCCACCACCTAGATAAGGGATATGTTGCAAGCCCTTTGGATGGGCCGCGACTGCAATAAGGGGACAATGGGAGGGTCGATAATTAAGGGAAGCCTCAACTGGCTCCGGAAGTAGCGATGGAAACAGTTATCGCAGGCGGTGTTATCCCGATGGTGGGGGTGGAGAGATTGCCTCATTTCAACAATCAGGCATTCATGGTCTTCTCTAAGTACATTCCAATCCAATCAGATGCGATTTATCGGGTGTCATGTAAAGTTAATAAGATTTATGTTTGGCAACAACTAGGAGCGAGCAAGCACAAATACAATAATCTCTCTCTCTCTCTCTCTCTCTCTCTCTCTCTCTCTCTCTCTCTCTCTATATATATATATATATATATATATATATATATATATATATATATATATATCAAATTTAATGACCCCAAATGAGGTGTGTAGAAGTGTTTATAGCTTAGGGTGTGTGTCTAAGGTACAACATTTTTTTTCGATAACTTTGAGCACCTCACTAATCCCCAAGGGTATGTTTAGACCCTCCAATTTGCACATATCAGGACACACTATGGGCAACACAATAAAAGAGGAAAAAACTCTAGAACTTAGCCCCTTAGGAATAGGGATTACAACATACAAAAGATATTTGGAAAAATATGGAAAAAATAACAGAATAGCCATAAAAAGGAATAAAGGCCAACAATAACTCAACGAGCAAATGGCGTAAATACCCCATCATCATCCCACTTTATGTGGCTTGGGTGTGCTGAGGAGCACAAATATCTCCTAGGAGGATCGTTGTCGCCCACTGAAACAAGGTAGTTTGAGTATTAGTGATATGCATTTTTCTAATCACTCTTTTGGGAAAATGGCTGTGGAGATGATAGATTGTGAAGGAGGGTGATTAAAGCTAAATTTGGTTTAGATCGTTCTGGTTGAAGGGCGACGGAGACTTGGTGCCCTATGATCAGGAATTAGGGAGGGAAATATACATGAGTGGAAGGACTTCAGTAGGTATGTCATCTTTTAAGTCAGTGATTGAAAGAGAGGGTGAGATTCTGGACGGACACTTCATGCAACAACGCCCTTTTAGGGGCTTAGTTTCCAAATCTTTACCAACCAGTGATGCATTCAGATTGCATTGTAGCTGATTATGTGTCCTCTGTTGGTGAATAACTTGTGTGGAGTTTCCCCATTCAGATGAAATGTCAATACTGCGAGTTAGAGGTGTTGGATATCTTTACGGAGTTATTAGTTGATATGGGTGTTCCAGAGGGACGTATATCCATTGCGAGGTAGCAACAGCCATGTGGGTGTTCCAATCTACGAGGTCACATTCGCCGAGTTCGTCATTGGAGTCTTCATCGCGCGTCGCCCCTTCAGTAAATAGTTCTTAAGTTGTAAAAAATGAATTTGGGTGAAAAGGCTTTGATAGAAATGCAAAAAATCATTGTAATTAATTTTTAAGAGTCAGAAAGGACACAAATTGGATGGGGAGTAGCACGTCGTGCCCGTGCAGTGTACTGTTGTTCGATGAATGAATTGAGAAGCGACGGTGTCGATGTGTTGTAACTGACCTCTTCAACCCCTTTGAAGAAACAATTGCAACAGTCCAGGTCAAATTCCAGAGCTCTACAATATATAATAAGTTGATAACGGTAATTTTTTGCTTATTTTTGGTGGGAATTTAGATGCTTGGGAGGCGACAAACAAATTGAGGAGAAAGCAAATAGAAATGATTTATCCGGATGTGGAAAAATTATTGCAATCAACAAGCCAAACGGGTAGATTGGCAATGAAGACAACAAATCTTAGAATTTCAACCTGAAGCGCCAATTAATGCATGTATCGAACCCTAAAGAAAGGTTTCTTTTGAAGGAGAAAACAAATACAAATGATTTATCCAGATGTGGAAAAATTATTGCAATCAACAAGCCAAACAGGTAGATTGGCAATGAAGACAACAAATCTTAGAATTTCAACCTGAAGCACCAATTAATGCATGTATCGAACCCTGAAGAAAGGTTTCTTTTGAAGGATAACTTAGTGATAAACCCATAACATACAAAGCCTGTTATGCAATATATAAAAATGAAATGTTGACCTACAAAGGCTCTACTATTCCATATGCAGCATGGATAAATAGTTATGCACTATAAATTGATGCAACGAGGATCTCCAAAGGCTATTCTACATGTAACATCAATGTGAGTAACTAGCTACTAGTGGTAAATTCTACTTAAAATTCTTGCGGGATACTTTGTCATTCCTAGATTTATGGGTGTGGTGTACAGTGGAGAATTGTAGGCGGTCTAGTTAATAAATAAAATAAAAGGAGCGTGTGTTTAAATGTTTGTGTGTGTAATGAAAATAGGTATGTGTGGTATGAGTTAATTGGGTTTGTATATAAATTCTCTTTTAAACTGTAATGAACAGAGAATCGCAACCCCAACATGTTCACTTTTAACAATGAAAAAACTGTCAAGAAAACACGATACCTTTAGCGTCACTGAAAGTCATTTTGGGGGGCAAGGTTAAACTCAACTATAATACATTAATGTGGGTCAAACCTTAAATAACCAAAGTTTCTCTTATTCAAAGCTATTAAAAAAACATTTAAATGGATATGTCCTACAGATAAATTACAAAATGTAATAATACATTTCAGCATGAAATAATTCTCGTCCCAAAATAATTATATGCAACAAATCCTTATGGACTCGGACAAATTTACTATCCGTCCAAATATCGTTCATCACACCTTACTTACAACAGATTGATATTTCTTAAACTACATTATGCAGTCTACATATAGGCCTGTAAAATGAGCTAAGCAAGCTTAGCTTTATTTGAGTTTGAGCCAAGCCGAGCTAAGCTTGTACCCTCATATGCAGTCTACATTATGCGTGTTTACTATTGCAGCATTGCTTTATTCTTGCTCTTGATTACGTATGATGCGAGCTTGTACCCTCATATATGTAATGCTTGGGATTAATAAAGACCGGGTTTAATCAACTATCTAATTCAAAACCTAGTTTTCTATCGGGCAAACGTACTAGGGTTTGGGGGATTGTATTCCAACCTACTTTCCTCATTCGTATTCAATCACTTGCAGTAGTTTTAATTTTGCTCACGTAATTTAGTTAGTAAGCTTAATTTAAATTTCATTTAGTTAATAGAAAACAGTCTCCAAATCAATCACCTTTTCGTTTCTATCCTAGAGTAAGTTTAGGGTTAATCATCTTGCCTACGTCATCACGAACGATCGTCCAATTTCCCTAAGGATTCGACCCCGTCTTACTGGATTATTACTTACACGACTGGTTCGCACTTTAACTAATATATGAACGCACTATAGACACATTTTCAGTCGCGTCAATTATTGTACGTCTCTATCTCTAGTCCAAACATGGAGTAACCATCCTGAGGACTACGACACCTCGAAATTTAATCATATCGATAAGGGATACGTAGATCTCTGTCGGTGACTTCTGGTCCACTCCAATCCTATATACTCCCTACCATCTCCTTATACACCTCCAAACTATCCCAAAGAATAATACCTTTATGCTAGTGATCACCCAACGATGGTAATATTATATTCCCCTACCTGTAATTTTCAGACCCACTCTCATTATGAACCTCCACTAAATCTAACTGTTGCCCTACAGATAGTTTCTCCACCTTTACAATCCAATTCCTACATTTTCACACACATCATGTTGGAACGCGTGAACAATTGAACTGTGTAAACTTTGATATCGTTGCCAAACGAGTACGTAGGCATAACACCGAGTCCATATCGCGAGCACATGCCTCGATAATATGTCTCTTAATATATTGTCCCTATTGAAATGCATTCATATATCATCCCCCATTCCTTATCCATTTTTAATTATAATGAGATATCAAAATATCTTAAAGTCGTGATCTTTCACGCACCTCCATACAAACGCTCAAATGCATACATATTGATCACAAACTGAACTATATGCTTTGATCTCGTGGCTTCACAGGTACGTAGGCGCGACACTTAATCCTTCTCGTGAGCATAAGCCTCGACAGTATGCCTCTTTATGTATTTTCCTTACGGATATGCTCTCATCTCCTACCTCTTATACCATCTCTCTCACATACCGCAACTGAGATATCAAACTATCTCAAGCCACGACTTCTCGCGCATACACATACATATACTGATAAAAGCCTCATATTATACAATTTAAGCTCCCTCACACCCATATCTAGTAACGACATCCCATTATACAAGTTGAGATCCCTCGTACCCATATATGCTAATGGATACATGTTACCCAAGTCGAGATTTCTTACAAGACATACAGATTAATGGACACCCGTTAACCCAAATATGGAGTCACACACAAGTACCCTAATGCACCCACATCAGTTTGAGCGACGTTCATACACGACTCACTTACACCATTTTCATACCTAAGCATCTATCTATGTTTTAAGGTACTCTCAAACTAAAGTCTCTAATCATGTTCTAAAATAATCTAAAAATTAATCACATAATGTTAAGAGCGATAATAAGCATATAATTAAAGAATTATAAAGAATAAGTAGGGTTCCAAATACCTTTTCCACTTGTAAGTCGGTTTTCGAATCCCACGAGAAAAATCTTTAAATCAATTGCAGACCTAAACCTGCCTTAGGATTAGCCCAAAAAGGCTAACCTGAACCTTTTCTTTGTTTTATATAAAATAAAGGGTCAATTATTAAATAGTCCCTACTATAAATATATATTTTTTAAAAAGGACACATATTTTTAGTTTAACCCATTTAGTCCCTCAAGCACTCAATATCCTCTTATTTTTAGAGGTCCGCGCCAGCGGCACTCCCTCTCCAAAATATGTGGCAAAGGACTTTTTGAGGCAAAATAAAAAAGTTTGGAGTAAATGGGTATTAAAAAATGTCTGAGGGACTATTTGGTATATGTCCCTAAAATAAACTAGCGTCTCTGAACAATCGAAAAACCCTAACACAAAATATACCAGGGCTCGGGCCTAAACTCAGGGCGTGCGATAAATATTGGATATGGTGTCTAATAGAGACAGACACTTGCATTTTCATACGGATCACAAGCCCCACACTACGAGGCCCCCTCCCCAAATGCAGCGAGCTTCTCGCTCCCCCTCGAGTTCTATTTTGGGGCCCTAACACCACTGTGGCAGCTCCATTGGGGATAAATCAAAATAATCAAACTATTTTTATGCTTCCTTTATACTATGCTTAGTATCACTCCCCCGACGGATGGTTGATAGAGAAAGTTTTGTATTTCATAGAAATATTGGATCCCTAAATAATAAAAAAAATACTGTAGAGTATTTCATAGAAATATTAGATCCCTAAATAAAAAAATAATAATATAGAAGAACCAAAAATCTATATTAAAAGTCTAAAAATTTTGAAATCTATAAAAATGTATTATGAGTAACAGTAATGAAAGAATAAGTTAAATATTATGGTTTGTCTGTTAGACAATTAATTTTGACAGTAACGTACCTTAATGAGACGATTTGAAGGTTCAAAGTTGAATCATCAAATGAAATATGGGTCAACCCTTGAAAACCCCTCTCTCCCAACTCCGAACCATGGGTACAATGATCTAACTGACAACCATAGAACCACGGGAGGTTGGTATTGTGGGATTATTTTGCTATGATGGGGAAGGCATAGATTGAGGCGGTTCCGCCGAATGAGGTAGATTGAGGATTTTCTTTCTCGCGGGTTCATATTTTTGGTATGATTATCTTGAATGAAATGAGAAGTTGAGATGTCATCAATGGTTTAAATAAATACTATTAAAATATGGAAATCTCAAGTCCAAGCGTTAACTACATTCCCTTTCATCTTCAGTCTTTATATCTACCTTCATCTTCAGCCTTTATATCTACCTGGCCTTTCATCTTCTATATACCTGACCTTTCATCTTCGGCCACTTATATATTCAGCATTCACCAACAACATTTGCCATGCTTCCAGGTTGAATCAAATTTTCTCTTCCCCTGAGGTAACTATTACATATACCTAATTCCATCGTGTTTATTTATTTTCGTTCATTTTGCCCAAGATTTCTATCCATATCATTTTTATTTCATTAATATTTAATTCTATCCTATTTTTTTTTCTCGTTCATCTTGCCCAATATATCTATCAATATCATTTTTGCAAGAAATTGGATTTTTGTTCTTTTGTATTTGAGAGCATGAAATGTCCCAAATGTGCTAATCATAAATAATTGAAAAAAAAATGGGTTGTGTTGTTTTGCCACGCACTTTTAGAGTTATTTTTGTGTTAATCTCGTTTTTTTATTACATTTGTGTTTACATTTCCCTTCCAAATTTCCAATAGTCAAACTGCTACTATTAACATCTCATCATGTTATCTTTTTTTTCATTCTTGTGAGTCATAAAATAAAAACTAAAAATTAAGATCTATGATATATATATATATATATATAGTTCTTGATTTTTAATTGATAATTCTAAATTTTAAAAGCAAAGAAAATGCCAAAACTTAGTTTATTGATTTTTTTTATTAGAGTCGCAAATATTAAAGACTAAAGCATTCCAATCCTATACAAATATACACTTTTGAGTTTACTGAATACGACCCGTTTTGCCTTAGAGTTCAGCATAACTATAATTTGTTTATTTTTTCTAAAAGTAAAATACCCCCAGTAACACATGATAAAAAATATTTATATTTATTCCTTGTGTTCATTATGTATATTTGGTGAAGAGGGCAACCTGCAATGTTATGTTTGTAAAAAATTGAGTTTAATTTTGAGGATTTAATTCTTATTCTGTTTTGTAGCCCATTGGTAATATACTCTTTCTACCACTTCCTAATAAATTATTTGAATGCAATTTTATTTTACAAATCTACAAACTATTATAAAACGGTATAAGATTTAATCCTTAGACAAACAAGAATAAAAATAGAAAATTAAACCCATAATTGTCTCTTAATATTTTAGTATAGTATCTTATTTTCTTATATTATTGGAATTCTTATCTTAATTTTTTCTCATTTATCTCATTTCATTTCCTTATTATAATTTCTCATACTTTTTGGTTACTTTTGATATTGGATCACTACATCAACCTCTGTGATACTAGAGAAAAACATAGTTACCAAGATCACTACATCTCCCTCTGTAATGCATTCTGGAGTCCCACAATCCTAAATATGTTCCCCATTAAGCATTGACTACTTTAATTCTTATTACTTATGAGATAACTTTTGACTTCAACAATAGAACAAATTGGAAGATATATATGACCTTTTTTTATACATCTAACTTATAGTCTCTGTCCCTCCCAAATTAAGAGTTCGTGTATTTATTTTGTATAGATTAATGACACACTCGATCAATGGCCACGATTAACTTTTGTTCACCATCGTGGAACTTGTTTCGTTCATTATGTCCAAAAAGGAAAGGGGGCCCTTAATTTTGAAAAATCCAAAAAAGAATAATGGACTCATAATTTGGATTAGTAAATCAGTCTTCTTCATAGCGCATTTTTTGACAGGAGAGTTCTAGGTGCCAATATTTATAACTCATGTTAAAAAATCATTATCCCTTTTCCCTTTTTACACTGTAAAGAAGTTTCACTTGACTTTAAATCCATTCGGAAGGGGGGCCATGGCCATATCAACTTTCAAGTTTTTAAATTTTGCACTTTATAATTTTTATAATCTACAATTAAGTCTTTTTTTAAACAAGTTTTATCAATACAATATAGTATTTAGAAACATAATTTAGTATACAATGTAAATTCCAACAGATAATGAAATCATAGCATTCATAAAATAGTTATTTTTGCATTGTAAACTTTCATAACAATACGTTTATTTATTTAGTTAATTACTCCTCAACCCGAGTTAACTATTTTTCTAACCTAATGAATTGTAAAAAAATTATCTAGGCCCCCCTTAAGATATATTTTTGGCTTCGTCATTGGGTGTATTTACATTTTTATTTGGTCCAATAAGTTTGTTAGTATTTATATCCTTTAAAGGTAGCTTGTACATAATTTAAATGGTAGTACAATACTTTAGGTAATCTCACCACATAGAATTAGATGTTTATAACTATTATCTATAGAACGAACAAAATATCATTCTTTTAGGAATTGATGACCATTGTAAATGAGATTCATATTCTTTTTAATAAATACTATTTGTGGAAGATTTGATCTTATTTAGATTAAAATTTGGGGGTTTATTACAACCTATTTACCTATTTTATTATTCATAATCTTTTTAGAATTATTATTTGTGTAAGAACATCATATTTTCTTATTTTATCGTCACCGCCGAATTTCTTATCACGGAGTCGAAAGGAAGAATATTTTCATTTTTTCCTTTTATGTAAATTATAGTTTCTTTGTATATATGTATTTCTATTTTAGAATTGTTTCCTTCAATAATGTTTAGCAAAACACCTCATCGTGCACAAGGATACAAAAGGTTTTGCCCATCTACTGATTCTTATTGGCATGTTGTCAATATAATTACAATTTTCAACTCTAGCGTATCGTTATTGGTATCTTCCATATAAAAAATAGAAGGTTTTATTATTGTTGTTCACAACGGTTTTTGTTTATTTTTCTATTTCTAAAGAGTTTTTTTTTCCCAAAAAGAGAAGATTTATTCAAAACAAATATATTTTACAAGTAATGTTGCTTGCTATACCCTGACTGTAGTACTACGACTCTATCACTAAACAAAAAAGGACATAAAAAACTGGGAGCACGCCTTCATATATTAATTATGTTAAAACTTATATTTTCGTTCAAATTGTTACTTCTCTGTATTCGAAGAAAAGTCCCCTGAAAATTTTTTAATTAACCTTTAGTGCAAAAAAAATTATTTTGTTCCAAAAAATCTCTTACCACATAAAACACTCACAATTTTTTTCCCTCTTGTCCTAGACTTTAAGAAAAAATTATCAAAAAAATAAACAATGCCACTTTTGCAAAATAAAACACTAAGGTGAACTAAGTGTGAAATATAATTATCTCCTAAGGACTAAACATTAATTGCGCTTCAATTTCATCAGTTTGGATTTTTATATGTATTTTCACCTCATGTACTAGCTAGATTATGCTTGCGTGTTAACCACTACCAATTTTACATTAGAGATTTCAAAAAATAGCGAAGAACGTCGACATGTGTACCGAGGATGGAGTTTGTAAGCCTTTGGGTTTTCTCTTGGGTTTGCCTTTCGCATTCTTTGCCATCCACATCTCCATGATCGGCGTCATGATCTGGATCCCATGGTCGGTCTCTCCCTCTCTCTATCTAGTTATTTGATTACATATGAAGCTAATTGTCAATGAACTTAGTGAAATGTTCTTTATTGTAATCAATAATTGTGCAGGGACACGGTTTTATCGTGTCGATATATTGTGACAACATAGAATTACTTTATATAAATGTTTGAGTGTAATATATGTATGTATGTGCAGGGGGTTGACGGTTCTTGTATGCCCACCTTGCATGTGCATTGATGTGGTAGGAGACTGGGCATTTGAGCTAATCAAGGCACCTATTCACGTCATGCGGTGGTTCATCTCATGTGTCCCTTATTAGATTTTTTAATTTCATCTACTAGTTTCTTTCCTTAATGCAAGTAATACTCTTACTTTGGTTACAAAAAAGATTATGCTCGTAGTATGTAATGGTATGACAATGGTGTTATTGAATGATCTTTATATAATTGATAAGAAGATTGAAAAATCATCGTAGAAACTTCTTTATTTATTTTTCTCATCATACTTTGTTCAGGTTAATTGGGTAAGTGTAAGTGAAGTAAAAAGTAAATAGCAGGTTAATTTTAGTCCTTTCCCTTATATTTTTTCAATAATTTTTCGTTACTTAAAACTTTACCACGTATTTTCTTTGAGTATGTAATAATAGTATAACTATTGTTCCTTATGTAACTTGGATGCAGCACGGAAGCATACAATATTGTTTAAATGAAAAGGTTGAAAAAAACTAATTATCCAATGTATATTATATTTGGATTTGAAAACAAACTTTATACCAATCAATTGTTTATTACTTTCTTCTAAGAATAATTTTGTATAGATGTAAAATTAAATTATGTACATTTCTGAAACTATATGTCACCAACACTAAGGGGGGGGGGTGTCTCTCTCTCTCTCTCTCTGTATATATATATATATTTTGTGTGTGTGTGTGTGTGTGTGTGTTCGATAATAAACAAGAACAAATGACATCCAAAATGCAAATAACCATTTATTTTTCATCGTCGTCGTTTTCAACCTATGGTGTTTCTGGCATATATTTTAAGCCTTGTTCATTGTAGGCCTGAAGATAGATATGTAGTAGGTTTTTGTACAAAAGGACCTCTAATTTGATATTACTTTTTATAAAAGAGAACAAAAATTAACCACATATAATATCTTCATTTTTAAAAATAAAATGGTCATTGCAAGAGTCAATCAATGTTGAAATGGTAGGGAGTCGTTAGGAGCAAAATTCGTAAAAAAAATTGCATGTCCTGTCTATAATTTCGAATCACGTATTCTTTTTAGGACTTAACTTTAAAAAGTAGGCTTTACAAATGTGTAGAGTCAATTTCTTTATGGTTGAATAAGTTTTATATTTAAGAAACAATTGTTATTCTGGAATAAAAACAAAATGTATGAACAATAATAAAAAATCTAAAAATTATTTTGTATAATGTTTAAATTGAGTATAAACAGATAATCTGAACCCTGCGAATTCACGTTGTGTTTCGTTCCTATGGAAGCAAAATTGTAGTCGTCATAGGAACAGAAAAACTCGAAAAGAAAGGAGACGAAGAATTTGGAGAATTTAAATGAGAATTCATGGTAGGCCTAAGGACATTTATAGACAAATTCATGACTATTTAAACAATCATATTGTCTGTTTGGTGTGATTTTTCAACGAATAGACCATCAAGAAAAAAGTCACGATTTGACATGGCTTTTGTCCTCATCACTAATACATTTTAGCCAAATTCCGAAGCCTGTAAAATAAAATTGGACCCATTTTGCAAATGGGCCAAACTAAATTAATATTTTTATTATGTGTTGGGATTAATCAGAACCAAAAATTATAAATGAACGAATTTTGGCCAATAAATCAAATAATCCATGATGTAAGGCTAGGCTCGTGCATGCCCGAGTGGAGTTGGTCGGGTCAGCACACGACAGGCAGCGGCATGCACGCGAACCTAATTTATCTCCATTCCATAAAAGTGGGGTTCCTTTGGTCCAACCAAAGAGTGGCCATCTAAAAGTATAACTCTTCATATTTCATTATTCTTTCTACGTGAGACAAGGTGTTATATAAAGTCTTCTTTATTTTA
The DNA here is from genome assembly GCA_949130495.1 of Sambucus nigra. Taxonomy (NCBI): domain Eukaryota; kingdom Viridiplantae; phylum Streptophyta; class Magnoliopsida; order Dipsacales; family Adoxaceae; genus Sambucus; species Sambucus nigra. Next base: position 13,103,469 of record OX422224.1, read on the forward strand.
TTAACTCAAGTGGGTATCTTTAGAGACAATTTTCTCATTCAATACATATTTGTTTTTTATATGTGAATATACCATGTTGTTCTCCTCAAATAGGAGAACATAATTTTGTGTGGTCCCACTAAATTTGGAATTTTCTACCACTTGAATTTGGCCATGAACTCTCCCCTAACATGTTTATTGATAAACCATTTCCAATAACCCCTAGATGAATGAAAAGTGGAGAGTAACTACATCGGGATAAGTAGTCAGAGACTTTGAACTTCCCCTAGTGAAAATCTACCAGGTTTACTTGGTTCGTGAATGGGAATGATGCCTTGAAAAATCAATCTTTTGTGTAAACCAAGACAATAGAAGTCATATAGCTCCCCCTCAAGCATAATTCGTTCTTATTGTGTTCATTTTGGTCCTGAAAACCTATTTTTATGAGTGTTTTAAAGAATTCTGCCTTCAAAATTCTCATAAAAGTGGCCTTATTTTTATGAAGAGTGTCATGCAACACCTCACTTAACATATCCATATATATATATATATCACGATTCTCGTGGAAGATGATAAACGGCACCCCTTTGCGAGTCAGGTGTGCCAACGGACCTGCTATCTTCGAAAACCCTCGAATGAACCTCCTTTAGTATCCGGCTAAGCCCAAGAAACTACGTATCTCGGTCGGTGTCGTGGGCTATCCCCACTCCCTCACCGCTGACACTTTCCATGGATCCACTTATATTCCTCTATCAGAGGTGATATGCCCCCAAAACTAGACCTCTTTCAGCTAAAACCCACATTGATCGTATTTTGCATACAACTCGTACTGACTCAATGTCTACAAAACATGTCTCAAGTTCTTAGCATGTTCTTCTTTGGTCTGCGAGTAAACCAGAATGTCGTCTAAGAAGACGATGACAAACTGGACCAGGAACTCTCAGAACACCCTGTTCATCAAGTCCATAAACACAGCTGGGGCGTTGGTTAGCCCGAAAGGCATAACCATGAATTCATAGGAACCATATCTCATCAAGAAGGCATTCTTTGACACATCCTGCTCCCTGAAACGCAACTGATGGTATCCCGATCTCAAGTCAATCTTCGAGAAGAAGGCCGCTCCTCTCAACTGGTCGAATAAGTCATCGATTTGAGGCAACGAATATTTGTTTTGTATCGTGACTTTATTCAACTCTCGGTAATCGACACATAACCTCAATCATCCATCCATCTTCTTAATGAATAGTACGAGAGCACCCCACGGGGAGGTACTCCTATGGATAAACCCCTGCCCCAATAACTGCTCAATCTGATCATGTAACTCCCTCATCTCTGCTAGAGCCATACGGTAAGGTGTGCGGGCTATCGGTCGAGTGCCCGATGCTAAATCAATGACGAAGTCTATCTCTCTACTCGATGGTAACCCCGAAATCTCCTGAAACACATCGGCAAACTCTCGAACAACATGAATCGAATCAAGCGGTACAACCACCTCCGTAGAGGTTTCCTCCTCTATATAGTATAAATGTGTGGACGATCCTCCCTCGGAGCGAGGCATCGCCACCAGGAACATCTCTCGGCCGGGTATGGAAAAAACTATAGTTATACTAAAACAATCAATCATGGCCCTATACCTGACAAGCCAATCCATACCTACTATCGCAACATACTTGAACATATCCAATACAAGCATATCAGTGGGTAAGATGAACCTCCCTATCTCTATACCCACTCCCTGACAAATAAAGGAAATAACGGAACCTCTACTCAATGACGAATCCACACAAGTAATAGTACTCTTTGCTGTAACTAATAATCCCGTAGTACGTGCAAATCCCGTGGCAATAAAATAGTGTGTGGCCCCCGTGTCAAATAAAATTCACCCCAAAGTCCCCTGGATATAAAACATACCATCAATCGTAGGGGGGTCCTACGGGACTGCGGCCTGGTGAAGATTGTAGACTCATTCGTACTGAACCTGTCCCTGCTAAACCAGGACTACTGGAATGGGTGGCAGTGCTGGCATCTGTGGGGTGCTGGGAGAGCTGCTGGAAATAACGGTCTTTGGGGCTCCTGGCGGGCGCCTTGTTGCTGCTGGCCTCTACCCTTCTAAGGGAAGTATTTATGCTTGTGGTCAATATTTCCATAAGTGAAACATCTCCCTTGGGAGTGTCCTCCCCTCTGTCCATGCTGTCCCCAGCCCTGATGACCGTTACCACCCCTCCTTTGGCCATTATGGCCCTGCTGAACCTACTGCTGGCCCTGATGGCCGTGATGACCCTGCTGGTTATGTCGGAAGCCTCCCTGCCCATGCCTAAAACCTCCTGATCTGAACCTCTTAGGATCCCCCTACTGGGAACCCTGGTCACTGTGCCTATGTTGACCCTGAACTGCTTGTGCCCCACTAGCACTCTTTCCTCCTGTCCTGCCCTGCTGGCTGGACTCTCATACTCACTTAATTTCTTTCAGATGAAAACGGTGGTCCTTGCAGTGGAGTAGTGTTGCATTAACCACGTCCGAATAGGTGACCAAAGAAATATTGCCTATTAAATGCTTGCGTATCCTCCACATTAACCCATCCATAAAACGCTGAATCTTCTTCTCCTCGGTCGGGATTTCATCCAGTATAATATTCAGAAGGTTGATAAACGCTGCCTCATATTCTGCCACGATCTTTCCCTCCTGTTTTAAGTTCACCAATTTCTGTCTCGTCTCTGTCTGGATGGTCGAGGGAAAATACTTGCGATCGAACTGCACCCAAAAGTCTCGAATTGTGAGTTTTTTTCTCTCTTCAGCAGTGGTAATAGACTCACACCATTGTAGTTCTTCTCCCACTAAATTGAACATGGTCAATATCTAACTCTGCACCTCAGTGAACTCATGCATCCTCAAGTGCCTCTAGATATCCTTCTTCCATTGGCTCGCTACCACCACATCGGAGCTTCCTGTAAATTCTGGAGGATGTGCCTTTTGGAAGTCATCTCTAACACGTTGCCAAACAGACGGGAAGCCCTGTGACACCCCGCCTAATTAAATATCGGGTGATGAGTCATTTATTAAATTATAATCAAGGTGAACGGTTGGTTCATTCTTAGCATCACTGTCGTAAAAATAACTTTTCCAATTAAACACCCTAAATAATTAAGCTAAGTGACAAAAACCATTTTTAGACATTAATTCCAAATTTTAATTAAAACCAATATTTTAAAATTTAACATAGTACATAAATTAAGAATCATCCAACAAAGATACTGGAACAAACAATCCAATTAATTAAACATCCAACTAACTGATTCCAACATTAAAACTTAAAGGAAAAACATCGTGACAGTAATAAATCCCAAAGTATAAATACTGGAAATAAACTAATCGCAATATCTGATAAACATCTGAATAATGGAAAAGGGAGACACATGCCCAACTGAATAAATAGTACTAGAAGTGGAATCAATAATGAGGTCGTCTACGCAAGAGGCCTGCAACTCCCACCTAAGCTGCAGCGCGTTCTTTAAGGAGGATCCTATGCAAGACGCCCCAGTGGCTGGGCACCTGTAATATATATACATATATATACAAGAGGAAAGAGAAAATAGGAAACGGGTCAGAGCCCGATTGTAAAAAAGTTTAAAATTAGTTTAGCAAGTATTTAAAATGTTTACTGGCTAATGCAACAACATATTAGTGCGGCACTCCCTTGAGAAATTCTCACCTCTCTTCTAATGTGCACACCTATCGCACTAATCTTCCCAACGGTTTAACTTATCTTAAGTTGCTCGTAAGGTTTCTAACTGACAAATTCAATTGTTTAAGAGGTTAATTTTATTTAACAGGAAAGTTCTCATCTAAACCTTATTTGATAATCAAGTTTCTCAGTAATATATTATACCTTTCAAACACTTATTCCCAAGTTGAAATAAATATTCATTTCTTACTTACCATAAACACAGTAGGTAGTCCCCAAATTCCAGATTTAAATATATATATATTAAATACTCATATAATATATATTCTAACGGCACCCCACATAACAATTATGGTGCGGGCATACTCTGCTATCCAGTCCCCGTATCACTAGTACTAAGGGAAATACAAGTTCGAAATCACTCTCGAACTGTATTAACACAAATCACATACAATATTGAGGCGAAGCATAATTCCAAGTCTCTAAGAGGTCAGCACATACCCTCACGTCTCTTAGGACCGTCTGACTATCGATCCGATAGCCTGTACCAAGGATTTCTATCTTCTAGGGTACGAGTCAATATCCCCCCATAAAGGTCCCATCGAGATAAGACTGTCCCAGCGCGGTAACCACAGGGATAGCAAGTAGCGCGGGCATGATTTTTACACGTATATAGTATATGCATCAACACAGTCATATAAATATACTACTATTACCATATCAAATTTAGGTACACTCGCACGACCCATAATTATGATTTTTATCCTTATTACTCGTTATTTAGTTATCCCGTATAACGGTTTGTCTCTTATTCTAGTTTGTGGGATTATTCCAACTTACTACGTAACACTCATGGATTCCTATATCTCTAAGTGTAATTTCAGCAGGTACTCATTTATTTCGCAACATAACTTTCTTACGGACCCTTTAACACAAGTTCCCATTGTCCTTTATGTGTAAAACAACCCCCCCGTGAGATGTTAATCTCGTATTACATTAACGGGTCCATATATTTCTAAGGTCCTACTGGTCTTCTTTATATCCCAAAATGCATTAACATTTATATCCAAGAATGCCTAATCATTTAAGTTGGAATGAAATACTAAAAAGGGAATATGAGTTATACAGGAGGAGTCGATCGATCGATGGCAGGTGTTCGATCGATCGAACCATCGATCGATCGATCAAGTAGGTATGGCAAATTTGCAGAATTTCCAGATTACGGGTTTCCTCTTCCAAAATCATCCAAAACGATATCTTTGATTACCAAACTCCAAATATTTTATACTACAAGTATTATAACCTCAAATAAATGATTTCCTACGTCAAGCATGCGGATTTTCATCATGAAAAACGAATTAAAAGGGTATAATCCATAAAAACATCAAGAACCCTAAAAATTTCTTTAACTTAGTTCTTCTTATTTTTTTTTTCCAGAATTTCTACTTCTATTCCAATGTAAATTCGCGGTTCAACCTCTACATGTGAAGGGGATTTCCAGAATGAAGTTTATATCTCTACAACATGCGATTTATAACCTCCAACATAGGTTTTCTTTCATAAAAACTCATCATAATCAACTCTAAACTAATATTAATGAAGCATTAACTAAATTAAGCAAGATAAATACTTGCCTGGGAATTTTTTTTTCTGATTTGTGGATGAAATCAGTGTGGTTGTGATCCTTGTTGCGCGATCTAACGTTTGGCGGTGACGGCGGTGCAAATGGAGGCGTTCTTGGCCTAGAACTCCTTGGTAAGCTTTCCCTTTCCTTCTCCAATGGCCGTATTTTGTTTGTTGGTTGTGTTAAACCTATAAAACAACCCTAAGCATCTGATATAACCTAGAAAATTCGTAGGTTTCCAAGCCCAAAAATACAAAATGCCTAAAACGCCCTCTCGGGGTGTTAATTAAGCCTAAAACCCCCCGAGATCCAAACTAAACCCACGGGTACATTATTTTGACTATCTCGACCCTTCCAGACACTTTGGCGCACTCGAAATGACCATACGGGCGACTTATAATTTATTCACTTTTATTAATCAAAATTTAGTCCTGACACGACACGGGCGCGTCCCGACTTAAATTTCCAAAATGGTCATTTTATTCACTCGTGACATTTAATAGAACCAATATTATATATTACTTTGCTCATTGGTAATATTCAACAAGTTTCCAATAATTTCTAACTCTTGTCACGTTAGTAATTAAATAAAAATATAATTAATTTTCGGATTTATATTAAATTAATAACTCATATCAAATTTAATAAATCCCCAAATCTAGAAAGCATAAAAATACGGGGTATTACAGTCTAGGCCTGAACTGGAGCCACCACCAGTGCCTTAGGTGGTGCCTATTGCACAACTACCAAAGTGGCATTCACCACCTGAGCTACAACGGCAGCAACTTCAGTGGCATTCATCATACCTGAGCTGGTGCAAGCTGAGGCTCGGGTTGGGCATCCCTGGGAACTCTCTTTGCACGTCCAGAAGGCATCTGAAAGGAGAGAAAAGTCTCATAAGTCTGAAGTTATTATCTAAAAGTAGCTGAAGAACGTAAAATGTATAAAGAGTACAATAATACTAAAATATAGGGCTCTACATCAAAGGACGCTACACGGAAACATAACAAGCCGTACAGATCCTAAGCACACTAGAACCTGATGCTCTGATACCACCTCTGACACCCTGCCTATTTATTTACCGGGTGATCAGTCCTTAATTAATTAATTTCAGAATATCAAGTTGGTTCAGATAATGCATCACTGTCGAAAGCTCAAATTTCAATTTAATAAAAGCTAATCACCTAATATTTAAAAAGGTTGGTGTCAAAATTTTATCTTATTAACAACCATTAATAAATGAAATTTCGATCACCACTATACAATCACAATAATAATAAGGAAAAACTAACTTAATTTAAATAAAGAACTGGAGTAAACATTTCAGTCAAAAACCAATACAATAATCTGAATACAAGAAATCCAAGTCTAATAATAGAATTTGTCAAATATAAATCTCTGAATGTAAGAAAGAAGGGACGACATGTCCAACTGAATTAAATGACTGATAGATAAGGAGAAATAGACTCAGAAGCGTCTACTAGCAATATCCCATAGCTTCCACAGCAGCTACAGCTCGACAAATGAAAACTCCTAAGTCCGGTGTCCCTGTGGATGGGCACCTAAAATAATATAACAAGAAAAGAGATTTGCAGAAAAAGGGGTCAGGGCCCGAGTAGAAAATAGTTTAAATATAGCAAGTGCTTAAATTGATTTAATTAGCACATAAATCATCCAGGTTAACTTAGCGTACTCACTTGAGATTCTCACCTCTCATCTAACGTGCACACCTAGCGAGTCTAACTACCCATACTAGTCTCGTCACTCTACCCGACTATATGTAGGATAATAAGTATGCCAGATACAATATCTAATAACCCGAAACCAATATATTATTATTTAAGAATAGGTATAAGGATGTTATACTCATTCTCATATTATTCTTTATTCTTAACTGGTAACCCAATAAGTATATACCTTAATAAAGTAGCCAACAAGAACACATAATAAGAATTTGGTATACATATATATAGTCTCGTTATGTATACAAATAAATATAACTATACAGCACCCATGGTTAAGAACCCCTGGTGCTAGGCATACTCGGTTATCTAGTCCCATCGCAACGCTTACGCATAAAGGACAACAGGTTAAATCTTTTAAGAAACAATAGAACATAACACACATAATGGAGGCGAACATAGTTCCAAGCCGATGGGCTACGCACATACCTACGCACCCATACGATCGTCATCACTATCGTTCTCACAGTTAGCCTGTACCTAGGTTCTATGCTCTAGTGGTACGACTCAAAATCCCCTGAAGGCACACAATATATGGTCATCCACAACGCGTTAGCCCCCGTTCGATAGCCAGTAGCTAGGTATGTCATACATATGATATTCCAAGTAATAAGCATGCACACAACTTATATACATTAATAGGTAATCACATAACCTAAATACTATAATCCGTAATTAATATTAACGCCATTACTCTCCACAATAACCATATATATGTAGTTTCCCTAGAACTTACATTATCTCCTAGGTTTTCACACAAAATCGATACCCCGAGGACCATTACACTCTTAATTCCCTAACAGTTTAGAATTTAAGCTACCTGATAAGCACCCAAAACTTTACCATTTATACCCCAAATAGATGTACTTTAGTTGCTAATTCTCGACAATCGGGTCTTATGTGCTTAATTGTTCAATATGCAGGTTTAATTGTAGTTGCGGAGTCAAAAGCTATATTTCGGAGCAATTTGCAGTTAAAATGGAGTTGATTCCCTCTCCCGTACCCTAACCCGAGCCTAAACCTATCCCAAACTTACCCCAAGCCCGTGTGTGTTTTGTTTGTGCCATTTTATTATTTTTTAGATTTTTAGTTTGAGTCATTTTTATTTTTAGGATTTATTTTTGATTTATTTAGTATTTTCTAGGTTTTATTTTCTATTTTCCTATTTTATTTTTTTATTAGTATAATTTTACTTTACTTTGATTAGTTTTATTTTTATTAGGATTAGAAATTTTTAGGATTTCATTTATTTCTTAGTTTTATTAGATTTTTTTTTTGGATTTTATTTTTATTTTTTTATTTCTTTTTAGTTTTATTTTTTTTAATTGAATCTTTATTTTATTTTTAGAGTAGGAATTTATTTATTTTTCGATTTTTAGTTTTAATTGTTTTATTTTTAGTTAGTTAGTGTCATTTTTAGGTGTCTAATGTTTACACACACAAATATCATACACCCCCACACACCTAATCACTCCCTCACCCACACTCATCCAACCTACACCCCACCACACCTTATCCCTTCTATCATCATCTTCCCCACCAAACAAACCAACACAAATCTCTCTCCTCAACTTCCATAACCCCAAACCTCCATTACCAAACAACCACTACCCCTTATCTCTCTCCCTCTCCTAAGCCACCAACCTACACCTACCCGCCGCCGTCCTACCCTCCTGCCGGCGGCGAAACCGCCAGCTCTGGCCGAGATTCCAACCCAGGCGCCCAGCGCCGGTGCCCACAACTCGAGCTGCTGCCTCCGCAGCGCACTCCCCACTCCCTTCGCCTGCTACCGCCCCTCGACTTCTCTCTGGCGTTCCCTCACCCCCTCCGACGCCGGCGGACAGACCCACCTCCAACCTGCCGCGATCCCAGATCCGTCTAGAACCCGAACCCCTTTACAATCTGATTCCACCCAGACCCCTCCTCAACCCGACCTCCCACTTCGGAGCCTTCAAACCCAACCCGATTTCAGCCATCATACTCGAACCTGATCGTGTCCATCAAAATACACTTCCAAACCCATTTCAATTCCAACCCCAGAGCCTTTCAAAACCCAAACCAAATCGTGACCTGCAAAAACAAATGCCAAAATACAACCAAATACCCACATGCCAAATAAAAACCCTCTTAAACCCCTTTTCCCAATATACCCTTAAAAAACCCCAACTACTAATTCTAACCCAACTTCCCATTATAACCCCTAACCAAATCAGATTATATCCTCACACCTCACCTTTCCACATGACCTCACAATAACCACATGCTACCATCTAATTCCTAAATTACCCCCACCTATATTCCAAAACCTCTCCCTATTTTATCCTACACCATGAACCTTCCAAAAATACCCCTTAACTCCATGTGTGCCATGCTTCTACTATAAAGGGGACTCATCATCAAATAGAGAAGAAGAAGACTAGAGAGAGAAAGCTAGAGGATAAAGATAGAGAAATTAGTGAATTTTAGAGAGAAAAAATTAGTAGAGAAAAATTGTACACATTTGAGTGAATATTGGATTGAATATAAGTGCAATTGCTTCTCTCCTATATGTTGGTTTGAATCTCTTCTATCTTTCTCGTTAATTTTTTTTAGTAAGTTTTATTAGATTGTTAATAATTGAATTGTGACTATGGTTGGCTAATCACTCCATTCAAGGAGTGAAATGAAACCCCATATAATTAATTAAATGTATTAATTAATCTAGTCTACTTTGTTTCATTTAGTTAATTTTTCTTTTCATTCCTACTTGAGTTTAGGCATTGAGAAAGGGTAAACTATCCTTGAGAAAGGATTAAAATCTAATATACTCTTAATTTGTGGATTCAAACTAGAGATAGTTTGACCCACTAATTAGATTATATTAAATTTTATTATACTCATACATTAAAATTTTGTTTGATTTAAGATTTATTATATGGATCTATTCTAGCGAGTGATTGATATAATACTTCTAAATCAATTATTCAATTGAGTTGTGGGAATGAGAATTAAATTAACTTAATTATATTAGTTTGTTTTGTCAATTATGAGAATTAATTGATAAGATGAATTAATATTTGGAAAATTAGTATACTAGAATAATTAATACATTTAATTGATAAAGTGGTGGTGAAGTTTCATTCCTTGAATATTTCTAAAATTTGAGTTCATCTCAATTCTTATTACTTAGTTCTTATTTTCCACACTAGTTAGTTTGTTAATTTCATCTCTTATATTAGTTTAGAGTTAATTCACCTCACCTCACCTATTTGTTTTAATATTTGAAAAACATAAAAAAAAATTAGAAAAACCCAAAAGTAAAAAAAAATAAAAATAGATCAAGTGAATTATATTCATAATTCTCTCATGTTTTGCATGTTCAAACCTTAGATTAGGATTGACATCCTTACTTACCACTCTAAACTTGAGTTTGTTATATATTTGTAGGTAATTGAGGATTTTGACTAACTTGGCTTTCAACAACGACATACAAAAAAGTTCAAGTTATCAAATGGCGCCGTTGCCGATCTTTGGAGCTTGACGTGCTTGAGAGGATTTCCAAATTTTGAGATTCACTTGTATTTCATTTTTCAATTTTAGTACCATTTTTTTAGAAGGCTTGTATTAGGATTTTATTACCTTGCTTGTATTACGGTGCATAGAGACACCATTTCGTTTTCATTTAAAATTGTAATAATTGAAGAAAGTGTGATAGGAAAACTGAACAAGGTAGAGAGAGGGCGTCCAAAGGCGAAGATTTAGAAGCCTCTCTACCTTGGGTAGGTCGGATTCCCAGGGCCGACGGAGATTGACGTATTCTCCCCCCGGACGACTTAACATTTTCGGCACCCCATGGCTTAAAAACCGTGGGAGGTACATTTCTAAACCCTCGCGCCCTCTTGTTAGCGAGTTCTTATCTTGTGTGCTCCTCCGTGCTCTTGTGTGATTTAATTCTTGCACTTAATTTTGAATGTAATGATGAATTAAATTGACTAAGACCTATGCCCGATCACTCACGAGAAGGGATTTCATCACCCAACTCAATCACTTATCCTGTGTGTGCTACCCTAGCCATCATTAATTTAAAATCAATCAACTAGATATCCCCATAGGATACGGTTTTCATATGCCCCTTTTGATCATTTTTACTTGTAGGATAACCCGTAGAGTCCTCTTCACTGGGCAAACCCTCGAACGGTTCGCTTTGCGGCATAGAAGTGTCCAGGAAAACTGGGTTTTAAGTGCGGTCGCCTAGTAAAACGGGTTTGTGTTGTCACCAGCGTTGTACCGTCCGATCGTTTCGTCGTAGTAGCCTTATGGCGAATCTCTGTGGCAAGCCTCTTGGTATCTTGTGATTAAAGTAGGAACACACATTTTGCAAAAGGCGATCACTCATATAAATTCCGTGATTTTTATCGCCTGCGGATTTCATTAAAATTTGACTACCCTTTTCATTAATTTTCAAGATAAAAAATTGGTTATGTGCTAGTAGGGATTTTTCCTTTACTTGTGTGTGTCCAATTCCTTTTTCGATAGTCCGTTTTAGTGAATTCGTCCAAATTCTTAGCGTCCAAATTTCCCCCCACCCTTTCTCTTCCAAAAAAATCAAGAAAATATTTTCTTTTCTTATTTTTATAAAAAAAACTCAAAAATATTTTCTTTCTTTCCAAAACAAAAGCAAAACTCCAAAAATATTTTCTTTTCCAAAAAAAAAATCCAAAAAAACCCAAAAATAATGTCTTCTTCGCATGCCCACGTGGCAACGAGTTAATCATCGATTAATTCGTTCCCGTAGTCTTTCTCCCGTCTCTTCCACATTAGGAGAACCAAGTGTTCCCCTTACTTTTTCCATTCCACTGATCACGTTGAGTTGTCCCCGAGTTGACATCTCAAATCCCATCATTCATCCACCCACCCCGGCGGATCAATTCGAAATTCGCCCGACGACCATTTCCATGTTGCCCAATTTCCATGGTCTTGAGCGTGAGTCTCCATACACTCACTTGCGAAAATTTCTCACGGTTTGCACTACTTTCAAAAATCAAAACTTAGATGAAGAAAATGTTCGTCTTCGCTTGTTTCCATTTTCTCTCCATGATAAAGCATCCACGTGGCTAGATTCCTTGTCACCGGATTCTATCCATACATGGGAACAACTTGTGAAGAAGTTCATGTCCAAGTTTTATCCCATAAGTAAGACCAGTGAGGTGCGCCAAGCCATTCAAGATTTTTTCCAAAAGCCCACCGTGCAATTTTGTGAAGCATGGGGCCGTTTTCAAGATTATATCAATAGTTTCCCACATCATGATCTCGAGAAGAGTCGCCTCGTTCATAGTTTTTACAATGGTCTCATTCCTTCCACTCGCACCATGATTGAGTCCATGCACAAAGGCAAATTCATGCACTTAACTCCCACTGTCGCCTACAATTTTCTCCTTGAATTAGGCGATGACTCCCAAGATTGGGAGGGCACCAATGAATTTTCGAGATCCAAGCCACCACGAGTAGGTAGCACTTATGAGGTTAAAAATGATCCCGATTTTAAAACCTTGCTTCATGGCTTAAACACTTTGACTAAGACTGTTGATGCTCTCAGTTGTTCTTTTTCTAAACAAGTGATAAACGTTAATGAGTATAGTCCTTCTTGTCATGTCTGTTTAAGTCATGATCATTTATCTCATTTGTGCCCTCTTATTCAAGATGATCCTGAACCCACTCTTGCCCAAGCATGTGCCGTTGATACCACTAGGAAACCCGCACCACCGTCATTTACTTATAATCCGAATAATAGGAACCATCCCTATTTGTCTTATAAGTACGATAATCACCTTGCTCCATCACAACCACAACAATATGTTAGTGGTCCACCAGGGTTTCACCCAGACCAGCAAAAGCAACATCGCCCTCCTATCCAACACCACCATACTCCTTACCATCAACAAAACCATCCATCATCCTTTGTCCCCCAAGGAGGACCGTCCCACCCGAATCATCAAATTGTCCCTGTCCCACCTCCGTCCTACGAATATTCACAGCCGCTTAGTTCTAACCGCGAGTTGGTCCCCCAATCCCCCTATGCCCCTCCACCTCAATCATCCAGCTCCTCTATCGAGAATCTTCTCACTCAATTCATCACGACTCAACAACAAACCACCCAAGTACAGACTCAAGCCATCCAACGGCTTGAGCAACATCTTAATCAGTTTGAGTCCGTGCGAGAGAAAGGTCATTTTCCGAGTCAATCCATTCCTAATCCTAAGGGTAATGGAAAGGAGTCGGCTTATGAGGTTGGATCCCCTTCCACTCCCCCCACATACCAAGCGGATATGAAAGCGGTGAGTACTCTACGATTCGATAAACAGGTTGACAATGGTGTTGATGCTCCCTGTGATGTTCTAAGCCCACCCACCCAGAATTGCCCATTAGAACCACTCCCTAAGGTCCCACCATACCATAAATCCACCGACAAGAATGCTTCTAAACCTACTGATGCCACCACTGCTTTTGTCCCTAAAGCCCCCTTCCCTCATAGGTTGGCCCCAACAAAGAAAGCTCAATAATTTGATGAGATCAAGCAAGTTTTTCACAATGTTCACATAAACATTCCATTCCTCACCGCGATCCAACAAGTTCCTTCTTATGCAAAATTCTTGAAGGATTTGTGCACTGTCAAGCGACGGACGAATGTGCCTCGTGATGCCTTTGTCAATGATCAAGCCACGTCCCTCATCCATGAGAATGGTATTATGAAATATAAAGACACTGGTCGTCCCACTGTCTCTTGCATGTTAGGAGATAAGTTCACTACTCGGACTTTGCTTGATCTTGGAGCTAGTGTTAATTTTCTACCTTACTCTCTCTACATTGAGTTAGGTTTACAAAACATGAAACCTACACGGGTCACTCTTCAACTTGCAGACCGTTCTGTGAAAGTGCCTAAAGGAATAGTTGAAGATGTTTTGGTGAAAGTGTCTGACTTTTACTACCCTGTGGATTTCATTATCTTAGACACTCCTGCTCCCGACCCAACCAATATTCCTATCATTTTGGGTCGACCCTTTTTGGAAATTGCCAATTCCATCATCAATTGTCGAAACGGGTCAATGAATCTTTCTTTTGGCAACATGATCGTCGACGTTAATATTTTCCACCTCATGCAACAACCGGTCGATGTTGATTCCATTGATGAGGTATGCATGATTGACTCCTTAGTCCAAGAGATGTTGGATACCACCTACCCAGAAGATCCTATCCACCAATGTTTGGCTCACTTTGGGTCCGACTTTGATATTGATTCATCCATCTCTGAGGTCAATGCCTTGTTAGATTCTACACCACTACTGGACACTTCCACTCGGGTTCCTCCATTTGAGCCTCTCCTTGTCGATACTCTTTTTTCTGTGGATAACCCAGTCAACCCCTGTCCCGATATTCTCCCGAACTCTGTTTCTACGTCTGAGTCCGATGCCTCTCCTGAGCCACCACCTAGTTTGGAGCTTAAGCCCTTACCTGCTGAGCTGAAATATACTTTCTTAGGCCCAAACCAACATCACCCCGTCATTATTGCTTCTGACTTGACACCGGATCAAGAAGAGCAATTGGTCCACACTCTCACTCAACATAGCACTGCTTTAGGGTGGACCATTTCCGACATTCAAGGTGCCAGTCCCAATGTCTGTAGCCACCGCATTCATTTATAAGAGAATGCCAAGACTTCTCGTGAGCAACAACGCCGACTCTATCCGGCAATGAAAGAGGTCATTTGAGCTGAAATTTTAAAATTGCTTGATGCTGATATTATCTACCCCATTTCAGACAGCTAATGGGTCAGTCTCATTCACGTGGTACCTAAAAAGTCTAGAGTTACTGTTGTAAAAAATAGTGACGATGAGCTTGTGCCTACCCGCATACAAATCGACTGGCGTGTTTGTATTGATTATAGAAAGCTCAATGCTGCTACTCGCAAAGACCACTTCCCTCTCATATACATTGACCAGATGCTTGAACACTTGGTGGGCCATGCTTACTACTGATTCCTTGATGGATATTTAGGGTACAACCAAATACCCATTGCCCCTGAAGACCAAGAAAAAACTACCTTTACCTGTCCATTTGGCACATTTGCGTACTCTCGTATGCCCTTTGGCCTTTGCAATGCACCTGCGACTTTTCAAAGGTATATGACTAGTATTTTCAGTGATATGGTAGAGCAATTTCTCGAAGTCTTTATGGACGATTTTTCTGTGTTTGGTTCATCCTTTGAGCAATGCCTATCTCACCTCACTATGGTCCTTCAGCGTTGTCAAGAAAATAAATTGGTCCTCAATTGGGAAAAATGCCATTTCATGGTAAAAAATGGTATTATTTTAGGTCATGTTGTCTCCAGCTCTGGTATTGAGGTCGATAAAGCAAAAGTCGACTTGATTTCCTCACTCCCCATTCCTAAGTCTGTTAAGGACATCCGCTCCTTCTTAGGACATGCGAGCTTCTACCGGTGCTTCATTAAGGACTTTTCTAAAATCGCGCGACCTTTGACAACCCTTTTATCCAAGGATATCCCTTTCATTTTTGATAAAGCATGTGTTGCTTCCTTTGAGCGCCTAAAAGCTAACCTCACTTCCGCTCCTAGCATACAACCTCCCAATTGGTCTCTCTCCTTTGAGCTCATGTGTAATGCTTCTGATTTTTCACTTTGTGTCGTGCTTGGCCAGAAAGTTGATAAGCACCCACATGTCATCTCGTATGCTAGCAAAACCCTGCATGATGCTCAACTTCATTACACGACCACCGAAAAGGAGTTGTTAGCGATTGTGTTTGCTCTTGATAAATTTCGCTCCTATTTCATAGGTTCCCCTATCATCGTGTATACTGACCATGCTGCTCTTAAGCACCTTCTTCATAAGAAGGATTCCAAACCACGATTGATACGATGGATTCTATTATTCCAAGAGTTTAACCTTGAAATTCGCGATAAGAAAGGTTGTGAAAATGTTGTTGCTGACCATCTCTCTCGCATTACTATCACGTCTTACTGTGATCCTGTTCCCATTTCTGAGTCATTTCCCGATGAAAAACTTTTTTTCATCTCCACCTCGCCTTAGTATGCTGATATTGTCAACTTTCTTATTATCGATCAACTTCCTAATCATTGGTCGAAATAGGATCGATCCAAATTCATGGCGAATGTGAAGTTTTACTCTTGGAAATACCCATTTCTCTACAAGTATTGCCCCGATCAAGTCATTCGTCGTTGTGTTCCCGAGTGTGAACAACTCAGTATTCTTTCCTTTTACCACAATAGTGCTTGTGGAGGCCACTTTGGTTCCAAGAAAACTGCTGCCAAAATTTTGCAAAGTGGTTTCTATTAGCATACTCTTTTTCGCGATGCCCATCAATATTGCCAGGCTTGTTTCGATTACCAACACTCTGGGCATCTCTCTCGTCATCATATGATGCCTCTCACACCCATCCTCATTGTTGAAATTTTTTATGTGTGGGGTATCGATTTCATGGGACCATTTCCCTCCTCTCATGGTTTTCAGTATATTCTTATTGTTGTTGACTATGTTTCTAAATGGATCGAAGCAATTGCCTGTCGCACCAATGACCATCGAGTTGTGGTCCAATTTCTCAAAGAGCATGTCTTCACACGTTTTGGTACCCCCAAAGCTATCATTAGTGATGGGGGTAAACATTTTTGCAATCGAGTCTTTGAACACCTGTCAAAAAGTATGGTGTTACCCACAAGGTTGGTCTCTCTTACCACCCACAGACGAGTGGTCAAGTTGAGGTCTCCAACCACGAGATCAAGCAAATTCTTGAAAAAATCGTCAATCCTAATAGGAAAGAATGATCCTTACGCTTGAACTACACATTGTGGGCATACCGTACTGCTTACAAGACTCCAATTGGCATGTTTCCTTATCATTTGGTCTTCGGCAAGCCTTGTCACCTTCCTGTCGAACTTGAACATCATGCTTATTGGGTTATCGAAGCCCTTAATTTCGATATTGATGAGGCGGGTGTCCATAGGAAGCTGCAGCTTAATGAATTGGAGGAAATCAGAAATGATGCCTATGATTTGTCCAAGAAGTATAAGGACAAGATGAAGTGGATCCATGACCAAAGTATCATGCGCAAAGAATTCCACCCTGGTAAAAAAGTTTTGTTGTATAATTCTCGATTGCATCTCTTTCCCGGGAAAATTGAAAACCAGGTGGTATGGACCCTTCCTTGTTGAGTCAGTTACCCCTTATGGTGCCATCACCGTGCAAAATCCCAAGGATGGTAGCCTCTTTCAGGTCAATGGTCAACGCTTGAAGCCCTTCTTGGAGCTAGGCTCCACTCACATAGAACAGATTGACCTTGTTGACCCCATTTATGAAGATTGACCGTTCAGTCTTGTTTGGGGGTGATTCTTATCCCCCGAATTTTCTGCCACCCCGTTCTCTCCTCGTTTATCATCTCTTTTTGGGTGAGTTCCCATCTGTCTGGCTGAAGACGTTAAATTTAGCGCTACCGGGAGGCAACCCGCTTTTTCTGCATATGAGTCTTATCCTGTTTGGGGGTGGTGTTTCACACCACCCAATGTTCTATCATGCTTATAGACTTGTCCTCGTTTTTTTCTCTTATCGTTTATTCAGGTTTCATCTTGGCTTTATCTGTCCACTTCATTAGCGGTTCATTCTGGTATTATCTTTCCTACCTTATGCTCTCAATTTTAAAAATCATTTTACTTAACATCGAGGAGGATGTTCCTTTTTGTTTTGGGGTGGGGAATTTTATCAAAATCGTACCTCTTTTGAAAACTTTTGATTTTTGAACCTGATTTTTAAAATTTCGTGCAGTTTCTTTCATCTCATTCATTGATGTGAATTTTCAATCATCCATCTTTCTAAGTCTAGGAATCAAGCTAGAGAATATATCTTTTATAAATAGCTTATGTAATACACAACAAGGCATGTTGCACCATGAATTTCTAGACTCAACAAAATTTATGCACGTATCACGTCACTACGGTTTAGAGTTGAAGAGTACTACAATTCTAAAGAGAACCTTAAGGATCACTAGTAGAGACTTTAGCCCGTGAGATTTGTGCCTTTCACCCTTTTTGAGTGTTTTACGCAATCTCCGAGTGACAAGTTGATTCAACTTCTTTTTGGGTCCGCACGTTAATTGTTGTATGATCTCATTATTCTTCATTTTTGGCTTAATCACTGAGAATGACATCATTTTCAAGTTGTAAGAAACGCGTGTCTTGAAATTTGTCCCGATCACTAGGATTTTCATCCATACACCTACCACTTTTTCCCATATCATATTCCCATTACATTCCCCCCATACACTACCCATTCACTTCACCCATTATATTCCCATGCTCTTCCACATTCCTACATACTCCTCACCATCCATATACATTCCCCACTCCATTCATATATCATTAATCTTTCATTTTCAAATAAAAGAGTGTTGATTCAAAATGTTAAATGTCTTCATTGTTGTGTTGAAAAGTGAGAGAAAAACAAAAAGAAAAAAAAAGAAAAAAAAGAAAAACATAAAAATCGAGAAAAAGAAAAGAAAAAAAAAAGAAAAAAAAGGAGAGAAAAAAAAAGAAAGAGAGTTTGTAGTTAGTAATAAAGACATTTGTGCCTAAAGTATAGTACAGTCTTCTCGCTCATCCATTATCCATCATATCACTATCCTAACTACCTATCATATCCTTTCCTTCTCATTTCCCCTCACCCATATACATCCACATTTTCCCCTAGGTGTTCGGGCAAATGAAAGTCGACGTGGTGAATAACTCAACGTTCTCACTATAGTGATTAGCATTTCTTTCATGAGATCACTTTTCTTTCTAAATTGTTCGTTCTTTCTTATGTATGTGTGAGACATTTGAACTTGCTTACATTTACTCACCTCCTCACACATAAGAGCGATACACTAACCCAATTCTTGAGAGTTCGTTTGAGAGAGATATATCCGTGAGATTTTGAAGTTGAAGCGTTGATTCCGATGAGGCTATCTAGGAGTTACTCTTGTGATGCTCGACCCATTTTGACTGATTCACACTACACACGTTGAGTTCTAGGAAGGATGTTCCTTGAGTATTTACTTAGCTTAATCTTTTTACACATTCTAGCTTGTATTTCTCAAATCATTTATTTCATGATGGATTGTACGATTATTCTACGTCTAATAAGAGATTGACTACCTATCAATAAATCATTTTTGCAAATAAGAATTTTGTGGGTATATTCCCTACAAATCCTCACGAGACACAACTCATCCTGTAGGGCAACCTATAGGTTTAAAGGCATGTTGCACATGCTAAGTGCAATCGTAAGTGCCCGCGAAAGTGGTACACTTTTGGTTACTTGTCTTTCTCTTTCTCTCTATCTTATTGCTCGAGGACTAGCAACGCTCTGTTTGGGGGTGGTGTGATAAGCACCCAAAACTGTACAATTTATACCCCAAATAGATGTACTTTAGTTGTTAATTCTCGACAATATGGGTCTTATGTGCTTAATTGTTCAATATGCAGGTTTAATTGCAGTTGCGGTTATATTTCGGAGCAATTTGCAGTTAAAATGGAGTTAATTCCCTCTCCCGTACCCTAACCCGAGCCTAAACCTAGCCCAAACTTACCCCAAGTCTGTGTGTGTTTTGTTTGTGTCATTTTATTATTTTTTAGATTTTTAGTTCGAGTCATTTTTATTTTTAAGATTTATTTTTGATTTATTTAGTATTTTCTAGGTTTTATTTTCTATTTTCCTATTTTATTTTTTTATTAGTATAACTTTACTTTACTTTGATTAGTTTTATTTTTATTAGGATTAGAAATTTTTAGGATTTGATTTATTTCTTAGTTTTATTTGATTTTATTTTTTTTAGGATTTTATTTTTGGTTTAATAGAATTTTATTTTATTTTTTTAATTTCTTTTTAGTTTTATTTTTTTAATTGAATCTTTATTTTATTTTTAGAGTAGGAATTTATTTATTTTTAGATTTTTAGTTTTTTATTTTTAATTGTTTTATTTTTAGTTAGTTAGTGTCATTTTTAGGTGTCTAATATTTACACACACAAATATCATACACCCCCACACACCTAATCACTCCTTCACCCACACTCATCCACCCTACACTCCACCACACCTTATCCCTTCTATCATCATCTTCCCCATCAAACAAACCAACCTCAATCTCTCTCCTCAAATTCCATAACCCCAAACCTCCATTACCAAACAACCACTACCCCTTGTCTCTCTCCCTCTCCTAAGCCACCAAACTACACCTACCCGCCGCCGTCCTACCCTCCTACCGGCGTCCTACCCTCCCTCCCCTTACTTGAGGATGTTTTTGAACATCCCTTTCGATGATTGGGGGAGTCTGACTTCGGCGACCCTTTACTCTTCTCTGGATGCATTGAGTCGGTGCTGCCGGCAGACCTTTACTGGAGCCCTTCTTGAGGTATTTCTTCAGCTTGTGCATTTCTTTTCATGCATTCGCATTTTCCTTTCATGCATTCGCATTTTCCTTATGCGTCTCTTTTTGTTTGTGAATTATTATCTTTGACAGACTTGGTTTTATG
This sequence comes from Sambucus nigra, assembly GCA_949130495.1. Taxonomy (NCBI): domain Eukaryota; kingdom Viridiplantae; phylum Streptophyta; class Magnoliopsida; order Dipsacales; family Adoxaceae; genus Sambucus; species Sambucus nigra. Next base: position 13,124,067 of record OX422224.1, read on the forward strand.
AGTTGATTAGGTGCAATACCCGGCTGATCTCTCTGAAGGACGACACTGTTGGGGACTCATGCCGATTGTATCGATGGCATAAGGCCAATCGACAGTCGAAGGGATCTCTCTCTCTCTGGAGGCGGTGCATCAGGTCTTGAATGACCTGACTAGTGGTAGGGTAAGACTCTTTCCATTTCAGTCTTGATTTTTTTCACCTTCTGATCTTGTATTAATTTATGCCTGCTTGGAGATTTTCAGGTGACCTTTTATCCCTAGGGGACAGCCATTCAGGATGCGGGGGCGACCAGGGTGAACGCACAGATGAGGCATTTGCTGGCGTATGAGTTCGACTATTCTTGGTATCTCGGGGAGAGGGTGGTTTGCCAGATTGCTGAGGAGGAAGTGGTGGTGCCACCTGCACAGCCTCCTACGTCTATGAGGCGGGAGCGACTGCTGTCAGAGGATGCGATGATCGTGGCAATGATCGGCGAGTCCTACTTGTTGTACACTGATATGGTTGCGCCGTATGACTATATGGACTTTGTGACGAGTTGGTTGATGGCGCTCAGCATATATGATTCCCTACTTTTCCTTCCTGCGGGTTCGAGTCGGGCGGTAGCATCTTACCACAGTGGCGGCGGTCCGACGGCATCTACTGTGACGGCGACCTCGGAGGTTCCTTTCGTGCGATTTCACACTCCTTCATACAACATCCGGCGGGCTGATGGAGAGATAGTGCCTATGTTGCATCGTCCTCATGCGATGGATCCGGAGGAGTTGAGTTTGACAGAGGAGGTCCTCCGACCTGCGGTATACCTTTATGTTCTTCTCTTTCTTTTTTTTTCCTATTTTGGTCATCTCTGCTTTGATACTGATTTTGCCTTTTTCTTGCAGCAAGTCCGAGTGTCGACCACTTGGTTAAGAGACATCAGAGACTGGATATCTTCGGCGACTGCCAATTTTCGGGATGCGGTTCCTGTTCCTTCTTGCTTGGTGCCCTCTGTTTCGTTCGGAGAAGACTCTGGCTCGGGTAGTGGTGGTGTATCATCTCGTCGTATGGGAAAGAGAGCACGTTGAAGGGGTGGAAGCTCTTAGAGAGAAAGGTAGGTGAGAGAGAGAGAATGTGGGTTCGGGCTGAGTCCCGTTGTTTTTGCTTTTTCTTTTTATTTCCTACAAAATGGATGTAACACATAAAACAAATAGATACAATGCAATGGAGTTTTTTATTATCTTTTATTAATGATGAATGAATGCATGCACATGCGCTTTTTACTTTGCTGTTGAGACCGTAAAAAGGAGTATTTTTTGAATTTTTGAAGGAAAGTTTTTAATTAAAAGGGGAAATTATATAAGGATGAAAAAGGATTTTGAAATTCTGTTGAGAATATCAATTTATTTTTATTGAGTTTTCTGATTTGACAAAAGAGGAAAAAATGGAAATTTCTAAAAATGGGGGGTTGCCGATCGGCAAGCACCCTATCCTGCCTATCGACAGTTCAGTCCAGTCCCATCAATTCAAAGCTTTGATTGGTACCCTCTTCAGCCTTTTGTATTTTGTGGGGTAGGATTCCCTTCGATTTCTGCAGGGATTATGTCTCTTGTGAGGGTTCTCAGGTATAAAAGGGGTAAGGGTGGAGTGTTTTCATCACACCTTCGCATTCTTACTTACTTGCCCACTATCTCTTAGCCTTGCAAGATGGCTCTCCCTGGTAGCGTTGAGTTTGCTAACTACCTCGAAGCCTTGGAAGCAATGTGCTCTTATAATGTCAACTATGATGCTTTCAACATGCGTCGAGTCTCCATGTGGCACAATCGACCTATTGAGTGGAACATGCTGATGGTGGCGGTACAATTCTGGTACCCCGAAGACCATGTATTCCGCTTTGGGTTGGATAAAGTTTTTCCTACCTACAAGAAATTTTCTGCCATGCTGGGTATAAATCCCAGTGTTGCTGCGGCTTTGACCAAATTTTCCCATTCTCCCAGGGATTTGTTGGCGGGCTTCTTTATATTTTACCTTCGACAGCCAGATCACTAGTTGCTGGAGGAATGATCTCCCTTCCAGCAGTGCTGCATTACGTGCATTTGCGAGAAGTAGGTGATGCTGGCTATGCTAGAGCCGTTGCTCTGGGCCTGGTTTTAAAATTGCTACTGGTGACTAGGGAACTGCTGGTGGACCCACAACTTGCAGCCATTACTTTGTGGATATCATACCGTCGCAATCCTGCGGCGGTGATACTAGCGGAGACCCTGAATGGCCTGAATGCTTGGAGAGAAGGTCGTTCTGACTTTCTGAGGGGTAGCCTCGTGATGCTATTCATGTGGTTGTCTGAAAGACTACGCTTGGTGGACCTTCCAGAGTATCCTTTGTCGGCTATACCCAACTTTTTTTCGCGTTACTTCTTCAGTGTTGGCTTGGATATTGAGAGCTGGGAGAACTGGTTTTTGGAGAATGGGGCTCGGAATCTGTATTGGTCAGTGCCTTGGTGGGGCAGTTGCTGCCTGTTCTAGAGCTAGGAGAGTACTCATATGTGCGATTGGTTGGTCTCAGACAGACCTCTTTTTATTTCCCTTGGTGGCTTCTGCGCCAATTTGGCTGGGCACGGGTCGTGCCACCTTGGACCGCAAATTTCTTTCCGGTGGAAGATTTGACTGAGCGTATGCGCATGCGGCTTGGAACCTTGTGGAAAAATCGGCGTCCGTCGACCCATCCCTCTCAGTCTGTTGGGAGAGTTTGGCATGTCCCTAGGGATTATATGAAGTGGTTGTGGAGGAGAGTAGTCAGCAAGATGTTGGCAGTGGAGACTGGACAAAGGTATTTTGCTTTATTTAATACCATGGAAGGGGGTGTTGTGGTTTTTTCGAAGCTGGTTCAGGCTTATCGGTCCATGGAGTGTTTACGGCACTCTGTTTAGGCAGGGGAAATTTGGGGACCCCGAGATGTAGATGATGAGGGTGCAGGTTCCTTTGGTACTTGTGGGTAGGAATCTTGGAGAGTTTATTTGTGTAATAGGGAATAAATGTGGGGATTTTATTTGGCTTTGATGGCAGTAGGGGGAAGGGAGTTATCCGTTCCTTTTCTTATGTAATCTGTTATGTAATTTCTTATTAATGAAATAAGCAAGTTTCTGATCATCCAGTTGTGCCTTTCGATGAATTTTGTATTTTTGAATTATCTATACCGATCGCTAAGGCATACATAATCCTTTTGTTCAAGTATTTGTTAGAATGAACTGTCGTTCTTGGAGATAAGAAAAGAATAGTATTTTGTGAAAAAGAAATGGTCGTGCTCCTGTAAGATGTATGAGTTGCCTACGTACCTCTGGGTATTTTGAATATTTTTTTATTTTCTTAAAAAATTGTTTTTTGCAGAGGATCAGGCCCACGTAGTTCTGGTTAGAGGGAAATGAAGAGAGTTTTTTTTTTTAGAATAGAAGGGAGATGAGAAGAGTCGTAGCGCGCTGAGATTCCAGACTAGGGGTAGAATATCTTGAGACGGCCCAAGTTGAATGGATGAGCCATCTCCTCCCTATCTAGGTCAGTGAGCATAGCGGCACCGCCGGATAATATTTTCTTCACAATGTAGGGGCCGCTCCAATTGGGCTTGAATTTCCCTCTGGGGTACCAGATGGGTTCTATTATCTCCTTGAGAGCTAAATCCCCTTCCCGGACACCGCAGTCTTTGACTCTCTTATTGAATGATCGCGCTATTTGACAATGGTACCCCTGTATGTGGTAAAGATCTTTTAATCTCCTTTCATCTAGGAGGGTCAACTCGGCAGCAGTCTTCTTCGCTAACTTTGCTTTAGAGCATGACGCATAGCGAGGGTATTTCTAACTCCACAGATAGGACTGCTTCCATGCCGTAGACCAAAGAGTAATGGGTTGCCCCAGTAGAGGTTCGGATTTAGGTTTGATAGCCCCAGAGGGTATACGGGATCCGGTCGGCCCAATCTCTATAGCTTTTGATCATCTTACTGATGATGGCTTTGAGGTTCTTATTGGCAGCTTCAACTGCACCATTGGTTTGAGTTCGGTAGGGAGAAGATTTGTGTCTCTGAATCCCGTACTCATTGACTAATTCTGTGACTTCTGCTTCGAAGTGCAATCCATTATCTGACACTAACTCGTGCGGGAACCCATAACGAAAGATGATATTTTTCTTGAGGAATTTAACCACTTTCTTGGCGTTCAATACTGCGTATGACTCAACTTTGACCCATTTGATGAAGTAATCAATGGCAAATAGGATGAATTCATGTCCGTTTTAAGCCTTTGGTGTAACCTTCCCTATGATGTCGACACCCCAGGTGGAGAACGGCCAGGGAGAGGTCATGTTGTATAATTCTCGCGGAGGCAGGTGTTGAAGATTGGAGAACTGTTGGCATTTGAGGCATTTCCTGACATAGGCGGTGCAATCTTCGGCTATGGTGGTCCAGTAGTAGCCCTGTCGGATGATCTTCTTGGCAGGCATGTGACCGTTTATGTGGGTCCCGCATTCCCCGCTGTGGATCTTCTGTATTATCTTTTCAATTCCAGCCCCTGTTATACAGTGTAGATGAGTTCCATCAAAGTTCCTCTTGAGTCGAGCTTTATGACAGATGATGTACTGGGCGGCCAGTCTTCGGAGGGTTATTCAGTCTTTCTTGTTGAAACCCACGGGATACCTACCATGTTTGAGGAGGCACCAGATATCATAGTACCAGCAATCGGCTAGTTCAGGGTCTTCGATGGAGACAAGCTCAATATGGTAGAAGTGGGTTGGTTTGTCTTTATTTTGAACTAGGAAGGGGGTCATTGTTATTCCTTCGGGCATGTCGACCATGCAGGCCAAGGTAGCGAGAGCATCGGCTAGGTTATTCTTTGCTTGAGGTGGGTAATGGAAGGTGATATCTCGGAATCGAGAGGCTAACTCTTATAAGTGGGCATGGAAGGGTTGGAGCTTTTCGTCCTTGACTTTCCACTTTCTGAGCACTTGATCGATGATGAGGGCAGAATCCCCATAGACATCAAGGTATTTAATACCTTTCTTGAGAGCAACTTTGAGGCCTACTGTGCATGCCTCATATTCCGTCATGTTGTTGGTGCAAGGGAAATCCAATTTAATGGCGATGGGAGTATGGGAGTCATCTGGGGCTATCAGAAGTATCCCAATGCCATATCCCTTTTTGCTGGCAGCACCGTCAAAGAACATTTGCCATCGAAGGTTGTCTTGAGCGGTGCAGAGGATATTTTCATCTGGTAATTCGAAGATCCAGACATCTACTTCTTCCACGAGGTAATCAGTGAGGTAGTCAGAGATGGCTCTTCCTTTAATGGCTTTTTACGTGATGTACACGATAACGAACTCAGTTAGGAGCATCAACCATTGGGCCATCCGATTGGATAAGTTTGATGGGATCCATTCGGGATACTAGTTTGATGGGGAGGCGAGCATGTAGTGTCACAACTTTTGGATGACCCAGACAAGTGCGACACACGCCTTTTCTAAAGCAGTGTAGTTGACCTCGTACCCAACCAATTTGTGACTGGCGTAATAGATGGCTCTTTCTTTGCGGGAGTCTTCAAGGTATTGGGCTAGCAAAGCCCCAACTGTAGTGTCGGTTATGGTCAGGTATAGGAGCAAAGGGAGACCAGGTTGTGGTAGCATGAGCACTGGAGGTTAGGTCAGATATTGTTTGATTTGGTCAAAAGCTTCTTGACAGGCCTCGTTCCAAACCTTGGTTAAATCCTTTCGGAGGAGCTTGAAGATCGGTTCACGGATGGAGGTTAGTTGGCTGATGAACCGGTTGATATATTGTAATTTCCCAAGAAAACCTCAGACTTCTTTCTCTGTTCGGGGTAGTGGCATCTCAAGTATGGCCTTCAGCTTTGCAGGATCTGCTTCTATCCCCTTCTCACAGACCATGAATCCCAATAGTTTTCCCTTTATAACGCCGAAGACACATTTCTGTGGATTGAGTCTCATCTGATACTGTCGCAGTCGTTCGAAGAACTTCCGGAGAGCGGGAAGATGACCTTCTCTAGTTTTGGAATTGATAATCATATCATCAACATACACCTCAACTTCTTTGTGAATCAGATGGTGCAGGATGGTTGTGGCAGCCCTTTGGTAGGTAGCCCCAGCATTCTTGAGACCAAATGGCATAACGGTGTAGCAAAAGGTTCCCCATGGGGTGATGAATGCGGTTTTTTCTTGGTAGTCTGGGTGCATCTTGATTTGGTTGTATTCGGAAAACTCGTCGACGAATGAGTTGAGAGAATGACTGGCTATGTTATCCACGATCATGTTAATAATCATCCTTTGGAGAAGCTTTGTTTAAATCTCGGTAGTCTACACACATTCGAAGCTTCCCTCCTGATTTCGACACATGTACTATGTTGGCTAGCCATGTGGGATATTCGATCACACGAATGAAGCCCACGTTCAACTGTTTGACCACCTCTTCTTTGACCTTGAGCGACCATTCGGTGCGGAGCTTTCTCAATTTTTGTTTAACCGGCTTGTAATCTGGGAGAGTGGGGATCTCGTGCTGAGATATTTTAGGATTTATGCCGGGCATATCATCATAGGACCATACGAAGACATCCACGAATTCCTTTAGCAATTCTTTGAGTTGTGCGCGCTCATGCTCATCAAGGGTGACCCCTATCCTAATCTCGCGTAGTTGGCTACTAGAATCGAGATTAATAACAACATTCTCCTCTTCATTAACTTGAACTCAGTTATGTTGTTTATTATTAACCTTATTTAGATCAGTTAAGAATTGTTTATTTGCAAAATCATCATCATCAAAAGTTTGATTAGAATCCAAACAATTAATGTAAGGCATAAAAAGATACTCAAAATCTTCGTTTATTTCATTGATAGGAAAAACAGCATTGAGAACCTTGTCAAAAGAGGCCTCGATTACCTTTGAACAAGGATAGAGAACAAAAGAAGAAATAGGGTAAACATTGGGGTTAGGGGAGATTTCAAGAGGTAGAACTGGCACAGCATGCCAGTTGAGGAGGGGTATATCACCAACTTTAATCAGATGGGATGGATCCATTGATATAGTGCCTAAATGAACCATGCAGAGTGCCAGCCCTAGTGTCTGTAAGTTGAAGGAATCTTCGGAATCACTTTCCTCAGTCTCTTCGGTATCTTTGATGAGCGGTTATACTCGGTGTTGGAAACTTTCGGCCCATGGGTAGCTATCTTGGAAAAAGATCTCCATTTCAGGCTTCATCTTCTTGTCTGTGTGGTCATACCATGGTTCTGGAAAACCGCAAACGGTGAAGTCTTTGCCTTCTTTGATGAATCATCCATTCAAGGAGTCTCCTGGGATAGTTTGGATGAAGTCTAATCTTCTATTTGGTCGAGACTGATTGATCATTCTGAGCTCTTGTTCTGATGTTGATACCCCAATCCACAAGGAGGGAAAGCTTTTTTCAGTTCGATGGGCTCAAGTACCCCTTGCTGCCTTTGCCCTAGCCCCAGTCCGGGCATGAAGTGCATGTTTCTGAACATCTGAATCACATTGACATTTCCATGAGGGTCATATTCTGGACAAACCCTTTTTTTGAAACCATCCCCTGCCGGGAGCAGGAGTGGCTCAACTCGAAATCCTGATAGGAGCATATCATTTAACCCCTGCCGTATCTCAAGGATTGGACTACTGGTGCTTGCACCCTCGACATTTTTATCGTCGCCCAAAATGGTGATGACTCGCCCGTCGACGAAGAACTTCAATTTCTGATGGAGTGAGGAAGACACACCCTTGATACTGTGGAGACAGGGTCGTCTGAGCAAGAGGTTGAAACAAACTGGTATATCTATGACTTGGAATTCAACGATGGAGTTTCTAGGGCCAGCCCCAATTACAAGTTTTATGGATCCCATCACCTCCCGATGGGTAATATCGTAGGCACGTATAGCGGCGAAGGTTGGAGCGAGGTCGCTTTCTTTTAGGCCTAAACACTTAAAGGTTCTCAATGGGCAGACATTCAAGGCGGATCCGTTATCAACAAGAGAGAGTGGCACGACTTTCCCCATAACTTCGACGGAGATGTTGAATGCATGATTGTGATTTGGCCCAATTATGAGGATTTCTTCTTTAGAAAATGATAGCATTCGGGTAGAGGTCAAGGATCCGACCAAATTTATCGCTTCTTCTGGTGTGGTAGAAGGAGGAACTGTGGGTCCAGTGAGTAGCTTGATTAAAGCATTTCTGTGCAACTGGGAAGACATGAAAAGCCCCCATAGAGTGATGTTTCTTGATTTTTCTTCAGTTGATCAAGGATCTTGCTCTCCTCGATGGTCATCTCTGGCATAGGAAGGTTTTCAACGCCCTTCCCTTTGTCATTTGCTGGTAATGAGCTTGGAACCTGGTAATGTCTCCCTGATCTGGTCATATGATTTACTGAAGAAGGGAAGAACATGAATCCCGTTTCCTCATCAATCTCAAGTTATTCTGCCACCCTGTTTATTTCTCCGAGGAGTTCTTCAAATGATATTATCCCACATATGTCGACTACTGGGCCAGTTCTCCCTGAAGCTTGTTCTTTACTCGAATATTTGAATTCTTCCCCCCATCCGGTGGCAATAATTTTGTCTTTCCATGTAAAGTCAATGCATTCCACAACTTTAACAGCTTCTTCATACAGGTCTTCCCATTCTGTGGGGATATGTATGGTTGAACGGACCAAGCACCCTTGTAGGTTCAAAGTATCAAGTAACCCAGTGATACTATAAATGTTGTTCGTTTGCCTGAATAATTCTGCTATAATCTGGACAACATCATCTAGGCTGACTTCATTGATTGGTACCACCGACTTGTCTGAATCTCGGGCCCATTTCCGTGCTTCTAAGAACATTGTACTGAACCTCTGGCAATCGATGACCATCTGTGAGGGCAATTTTAGCCCGAACTCTAGGAGTTGGTTTAATACCTCTGATAATTCCATACTTTTATTTTCAGAACGGATACGGACAGTGATGCATGCTCTAGTAAGGAGTTACAGTGCCTGATCAGCGAGGCTAGTAGGGTGTAGGAGTAAATATGGGCAAATTTGAAGAGGTTTAGGAGAGTATATGGGTGTGATTTGAGTTGAGGGATCAAAATCTAGGTTTTTTCTAAGAAGATGGCATTGGAATGATTTGGGAGTGGATTGTGAGTAGTGTTCAGCTTAGGATTGGCTGGTGGGGTAATGGTACCCCGGTCAATAATATCTTGGATTATGTTTTGGAGGTGAAAGCATTGGTCGATGGTATGGTCAGCAGTCTGGTGAAAGGCGTAATGAGCATCGGCCTTGAAGTTTCTTGGGAGTTGATTTGGCAATGGACAGGGATCCAATGGTTTGATGAGGTTTCGGCTTAACAGGGCTTGGTAAACTTTGGAGAGGGGAGCATGGAGCTCAATGTATTCCCTTTGGATAGGGTCAGGGTAGCTTTTTGTTGCCCATGATGTGGTTGGTTAAGAGATGTTGTCGATGGTTGAGACTGTGGCACTGGCAGGCTTGTCATACTTTCTAGGGGTGAACTGTCCGGACACCTTCTTCGATTCAACCTCTGTTTTAACAAGGCTTTCCTCGATTTCTACTCCCGCTTCTCTGAGAGCTCGAAAGTGGGGATATTATTATCCTCCCATCATCGCTCGGACATGGGGAAATAAGTTCTTCTTCATTATGTTGACCTGTTCTTCCTCAGATGGACGATTGGTCATAGTAGCACCGGGTTATGAAGTTACCGACTGATTCCCCAGGGTTCTGTTTGAGCAGCTCTAAATCACAACGGGTGACCTCAAGCTCTTCGTTGTATTTATACTACAACATGAATTCTTGGGCTACATCCTCCTAGTTACGGAGTCTGGATTCCTCGAGCGACAAAAACCATCGGAGGCCACTATTCTTCAAAGTTTGATGAAATAATTGGTCCATCACTTCTTCAAAAGCCCCTAGTAGATTCATGGAACGATGATAACTGCGAAGATGAACAATCAGGGGTCCACTCCCTCCGAACTTCTCGATATTTGGCATCTTGAACTTATCGGGTAACCTCGCTTTAGGATAAGGAGACATGTGGGTGTAGTCTATGTAATTCCCAGAGATTCTGACTTGGTCAAACTTCTTGCTGAGCATCTTGAGATCCTCTTTGACTTTATTCAACTCCTCCTCTTTTGGATCAACGACCATAGGCAGGTTAGCCACAGGCTAGGCAATGTTTGGCATCAGAAGATGGGCAGGCGGTGGCCCATTGACAGGAAGGGCACATGGAGTGTGCTGATATTCTTCGGGAACCCAGATAGGCTCAGGTGGACCCATAGCACGAGGGAATAGGGCCTCGATCTCTTGAGGAATAGGAACCTAGTTTTGTTGCATCTCTCGGACGTCAGTTTGGAGGTTGTCAATCTTGGACACGAGCTGAGCTAGGACTGCCGTCAGATCCGGCTGTATGACTAGTACTTGATCTGTATTCTCCATGGAAAGTGGATGGACTCTGGACTCGAAAGAAGTAGTAGAGAAACGGATGAAATTCTGGGGTGATTTGACTGAAGACCGAAGCCAATAAGGAGTCAGGCCAAGGGCTTGCGATTGACCTGAAAAGGCGTAGAATAGGATTTATTTTTGATAAAAAGAGAAGAAACTATTTTTGGATTTTTGATAAAGAAGGGAGAAATGTTTTTGGAGACGGAACTCAGCATGATTATTACGATTATTATGTTCTCACTTGTATTTAATTCTCCTAAATGCAATGCCAGACGGGACCTGAGCCTGGAAAAATGGGTTTTTTAATATATGCGAAGCTACGGCTGGACTTGATACTAGGCTCACGGACAGGGTCCCATTTTAAAAATGCACGAAAATTTGGGCGACAGGGCGACCCAAAATTTTGGCAGAGTTTCAAGTTGAAATTGGCAATCTAAAGTGCGTGTCCTAGGTTTGACACCTATATGCGGGTATGCAGTTGGTTGGGTGAATCGAAATGGGTTCCCCCCTTTGGCGTGACTTTCACGATATACGTCTTGCTCTTGAGGGCAATCGGTACGTGTGGACAAGCTATTTGATATACCTGAGTGTACGTGAATTGCCTCACTATATACCTCGTGGGGACGGTACGTGTGAGAGCGAATTCGATATACTCGGAATACGTGAACGAATTCCCTGCGATATACCTCCCGTCATGACTTCGATCAAGCGGTACGATGCGGGGGAACTGTTCGATATACATCGAAGGTACTTGGCCAATGGAAGGTGAGAGTCATATTGCTTAGGCTAACTGCGCCCTGCCGGACCAGCGCCCATCACGAAGTGACCCTCCAGTTCCTGGGTAAAATTTGGTCAATAACAATGCTCTTTGGTGATGTCGTGTGAATCATGCATGATTCTCTGATTATTATCTTATGATGAGAATGCTTTTCTTGATTATGCCAAACAGGGAACAAAGTACAAGTACCAAAGGTACACCAAGTATGGATGGGTGATGTAATAACCCGCGTAATTTTGGGCTATTTTAATTAATTTCTGGAAAATGGAGGAAAATAAAATTTTGACAAAATTATTTTTATTGCTCAAATATGTTGGTTATTATTTTTAAAGGCGAGAATTTCAAACGGTTTCGAAAATGGAGTTAAAACGGATTTTAAAATGATTTTTAAATGTTTTTAACTCTTGGAGTTGTTTTGACTTCCAACTCTTCATTTCTTTGCCTTATTTAAAGGAGTCTTTTGGCTTCCAACTCTTCATTTCTTTGCGTTATAAAAGGAAGTCACGGGCAACCCTTTTAACATACTTTTGGCACAAATTTTGGCAGCAAATATATTTTATATTCCTCTTCTTTTTACATATACATTGGCCCTTGAGATTTGTGGGTTCCAACCTTAGATTAGAGGTGTTCTTGGGGCTATTTTATTGGAGGTTATTGGAGGAGATTTTATAAATCTTTTGTGTTGATCTTGAGGATGTGATCGTTGGTTTCTTATCATGGTTTGAGGTATGGGGTTTTACACAATATGCTCCTTAAATCTCGCGAGTGTCATTCTCTTTGATTTCTTATTAATTGAACTCATATTTGAATTGTTAAATTCATTGAAATCTGGAAAATAATTGTTGAAATTATATTGATTCATGTTGTATCATTATATTGTTGATGAGCACGTTGTCATGAGATTTTAATATGGCACGGATGTTGGGCACCCGCCAAAATTCCTGTTTCTCGGGCTATGGCTTGATAAAGCATATACGGATGTGGTGAGGCCTGGTGACCCGGTTAAAGTGTTGTTGAGAAATTATATTCATAAATGCTTTGAGATTTGCATTTTGATTTGAATATTCGTACTCGTGTTGTTATGTTTTATTCATCGCTAATATATATTTATTGAGCATCTTTCCTGTCGTATTGTGTACTTCCCTATATTTTCTTTTAGTGGCAGGTTAGCGCGGATTTTGGGGTGCTATGGAGATTGATTTTAGCGAGGATTATTTGGGAAAGATTTGTATTATTTTGATGTATAGAGCTTTGGAGATTTGTATTTTATTTTCGAGTTCGTTGTTGTATGTAATTCGAGAGATTTGGTATTTAATTTTAAGAGATTGAGATTTGTAGTTTCTCTTTTGTTGTTGTGGGACTTAAATACTCTATACCTTTTCACTTGTGTATTTGGATTTATTTTATCACATTAGCGCTCTGTTTGCTCTCCCCGGGCGAGCGGGGTGTTACAAATGGTATCAGAGCTTAGGTATACGGCAACCCTCGGGGATTGGTTTTTGGGTTCATTGCGTGGTTAGCAATTTTTGGAGATAGAAAATTTTAGGTGATATTCGTGTTAGGTTTCGAGATTAGAGGTGAGGAATTTATTTTTGGAGACGAAATTATTTTTTGAGATTGTTAGCCTGATTTTTGAGAGTTAGGCATTTGGCGAATTTCGAGGGCGAAATTCCATTGTTAGTGGGGAAATGTAATAACCCGTGTAATTTTGGGCTATTTTAATTAATTTCTGGAAAATGAAGGAAAATAAATTTTTTGATAAAATTATTTTTATTGCTCAAATATGTTGGTTATTATTTTTAAAGGCGAGAATTTCAAACGGTTTTGAAAACGGAGTTAAAACGGATTTTAAAATGATTTTTAAATGTTTTTAACTCTTGGAGTTGTTTTGACTTCCAACTCTTCATTTCTTTGCCTTATTTAAAGGAGTCTTTTGGCTTCCAACTCTTCATTTCTTTGCATTATAAAAGGAAGTCATGGGCAACCCTTTTAACATACTTTTGGGACAAATTTTGGCAGCAAATATATTTTATATTCCTCTTCTTTTTACATATACATTGGCCCTTGAGATTTGTGAGTTCCAACCTTAGATTAGAGGTGTTCTTGGGGCTATTTTATTAGAGGTTCTTGGAGATCTTTTGTGTTGATCTTGAGGATGTGATCGTTGGTTTCTTATCATGGTTTGAGGTATGGGGTTTTACACAATATGCTCCTTAAATCTCGCGAGTGTCATTCTCTTTGATTTCTTATTAATTGAACTCATATTTGAATTGTTAAATTCATTGAAATCTGGAAAATAATTGTTGAAATTATTTTGATTCATGTTGTATCATTATATTGTTGATGAGCACGTTGTCATGAGATTTTAATATGGCACAGATGTTGGGCACCCGCCAAAATTCCTGTTTCCCGGGCTATGGCTTGATAAAGCATATACGGATGTGGTGAGGCCTGGTGACCCGGTTAAAGTGTTGTTGAGAAATTATATTCATAAATGCTTTGAGATTTGCATTTTGATTTGAATATTCGTACTCGTGTTGTTACGTTTTATTCATCGCTAATATATATTTATTGAGCATCTTTCCTGTCGTATTGTGTACTTCCCCATATTTTCTTTTAGTGGCAGGTTAGCGCGGATTTTGGGGCGCTATGGAGATTGATTTTAGCGAGGATTGTTTGGGAAAGATTTGTATTATTTTAATGTATAGAGCTTTGGAGATTTGTATTTTATTTTCGAGTTAGTTGTTGTATGTAATTCGAGAGATTTGGTATTTAATTTTAAGAGATTGAGATTTGTAGTTTCTCTTTTGTTGTTGTGGGACTTAGATGCTTTATACCTTGTCACTTGTGGATTTGGATTTATTTTATCGCATTAGCGCTCCGTTCTCTCTCCCCGGGCGGGCGGGGTGTTACAGGTGATGCGTGCAGCATATGGATATATGTGATCCAAGGTGCACGTGGTGTGAAGTCTATATGGAGAATTTTCTATAAGTGTGTGAACAAAAGCATAAGCATGGGATACTAATGGAAAAGGGGAACACGCAGATATAGGGGAAATATAAACAAATATAACATTCATGTAAATAGAGTCAAGCCCTCAAAACATACATATCCCTAGCGGAGTCGCCACTGTGGCCATCCCCGATCCTCATCGCGGGCGGGCGTATGAAGGAGGATCCTCGAGTCCCGCACGTCCCTCTTGGGAGCGCTTTGGTCGGCGTCGTTTGAGATGAGGTGTAAAAATGTAGAGAGATTTAGAGTCGCCAGTCTATTTTACTCAAAACAGACAAGAGAAAAAGGGGAAACCATCCCGAAGGACGGCATTCAAAGACATACTGGTGCATACGAAACCAAAATGATTCGAGAAGGGTTCGGAGGCTAAGTTGCGAAATGAGAAGGAGTTAGGTACCCATTCCGCCCTTTCGGTCTCTCATGGATGTTTTCTATTTTCCTTTTTTATTTTCCCCATGATATGTGTGCATGTGTATATATATAGTGGATATATGAATCCTTGACTTGTATCATAGAAGAGATAAAGCGAATCATTCGTAGGAAGATATAAAAATAATATTAAAAAATAAGATTTACGCGATTACCCTTACATTGATCATTATAATGGAACGATAACGCATATGGAGTAATACGTCACTAAGAACAAGTATATAGAATATAAGAAAATTGGATTTAGAGAAGATAGAAAATGAGAGAAAAAGTGAGAACAGGACTCGAGTCTCGGGTTTTACCCCGATATGCGTACGTAGCCTATAAAGGCATCAAAGTCCACGTAGTTTGCATACAAAATGAGGGGTGGGGTTTATCCCATAAATCCAAATGAGGGATCTCTTATTTGTGAGTGTGTGTGTGTGTAGAAAAAGTGTTTTAGTTGTGAGAGAAGTGTGAGAATCCCTATTTGAAATTTATGAGCAAACCCTATTTTTCTTATTTTTTTGGTTTTATTTACATGAAAATAAGAGATGTGCAATAATACTAAATGAAAAGTATATTAGGATGCGTGAGATGAGATAATAAAAGTGCTAAGTAATAAAATAAGTTATTGCGAATTTAATAAAATTTGAATAGAAAGTTGAGAAAGTTGGACCTTCTTGAATATCTTGAGCTTGATCTTGAATGTTGGAGAGCAGACCTTGCACTTGGATGATGATGGAGAGTGGGTAATTCACCAAGTTTGATGAAAAGGATGATGAAAAGTGGAAGTTAGAAAGGGATTTGGATGTTGAAATCGCGTTGTCTTCGAGAGAGGTTTTTGGGATTCGCTGGGAGCGATTTTTATCAGATATGGGCTCCCCTTGCAAATGAGGTGAAGGCCTACTTTTATAGGTCCAGGTCACCGCCGATCGGCATAGAAATGGTCCTGCCTATCCGCACTTGCCGATCGGCAAGGTCTGGAACCTGCCGTTTGGCAGTGTGTTTCAGGCCTTTTCAGAAAATTGGCTGCCGAGGGCAAACCGTTGGTCAGAATTGCACACGGGGTGGATCGTTGGAAAGGTAATTCAAATACCTTTGAAAGTCCCTTAAACCGCTCCCGGGTTTGGGAGTTGATTTTGGGTCAAATATGGCTCGGAAGCGTTTGTCGGTCCATTAGACGAGGAATCGTTCGGACGCAAACGGATAGTTCGTCCGCATGGTAAGTCTGAATCCCGCACGGGTCAGATCGTTGGAAAGTTTAGGAGATGTACTTCGACATTCCAAAGAGTTTGACCCGGTTTGGGCAGTTGACTTTGGTCAACCGGGCCCTGGAAGCATTCGGTGACCTCTTAGAGTCAAACGGATCGTTCGTCCGCATGGTAAGTCAAAATCACGCACGGAGCGGACCATTGGAAAGGGGTTTCAGTGCCCTTCGAAGATTCATTCAGTCTCGATTGAGATGAAGGGTTGACTTAGGTCAAACAGAGCCCACGAGCGCCCGGTGGCCTCTAGATCAAGTTTTGGACACAAACGGATCGTTCGTCCGCATGGTAAGTCGGAATCGTGCACGGGACGGACCGTTGGAAAGGGATTTCACTGCCCTTCGAAGATTCATTCAGCCTTAGTCGAGCCGAAGATTTTGACTTTTTGGTCAAACGGAGCCTGGGAGTGCGCAATGGCTTCTAGGACAGTACCCGGGGTATGACCTGGGTTTGTAGTGATGAAGGGAGGTACTAGGGACCTAAGGAGAGTTAGGGGTAACAGAATGGGGTGTCTACACTTGGCTTAGGGCTCTAATGGAGTCTTCTTCTTCCTTGGTTCTCTCTCTATTTTTCTCTCCTTCTCACGTAAGTTGAAACATACAGACCAATAACCCTCAATGCTTTTAACTTAACCCAATTTTCATCCATTTAATTACCCAAAAATTCCTAAAGACCAAAATACCCCTCTAGGGTGTCATTTTGGGCTAAAATGCCCCGAACTCCAAATAAAATACCCGAGTAGTGTTTTCTGACTATTTCAACCCTTTCGGACACTCTGGCGCACTCAAAATAGTCATTCGAGTTATATAAAAATAATTTATCTTTTTAACCTCCAAATACATACCGGTGACGCGACTCATACGCGTGTTCCAACTAATTATAACATGACTGCCATGTATCTCATCCCGGACATAATATTACTTCGATAATTACTAACTCTCGTCACGTTAGTAATTATTACCATTAAATTGGATTAATTACAAATTAAATTTTTTCCCTTTAAATTAATTAATCCCCATTTTCCATAATTTCATAATAAAATAAATATGCGTGAAAATACGGGGTATAACACCTATTGACTAGTCAAAAGAATATGTTATAATGCTAATTTCAATAGAAAGATTAAATAGACTTCATATCTATGGATGTAAAAACACATTTGTTTAATTATGAATTGAATGAGGAAATATATATGGAAAAACCCAAATGAGTCATTGCTTTTTGAGAAGAAAATAAAGTTTATAGATTATTCAAATCGCTTTATGGATTAAAACATGTTCTTAAATAATAACATGAGTAATATGGCTTTTGGAAGTGAAGCAGTGATACCTATTGAATTGGGACTACCTACCCACAGGGTTCTCAATTTGAATTCTCCAGTGAGTGATTTGATGAGGATATTGGATTTGGATGTGTTAGAAGAGGTGCGGGAAGATGCAGCAATAAGAAATGCAGCATAGTAGTAGCGAACTCCCATGTTTTACAATAAAAGGGTAAAGAGAAATGCGATCTGAAAGAAGGTGATTATGTTCTCAAATAGGTCATTCAGAAGCATAACAAGTTGGAGGCTAATTGGCATGGGCCATATCGTATCACGTCACTTGTTCGACCAGGTACTTATAGAATTCAAACTCTGGAAGGGGACAAATTCAGAAATGCCTGGAATGCAGAGCACCTACGAAAATATTATCAGTAATGTATTAGCCAATGTACTCAAATTTTCTCCATAGGAATGAAATTTTGTTTTCCCAATTTGTTTGATTTTTTTTTCGGAGTACTAGTGCTACACACTACACACTTAACAACATTCGAAAAATTAACAACCACCAGCTAAACGTTGGTCGGCATCAACAACCATCAGCTAAAAGTTTTGTTTTCCCAATTTGTTTGATTTTTTTTTCGGAGTACTAGTGCTACACACTACACACTTAACAACATTCGAAAAATTAACAACCACCAGCTAAACGTTGGTCGGCATCAACAACCATCAGCTAAAAGTTAGCCGGCATCAACAACCACCAGCTAAATGTTGGTCGGAACCAATAAAGACACCAATAATATTGGTCGTCATATGAAAATAATCAAGCAAGACATGTCATGCTTGATTATTATATCGGTGACCCAAAATGCATCTAAACTAAGCAGGAACATGGGATAAATATTCCATTGCTTAGGCACCTATGGATGATCAAAAGATCATTACAACGAGGCAGCAATATGGGATAAATATTCCATTGCCTAGGCACTTATGTGTGATTATCACTACACCAAATCCTGCGAATGGTCACGCCCAGTGGGTCACGGCCCAAGTCCGCGACCAGCTCGTCGCGGACTTGGGCCGTGACCCACTCAATATTTGGCGTGACCATATTTATTACCACACTAAATTATTGATGCTCGGGAAGTTATCACGGACTTGGGCCGTGACCACTGTCATCGCGGACTTGGGCCGTGACCATCTTGGCGCCAAACTCGCGCCAAAATTCCCTCCAAGCTTGGTCGCGAGTGGGTCACGGCCCAAGTCCGTGACCCATAACATGATGACGAAGAGAATACACACATTGAGGGTCACGGCTATGGGCGTGACCAAAGATCATTCAGGAAGCAGGGTTGATGTGAAGAGGGTTGTGCATAGTGGGTCACGACTCTAGGCCGTGACCAGGTGTAAGTGGTGTGAGTCACGGCTATTTGCCGTGACCAATACTCAAGCAGGTAGTAGGGTGGAAACATAGTTCAATTAGGTCAGTTTTCACATTTTCAGTCCAATTGATTGATTAGGCTAGTTTAAGTTGATACTATATACAATTTTATAAAGTTCTGTTTTTTTTTCTTTTATAATTTTTTTGGGTAAATTACACCAAACCCCCTGAACTATCTTTGACGTAACCTACATGTCAATGGCCTAAAAATAAAAACAAATATGATTTCTAGAAAGAGGAACAAAGAATTTCTTATATTTCAAGAATAGAAGTTGTTTTCAAATGAAGACTACGAAGTTATTTTTGGGTGGGTTATTACTTACTAATCAAGTAATTACCGAAAATGACCAAAAATGTCAAATACTAGTAAAAGCATACTTAATTAGTCCCAAACATGCTTGGAGACCAATTAAAAGGCTAAAAAGAAAATAAAAGAACTAAAATAAAAAAAAAAGACTAATACAAAATATTAAAAATGACAATTAACCCTAATATGACCCATTTCCATCACTCTCCCCATTTTCGAAAACGTTCGTCCTCAAACTTGAAGAGTAAGCGGTCAACATAGTTAGGCGTCCATCCAATAATTCTTCAATTTGATATGGTAGGTGCCCTCGTACGTGACTTGCGTACCTACTTTCAAGAAACCCAATTTTTTTTGGCAAGAAATGCAAGGGTTTAGGCTTTCTTGATTTTTTGGGAATTCTAAGGGTTTCGGAGTGCTCTGTTATTCTGGTGAGACCTGGGTTTTCAACGGGGGTGTGATTTACGACGCTGAAGAGTTCGAGAGTCTCAGAATTTAGGTCGAGACCTCCCTGAATGTGATTGCTAGCTGGAGTTGTTGCAGCACGGGTCGGCATGTACACCATAACCGAAATTTTTTGGCAGAATTGATCTCCCGATGGACAATGAGGCGTTCAATGATCTGGACAAGGCCGAGGGGTTCTACTGTGATGGTCTCTTTTCCGTGCCCTTTAGGGGTAGGTTCTGGTGACTCGTTCGTGGTGTTAGGGTTTTGAAACTTGGAGAATTGTTCCATTAGGGCTTCAAATCGCTCTTGTTGCTTTTGTAACATCTTTTCTATTATCCAATCGTTCTTCTCTTCCATTCTTGATATTTTCTCTCTCAATTCTTGATATATAAATCACTACAACTAGACAAAAACATGGGGAAAAAGTTCCATTGTCTAGGCATCAAATTAAAGAGGAAAATTGTCCATAAATCGTATACAGGTCAGATAAATGATCCATCATCCTTAATAGTAAATTACTAAATATCATACTGTTGATACAATAATTGACAGAATAAACATTGATAAATTGTATCAGAAGAAAATTTTCTTCATTTTACAACAATTGTGACTAACAAAAATACAAACAAACTATTCTATTGGTCTTTTTCCTTTTGATTTTGCTACAGGATCCATTCCAGTTGAAGTATCATCTAAAGCATAAGGAGAGTTGATAAAATTTAAGTTCTGAAGCATCCTTGTGTTACTAGAACTTGGTCAGCTCAACGAATGGCGAGGTCGGGAGATCTCAAATTCCTCATATAACTCATAGTTACCCAAGTATTTCTTGATCAAACATTGATGAATATATTGAACTGAGATTCAATCAATGTCAAGTTTGAATTGAGGTTCTCGATCGTCAAGATATCCATGCTCATACCAGAACCACAATTCATTTTTCTTATCGGCCTTTCATCACAGTGAGTGCATTCAGCCAACCCCATTTATATCCTTCATCGTTTGCTTTCTTCAATCTGGCATCAAGGTGTACCAAGGCTTCATTGTATACCTCCATCCAAAACTCTCCGGGATACTTATGGAATTCATAAGTTAGTCATTTAACACGGTGATAAAGTCTTGTCATCACACTTTCCTTATTCTACAGTAAAGAGCTCTAAGTAGATAGCTGTTCTGTAAAAGCCTGAATCTTTTGGGACATCTCAGCCAAAGCTTGATTTTTTTTCTTTCAATTGAGCATCTTGATTCTCCAAGGCTTATCGAGTTCTAGTTTCTTCAATATTACTCCGAGGAGTGGATGTACTCCGAGGAGTGGATGTTGGTCTGACCCTTTTCAGAGTTTCCACCTCCTCTCTTAATGAAGCATTTTAGGTTTCTACGAATTAAATACCTTCATCATTACTTGGAACTATGGCTCCAAAGGTAGAAGCATATTTCATTTATCTCAACTCTTCTCTAAAGTCATTGTTCTCTTCCTCCAATAACTTGACAATGATCCTATTCTCCTCAATTTTAAATCTTAACAAACTTTCTCTCTTATTATAAGCATAAATAAATGTATCATAGCCCCGAGTAGCACTCAAATGTTGATACTTCTTCTCATAACCTTTATGAAGAAGAGCACTGGCTTCATTATGTTGCTCTTGAATCTATTTAATCATTTTGTAGTAAGCTACATCATTTTTCACTACTCGGTCAATAAGGCATTTTAAGTATTAGTAAGATATAATTGCTTTCTCGAAGGCATTGGGACCAAAGATATCGATTATTTGTTCCTCTGTAAAATCTGCACGACCAACTTTGAAGTAATCTGTGCATTTATTCATCAACTTTATATCATGAGCTGACAACAGTTCCATTATGGCAATAAACTAGCAAAGAAAAGTAAAAACGGATCAACAACAGATGTATTGAAAGGCGTAAGAAGAGTTCAGATGAGAAACAAGACAATTTTATTGATAAAAATGAATGGGAGTACAACTAGAGGTACAAAACAAAGGAAAAATAAGTAAACAAAACTGTTGCATAACTTTACACCTTCTCCTTGTCCTTTGTAACCTTCTCAGCAGATTGTGCAGTAGAGAACGGGGGCTGAGGTTGCTCGGTAGAAGGAGTTGGTTGTTGAGGTTGTTCGGAGGGAAGCTGATGATGTTCGAAATAAGGTATTTTTGTTAAGCTTGCTTGGAGGACTGAGGAAGAACAACATAAGGTATTGGCTCCACAATCATCAAAGAAGATTCATCAGATCCAGCTTCATCTTCATCTTCTTCTCCAATGGAAGGAGGAGGACCATGGGTATGTTTCTGAAATAATTTAGATTCTTCAGCAATGCCCAACTATTTTAGAGCTACCACGCATCCATCCCTGAAGAATTTCAAGCCTGCATACTCAATTTAAGCAGAGGCAGTAGCAAAAGCCTTGTTCCACCCTTTGTCCCAGCCAGAGCTAAAGGACCCCTTAACTGCAGACTTCCTCTTCGTCTTCTCCAAAAATAGCTTCGCCTTAAATTGAGTAGAAAGGTCTTCAGCAGACTTTGCCCTCTGCTCAATATCTTTCTTATGTCGTTCAGCCTCTTCAAGCTTGCATTCAAATTTTTCGTTGTTCGCAACAGTATTATAAAAAATTTCTTCTATCTCTTTTGCCCTCCGATCAGCTTCCCGGGCAGCATCTTCAGCTTTCTACTGAGCCTTTTTGGCATCTTTTATTTTGTTCTCCCACGAGGCTTTATCAGCCTCATATTTCTGATGGGAGTCCTCAAGGGATTTGGGCAAGCCACTAAAGGCTTCATCTAAATGGTTAGAAAAATAGGAATCCTTAAGAGCTTCATCTTTCTCCAGTATATTATTGAAATATACCAAAAACTACAAGATAAATAATTTCAAGTTAGTAAGTGAAAACACAAAGATAAGATGAAAAGTTAGAGAATGGAAACACTTATTGAGGCAAGGTGTTGGGCAGCCAAATCAGTGACTTTTCCCCGAGAAGAATAAGTCTTAGCAGCTCGGTTGCCTGGAAGAGTTCCAGACCAAATCAGTTTCCGGGACAAACCAGGAGTAATGAATGCTGCTGGACCAGCAGCCAAAGAAGGTAATTCAACCCTAGAAGGTTGAGCAGCAACAACATCAATGGGCCTTTCAGCAAGACCGCTTCTTAGTCTTCTTAAAGGGACAACCCCATCAATCAAAGTTGTTGTCTCTTTAAACAACGGTGCTGCCTCTTTTTGGGCATCAAGGGTCTTTTTGGTGGCCTCTTTAACAGATGAATTTACCTTCCCAGATGGAGAAACATCCATTTGCTTAGTCCCTTCAGCTGGGACATCCTTTTTTTGTTTCTTTTCCCCTTTATCACCAGGGGAGCTCTTGTCAAAGAAATCTGGAACTTTCCTCTTTTTCGTCATTAGGTCAGCAATAGTAGACAAATTAGAAGTGATAATGACTAAGTCAGAAGAAGATTCTTCAATAGATGAAGAAGATGATGTATCTTGCTCAAGATCAATCACCAGAGTAGGTGGAGCAACAAGCCGATTAATGAATGAGGAGTCAAAGTTCTTGTATTCCAATAAATAGGAAGCATATCTCACATGTTCCCCAGCAACAGATTGTTGAATACTTCAAATAAATTTTAGCTCTTTTATGTTTATATCACTCTCCTTTGGGGGTTTTCTTTTACTCTTAACTGCAAATAAAAATTACAAAATTAAAAGCATAAGTCAGTGAAGCATTTTATCAAATAAAAACAGAGTAAGTTTAAAAAATAGAAAACAACCTATCCCATTGCCACAAGGCGGACATATGGGACCTTGGTATACATCATCACCATTTAATGGGGGGTGTTGCCAATTTTTTTACCACAAACCCATGATCAACATAATCTCTATTAGAATCAAGTAGGTTGACCACTAAAGCCCTATTAGCAAACCTAGTTTTTAAATAAAATGTGGTGTCACTTGTGACCCATTTATAACAAAACATCATTTCACGAATCCCTAAGTGGGTTCCATATATTTGATTCAACCTATGTACTCTATTAACTACCCTCCATGTATTTGGAACAACTCTTGCAGATACAACATCAACGTATTGGCAAAACTCTAAACACAGAGGATTTGGTGGGAAAGAAAAGCCACATTTAACTATGAAAATAAAGGGAAACCAGTGCCCCTTAGCTAAAGAAAATAAATCACGAGGATAGTTTACTTCTTCCAAAATAACCCAAGAGGGAATGGAGAAATCAGTCTTAAACTTATCGAGTGACTCAATGGAATAAACCATGATGACTAATGCAAAGAAAGAAGAAGGAAATAAGAGATTCTTACAGGACATTAAGGAATCAGCTAAGACAGGAGGAAAAAAGACTGTCGTTGGAAGAAAACGAGAGAAAACAAGGACTCTGTAGATGAAAATGGTAAAAGTTAGAAGATAATCTCTGGTTTTACCGCCTTTATATACGACGCCTCGGGAAAAGAGAAAGGTAATGATTAAAAAGTGATGACGATTACATTTTGATGGCTGATTACAATAAAAAGGACGATAATACCTAAGCGTCTGCCAAAGTTTAAAATATTTATGAAAATGCCATTTCGCGCCTAAAGTTGTTAAACAAGATGGAAAAATTATATAAGTGTTGGAGGTTTGTAATTAACCAAGACATGAAACATTTATCCGATCAATTTTTTACAGTAAATATTCCACACTCTTGCATCGAACTTCAAGTGTGAAACATTAGGGGCTTCTGTTGATACTAAAATGAGTCAGCTGACGTGGACAAATTATATGAATACATGTGTCATACTATTTGGCATTATTTTAAGACAAATGTATATTAACAAGCTACTCAGCGTACCGAGCTACTCAGCTTGCCGACCAACTGGAAACACCGAGCAACTTACTTGGAATATTAAACATCAAGACAGGTTCAATGCTTATTGTATTACAGTCATAATCTCGTTATGTACATATGTAAATGCCTATTCGATAAATGCATTCCATCCCTTCACATTGACATCCCAAATAAATACATTATAATATCCTCACCAGCAGGACAATTGAAAACCAAGGCAAGACACCAAGAAATATAAGACAGTGGATGTAGGGCATTTCCCAAAGGCTGAACCACTTTAAAAATTCTCTTGTCTTATTTATTCACTCATATTTATATGTGATTAATTAATTAGATCAAATTTAGTTTTTACATCAACAGTAGTCTTTGTTCTAGACAAATTTCGGTCCTATCTCATCGGTTCCCCCATCACGTGTTTCACCGACCATGCGGCTTTAAAATATCTCCTTGCAAAGAAAAATGTAAAGTCGCACCTCATAAGGTGGATCCTACTCCTACAAGAGTTTAATCTCTCCATTAGAGACAAAAAAAGGAGTAAAAACGTCGTAGTATATCGCTTATCCCGGCTTTCGTTCGACGTACCTAGCGATCCTACACCCATAGACGAGTACTTTCCGAATGAATAACTCTTTGCCACATCTTCTTTGCCCTGGTTTGCGGTTATAGTCAATTACCTTATCACGGGAGCCATCCCTCCCGAGTGGACACCGTAAGATAAGAAGAGGTTCATTACTTGGTCGCGCATATTTTTCTATGACGATCCCTTCCTTTTTAAATATTATGCGGACCATATCATCCGACGGTGCGTACCGAATGATGAACTACCTAAGGTCATTCAATTCTATCATTCGGAGGCAAGTGGAGGCCACTTTTCGACGAAAAAGACAGTAGCTAAAATTATCCAAAGTGGTTTGTACTGGCCCACAATGTTCTGGGATGTGTGCAATTATTGTAAATCTTGCGACAGGTGTCAACGAATGGGGGTGATTACTCGACGAGACATGATGCCATTAACCCTGATACTCATTATTGAGATCTTTGACTACTGGGGTATTGACTTCATGGGCCCTTTTCCCCCTTCTTTTGGATACTTATACATCCTAGTGATTAGGTTTCTAAATGGGTGGAAGCTATAGCTACCAAGATGAATGATAATAAACTGGTGATTAGGCTCCTGCAAGAACACATACGTTCTCGCTTTGGTGCTCCGAAAGCGATAATTAGTGATAATGGCATGCACTTTTGCAACAGTCCATTCGTGAAGCTCATGAGAAAGTATGGTGTCATTCACAAGGTTGGAACGACCTATCACCCACAAACAAATGGGCAGGCCGAGTTAGCAAATCGCGAAATCAAGCACATTCTTGAGAGGACCGTCGATCCTAACTGGAAATATTGGTCACTTAGGTTGAACGATTCTCTATGGGCCTATCGTACTGCATATAAGAACCCACTCGGAATGTCCATGTTTCGCTTTATGTATGGAAAACCTTGCCATCTTCATGGTTAGCTAGAGCACAAATCATATTCGTCTTTAAAAAATTCATAAGTTTTTCTTCGAACGGCATGACCAATAGTCGTGCGTAGTGTAAAATTAATCCATTTTTATACCTTATTATTCTCCCGATGCATTGGAATCCCAAAACAGTCAAAAAAACACTTTGTTGAGCGAACGTCGGAAGGCCAAAACGAAATGGTTAGTATCGCCAATAAATAGATGATCTCCAAAACATTCATGAGATTTTCTTCTAAAGGAGTGACCAATAGTCGTGCATAATGTAAAATTGGAACATTTTTGTACCTAATTATATCCCCGATGCGTTGTATGTCACAAAAAAGTCAAAAACCACCTTGTTGGCCAGAATACGGATGGCCAAAACCTAAAATTTTGAGTCGCCGAGAAATAGGTCGTCTTAAAAAACTTCACGAGTTTTTCTTCGAACGACGCGATCAATAGTCATGCACAGTGTAAAATTAGTATATTTTTTACCTTATTATTTTCCCGATGCATTAGAAGACCCAAAACGTTCATAGAACACCTTGTTGCACGGACTATGGAAGGCCAAAACCAAATGGTTTGTACCGCCGATAAATAGTTCGTCTTTGAAAAATTCATGAGTTTTTCTTCTAAAGGAGTGACCAATAGTCCTACGTCGTGTAAAGTTAGAACATTTGTGTACCTAATTATATTCCCGATTCATTGTATGTCACAAAACGATCAAAACATACGTTGTTTTGTAGACTACGGATCGCCAAAACCTAAAAGAATGAGCCACCGAGAAATAGGTCGTGTTATATAAATTAACTAGTTTTTCTTCGAACATCGTGATCAATAATCGTACACAGTGTAAAATTATTACATTATTTTACCTTATTATTTACCTGATGCATTGGAAGACCCAAAACGGTCAAAAAACACCTTGTTGCACAGACTACGGAAGGTCAAAACCAAATGGTTAGTACCTCCGATAAATAGATCGTCTTCAAAAAATTCACCAGTTTTTCTTCTTAATGAGTGACCAATAGTCTTGAGTAATGTAAAATTAGAACATTTTTGTACCTAATTATATTCCTGATGCATTGTATGTCACAAAACAATCAAAAACCACCTTGTTGTGCGGAATACGGATGCCCAAAACCTAAAATTTTTAATCACCGGGAAATAGGTCTTCTTTAAAACATTCACGAGTTTTTCTTCAAATGGCATGACCAATACTCGTGCGCAGTGTAAAATTAGTACATTTTCATACCTTAGTATTTTCCCGATGCATTGAAAGACCCAAAACGATCAAAAAACACCTTGTTGCGCGGACTACGAAAGGCCAAAACCAAATTGTTTGTACCGCCGATAAATAGATCGTCTTCAAAAAATTCATGACTTTTTCATCTAAAGCAGTGACCAATAGTCGTGCGTAGTGTAAAATTAGAACATTTGCATACGTAATTTTATTCCCGATGCATTGGATGTCAAAAAATGGTCAAAACATACGTTGTTTTGCAGATTAGGGATTGCCAAAACCTAAAAGAATGAGACGCCGAGAAATAGATCGTCTTCAAAAAATTTACTAGTTTTTCTTCAAACATCGTGATCAATAATCATTAACATTGTAAAATTAGTACATTGTTTTACTTTATTATTTACCCGATGCATTGGAAGAGCCAAAATGGTCAAAAAACACCTTGTTGCACAGACTACGGAAGGCCAAAACCAAATGGTTAGTACCATCAATAAACAGATCGTCCTAAAAAAATTCACGAGTTTTTCTTCTAAATGAGTGACCAAGAGTCTTACATAACGTAAAATTAGAACATTTTTGTACCTAATTATATTCCCGATGCATTTTATGTCACAAAACAGTCACAAATCACCCTGTTGTGAGGAATACGGATGGTCAAAATCTAAAATTTTTAGTCGCCGGGAAATTGGTCGTCTTTAAAAAATTCACGAGTTTTTCTTCGAACATCGTGACCAATAGTCATGCGCAGTGTAAAATTAGTACATTTTTGTACCTTATTATTCTACCGTTGCATTGGAAACCCAAAAAAGGTAAAAAAAAAAAAACCTTGTTGGGCAGACTACGTAAGACCAAAACCTAATGGTTTGTACCGCCGATAAACAGATCTTCTTCAAAAAATTCATGAGTTTTTCTTCTAAAGGAGTGACCAATAGTCCTACATAGTGTAAAATTAGAACATTTGTGTGACTAATTATATTCTCGATGCATTGCATGTCACAAAACAGTCAAAACATACGTCGTTTTGCGGACTACGGATTGTCAAAACCTAAAAGAATGAGTCGCCTAGAAATAGGTCGTCTTCAAAAAATTCAGTAGTTTTTCTTTGAACATTGTGATCAATAATCGTGCACAGTGTAAAATTAGTACATTATTTTACCTTATTATTTACCCGATGCATTGGAATACCCAAAACGGTCAAAAAACGCCTTGTTGAACAGACTACGGAAGGGCAAAACCAAAAGGTTTGAACCGTCGATAAATAGATCATCTTTAAAAAATTCACGAGTTTTTCTTCTAAAGGAGTGACCAATAGTCGTGCCTAATGTAAAATTAGAACACTTTTGTACCTAATTATATTCCTGATGCATTGTATGTCACAAAACAGTCAAAAAACACCTTATTGTGCGGAATACGGATGGCCAAAACTTAAAATTTTTAGTCGTCGGGAAATAGGTCATCTTTAAAAATTCACGATTTTTTCTTCGAACGGCATGACCAATAGTCATGAGCAGTGTAGAATTAGTACATTTTTGTACCTTATTATTCTATCGATGCATTGGAAGCACAAAACGGTAAAAAAAACACCTTGTTGTGCGGATTACGGAAGGCCAAAACCAAGTGGTTAGTATCGCCGATAAAAAAATCGTCTTCAAAAAATTCACTAGTTTTTTTCAAAAGGAGTGACTAATTGTCGTACGTAGTGTACTATTAGAATATTTTTTGTACCTAATTATATTCCCGATGCATTGTTTGTCATAAAACAGTCAAACCATACGGTGTTGCGGATTACGAATCGCCAAAACCTAAAAGAATGAGCCACCGAGAAATAGGTCGTCTTCACAAAATTCACTATTTTTTCTTTGAACGGCGCAACGAATAGTCGTGCGTTGTGTAAATTTCGTATAATGTTTTACCTTATTATTTATCGGATGCATTAAAAGACCCAAAACGGTCAAAAACCACCTTGTTGAATAGACTACGAAAGGGGAAAACCAAAAGGTTTGAACCGCCGATAAATAGATCGTCTTCAAAAAATTCATGAGTTTTTTCTTTTGAAGGAGTGACCAATAGTCGTGAATAATGTAAAATTTGAACATTTTTATACCTAATTATATTCACGATGCATTGTATGTCACAAAGCAGTCAAAAAACACGTTGTTGTGCGGAATACGGATGGCCAAAATCTAAAAAATTTATTCGTCGGGAAATTGGTCATCTTTAAAAAATTCACGAGTTTTTCTTCGAGCGGCATGACCAATAGTCGTGCGCAGTGTAGAATTAGTATATTTTTGTACCTTATTATTCTCCCGATGCATTGGAAACCCGAAACGGTAAAAAAACACCTTGTTACGCGGACTACGGAAGGCCAAAACCAAATGGTTAGTACCGCCGATAAATAGATCATCTTCAAAATATTCACGAGTTTTTCTTCTAAAGGAGTGACCAATAGTCGTGCGTAGTATAAAATTAGAACATTTTTGTACCAAATTATATTCCCGATGCATTGCATGTCACTAAAAAGTCAAAAACCACCTTGTTGGCTGGAATACGGATGGCCAAAACCTAAAATTTTGAGTTGCCAAGAAATAGGTCATCTTCAAAATATTCATGAGTTTTTCTTCGAACGACGTGATCAATAGTCGTGCACAGTGTAAAATTAGTGTATTTTTGTACCTTATTATTTTATCGATTTATTGGAAGACCCAAAGTGGTCATAAACCACCTTGTTGCGCGGACTACGGAAGGCCAAAACCAAATGGTTTGTACCGCCAATAAATAGATCGTCTTCAAAAAATTCATGAGTTTTTCTTCTTAAGGAGTGAACAATAGTCCTGCGTAGTGGAAAATCAGAAAATTTGTGTACCTAATTATATTCTCGATGGATTTCATGTCACAAAACAGTCAAAACAAACGTCGCTTTGCGGACTACGGATCGCCAAAACCTAAAAGAATGAGCCGCCGAGAAATAGGTCGTCTTAAAAAAATTCAGTTATTTTTCTTTGAACATCGTTATCAATAATCGTTCATAGTGTAAAATTAGTACATTGTTTTACCTTATTATTTACCTGATGCATTGGAAGACCCAAAACGGTCAAAAACACCTTGTTGAACAGATTACGGAAGGGTAAAACCAAAAGGTTTGAACCACCGATAAATAGATTGTCTTCAAAAAATTCATGAGTTTTTTCTCTCTCTATCTAAAATGAAATCTTAATAAGGATAGAATCCATATTGAAAGTGCGACATCGAACCGAAGGGAAAGTTTCTTTTACTAGGTATTGGTTTTCCACGACCGATCCCCCAATTGAGCCTCGATCAAACCAACCATTCATTATGTATTCCAATCCAAGTGCCCCATCTATCTAAAGTAAAGTTAGCTCAACGGAATTCCATTCGGGATCCACTATTGGATAGAAAGTGCCTCATGGGAAGAGAATCCATTGAGAAGCTATAATACGCTCGTCCCTCGATAAGACCCTTTGATTGGGAGATGAAGTTTGGACCACCCAGCCCTATTTGTATATAGAATTTCATATCTTAGACTCTGACTAACCTAAAGGCGAGGCAATATTGAACGATTAATGGAAGAAGCCATGGATTCGCGGGATAAGACGGCCCCTGGAGTCACAGTGGAAGCTACAAAGCTCAGATAGCGCTACCTTGGCATAGGAAGACTCAGACGCCGATGAATCACATTCTAAGTGAGAACTTATGTATGGTTCTTGTCACAGGTAAGACCTGCTAACGGACGTGACATAACGGCCTTCTTCATCGAAGCACTATCGGGCAATTACTTAGAAATGAATTCCCTCAACCCCGTATTATCGACTGAATCGACCTGAAAGTAGCCAACTCCGAATCAAGCCAAGCGGAGGCCCATCCATCCACTCGACCAATCCAAATAATAGTCAAAGGGATGCGATGCCATTAGAAGAGATAGAAGTGTGAATCGCAGTACAAGGGATTTGAAAGGGGAATATGGATTGGCCGGGTAGTCTTTACTATTCTAGGGAGGTAGAGGAAGTGGAATGAAAGGACGCGCCTAAGGATGCTGGCAGAACGAAATGAAACTTAACATCATGAATATCCTTTCTTTTCTGTTCTGAACTTCAAAAGAAAGGGGTTCAAAGAGCTTCTGGGCAACTAAAAAATAGGTTAGTAATACGCTTAAGGTACTAATCCGCTAGACCAACACTAAGAAAAAGAACTCCTCTTCTTCTGCTGCAGCTGTTGGAAAGAAGGGAAGCAAAAGCCTAATCCTGATATTCCCCAATAGGGTTGATAGGAAATAGAGCTTCTAGTTCGTCTCTGATTAAATAACATATGAAGTGTAAAAGAGAATTGCATCTTCTTTAGCCCCATGAAATAGAAAAAGAAATTTGCCTCATATTACTGTGCGAAAGAAACTCGACCGACTACCTTGATAGATAGGATTCAAGCTCTTGTTAGGTTCGATAGAAAGAATGAGTGCTGCAAGGAGGAAAGGAGTGGAGGATGTGATCCCGGTAGGATGCTAAAGACTGACTTGCCCCCACTTTATGGATGTCGCAAGTCTAATCGTCTGGTACTAAATTGGTAGGGATATTGGGTACGAAAGCAAAAAGTGAATCAAAGGGAAGGCGACTTGAACCCCTATATTTTAGAAGTGAAAGAAGTCAGGAAGTAAACCTGTAACAGCTGAAAGGAACTAAAACTTTGCATCTATTGAACTATCTTCTGCAACTACAGTAAAGGTGGGAACCAGATATCGACTCAATGGGTTGGTTTACAACTTCGTGTGGAAGATCTAGGTAATCAATCAGGTAAAACAGAAAGGGAGTTTGGCTACTTGAATCAAATAAGTGCAAGACGAGGATCAGGTTTTTTGAAGGAGATACCCCCGATCTTAATGAACTAAGTTCAATAAAAGGGAATATAATCCCCATCATATCATCACCGCCAGGGAAAGCGCAGGAGAGGATAGTTCTAGCTCAATATAAAGAGATTCCGTAAAAGGGTCAAGATCTGGAATGAAGCTCATGGCAAAAGATCTTAGTGGAGTCAAGTTACTCGGCTCAGCTAAAAGGGTTATTTCGGACTTACCGGCATCTACCTTCAACAGGAAGGTCGGGAAATAGTCGATTAAGACAGAGAGGGATTCATATCCCAACCAAGAGGGATATTTTAAGCGGGAAGTAAAGTCTAAAATATGAAGAAGGAAGGGGATTCTTGCTTAATCTAGACAAGAAAATAGAATAATAATACGAATAAGGTATTATACTTGCTACCTGTCGCATTCCTAACATTCCCCACTTGAGAACATAGGAAACTTTGTTGAAGAAAGAATTAGTTTAGAGTTTCGGTATACTTACGCGAGTCAAAAATGGCATCATTTATTAAAAAGTTCTAACGTCGACAAGAGATGAGCTAAAGAGGTGGCCGGACAGTTGATCAGGCCCTACCACGTACAGACAGTAAGTAAGAGCTGCGTCGGCTTATCTAGAAAATTATATTCTTGCTACCCTAAATGCTACTACCTCTTTGCTAAGCATAAGAATGCTTGATCGAGAAAAGCAAGCAAATAAGCAGCAAGATGCAAAATATGAAGGGGTTGGAGGTAGATCCAATGACCAATTGAAGAGTTAGAGACTAAAGTATAAAGCCCTCAATTATAATCTTGCCAGTGGAATAGATTATATATACTCTCGCCGATTAAGGCAAGTTTTGTATTTCGTAAAAAAACATAGGGGTCATCCCTGGACTTAAGGAAGGAAAAACAACAAGTGCCCCTATGACTATGGTTCTAGTGAAAGCGATGAAAGTATAGCTGTGCACTAGTTGAACGGGTAAAAGTTCTCCGGAGGTCACAAATGCTATCTAAGCAGATACCGACCCTGGTCTTATCTATGGCTCCCCAACTGCTGCATTTGCGCCGGGAATAAGCTCCGGTCAAGCACTTGAGAAGGAAGGAATGGGATCGTAGGGTAAGTAATCGCCATCCTCGATCGAACCTAGGGCATCAACCGCGAGTGACCCAACTCTTATTCAAAGCCCGTGTTCCGCATTTATAGGTGGTGGAAAGACAAAGGGCGAACTAATGGGATCTGAAGTAATAGAAGGGTAGAGCAACCTTACTAATAAAGGGGACATTGAAATGGAAGGAACGCAGGCGACCCTGGCAGCGATCATCCAACCTAAGGTGCCAGCCAGGTTCGGGGTTGAAACACCCATCTACGTCTTCCTTTTGTTCATCTCCCTGCCAGGTCTGAATCTCCATAAATTATATCTCTGTCAATCGGTGAGAGCTCTACATCCAATACTGGGCCAAGAAGGAAGGGATATTCGCCCTCTGCCCATTCGTCTCTATTTATGGATTCACCAGGCGTTTATTTACCCCCGTTGCCAGAAGAGAAGGTCCTTTCGGGAAAACCTATTACTAGCCATTTTATGGGGGTTGCATCATCCGATCTCGACTTGCCCGAGTCATACTATACTAGTGAAGCCAGTTTGCAGCCACCCCATCCAGTGAAGGGGATAGCGATTCGTCCAGAGCACGCCTTAGAGCGGATACAGGTGAGGAAATAGATCTTTGTACGCTTATCAAAGTATACTCTTTTTTGGTAGGTATAGCTCCCACCGACATTCATGGGAGGAATAGCCTTTTTATCGGAGTAGTGAAGGGATTGCCTTTTTTTAAGCCCGCACGGGGTCAGCAAGCTTCCTCTCTGCTTAGGGTGGACCAACCATAAAGTGAGTCAAGAAGGATGGAACTCACTTTAGCTTCTGACTAACGTTTTTTATGTAGTTTGTGCGCATTCTCCCCTTTATTATATAGTCAAGTCGGTTCCTCGAGCTCTAATATTTTGTTAAGGGTGGCAGTCTTGCTCACTGTTGGATTAGAAACTCTCTCTTTCTTTTTAATCCATGTATCTGATCTCCTTTGCTCTTATTGAACCTACCATAAAGTCAAATTTTTTCTTTACTCACTTTAGCGTACCTTGCTAAAGTCGGAATCTATCTGACCTTGCAGAAGTCAGGGTCCATTCGTTTATTTGCACCGGTTTACGCCAGAAAGCTAGCTTGGGGGAACTCGCTTGCGCTTTAGTACTGGCTTCCAACTTTATGTATGGTTAGGCACTTACGGATTAGTGTTTGCTATCTGGAGGCATTACAAGAAAGCGAGCGGTGCAACTAGCTAGGCCTTTAGGCTTATTAAAATAAATATTCTAGTTGGGCTAGTCAGACTAAGCTAGTCAAAGAAGGAAGACACGATAAGAATCGTAACCTTGTGTCATAGGGCTGCAAAAGAACTATCGGAGAGAGGCTTTTGAGAGATATAGGTGAAGCGAATCCTTTAATTGACTATGCTAGGCGACATAAGAGTCTATTTCTCAGTGCATTTTGTTCGTGCTCTTGGTTCTGTTTGTTGGTAGTGCTTTCTTTGAATTTCTTTATAGGCAGGATAGAGTGAGGATTTCCATTAACATAAGCTTTTTGGGGTCCCTTCCTGGGTATTTACTTCTATATAAGTAGTGGAGTTTCAACCCCTTTTTAATAAAGAAAAAATTAAGGAAGAAGATGCCTTTGTTTCTTACTTTTCATGGTCTATTTCTTCCTTCATGTATCCTTGCGTAAGTCAGTAGTATTAAAGCTTAAGTATCCAGTGGAGTTGTTTGATCTTTTTATATCGAGATTACGTTGGTTTATAGTTCTGAGCTATCAAGTAAATCCTAGTGAAACAATGGGGTGGATCTTTCCGAAAGCGGATCTGTCTTATTGTTCTCTTTTGTTTAAATGGGCACTTGCTGTTTATTATCTCATAATAGTGTTGCCATGGAAGATTCTATCTCGGTGACCTTGAAGAAGGTAACTAAGAGGAAAGATGTCCCATCCATCTGCACCAGTGGTTTGTCGCTTCGAATTGCAAGAATGGCTCCTCGAGTGTTTTCAAAATGGAGGGAGCTGTCGACTTTAGGATTCTAATTCGCTCGGATTGCACTTCATGGGTCTCTGTTTTCCAACTAAGCAAGTGATAAAGGAGTAGCGGATCCCTTTGTCTGTCGCATGATAACGGGGAGGCCTTTTAGCACCGTTAGCTATAAGTCAGTCGCGGTAGTCACTCCCAAAAGTCCCATGAAGGTAAAGATAGGATCATTTGTATGCTCCATACCTATAAGAGGCGTGGGAGAGAAGGTCGAACGCTAATTCCTGACTGAAGGGCTGAGAATGAACACAAGGCTTTGAGACCAGACTCAAGAAAGCGAACGGGAACAATAACAACGGAGTGTCGTTGACTAAATACGAGATTTTTCATAAAGTACATAAGCGGGCTGCCAACGGACGATAATGAATAGTCAGACTAGCCAACTAGAGAACTTTTATTCGTACGCGATTATGCCGATGCTTATGAATGCTCATTCATATAGCTAGCCTCTGATTCAATCAAGCCCTATGCCGACCTACCGCCATTTTTTATGAAAAGAGGAATAGACATAGCCTCACGTAGAAAAACTTCACTCGGAAAAGTGTTTAGCCGATCTGAGTCCAACTGCTTATACTCTTTTTTGCCCAAAAAAAACCTATAGCCCATATATCACAGCTTGTGTTGTGGCAAAATGAAGGAACGAAAGGAGCCGATTCCCTTGCTTGCTTACCGGACAAGAAGGATTAGACTTTAGACCACAAATGCACTACAGCGAACATGGAGAAACAAACCTAAGTCACTATTGTATTACGAACCATAAGGAACACTAGCACTACTAGTGACTGGCTAACAAATAGATAGAACACTCTTTCCTATCCAGGCAAGTATCACGGTATGGATATGGATTCTAACTCTAGCATACTGCTCCATACAGAGTAAGGATTCAGGGATTTCAAACACTCTAATGGACTATAACGAGCTAAGTAGTGTATTACAAAATCCCTGAGTGACTCTTGGCTGCCTTTATGGTACTACAGAAGAGGTTTGGAACCCCTCTCTATTTGATATGGTAATGAATGACATCTTCTGCAAGACTGCAATTCCTCAGATATGGCCTTCTGCCCCATTGACTAAGAGGGGGATCCTTGTTGCCTCATTATCATTTTGCGTCATAAGGGCAATGCTATTTTCATTTAAACATAGGGTTTAACAGCGCCTTCACCAAAGAAATTATGAACCGCTGCTCGCCTATCTCTTAAAGGGAGGCCAAGTCATCTTCAATAATCTTCCAACAGTGAGAATAAAAAAGACCTAAGAATCCATCCAGGATAGGGGTGACACAGCCCCCAACCAAGGGAGTGGTTACGTCCAGTATGTCCCCCCTTATTCCTCATAATCCACTAGTGGATAAGAGAAAGTAAGCAGCACCTTATATAGGTTGGCCGGGGCTTGAAGAAGCGAGCTTCTCTCAGAGAATGCCATTGCATGCTAGCCTAGCTTGCTAACATTATTCCGTTGGGCGTTATGTTAGTTGTAGCGCGCCTTTCTTCCTTCTCTCACTTCGGAAAGATTTAGCAGTCTTTTCTTATGATGACCTAGTCGAGAGAGTACTACATCGGTGTAAAAGATTTAGTTGGATCTGTGAGGTTGGTTATAGTAAGGCCTGGCTGGAAAGTGTTCTTGCCTATATCATTAGCTCGGGTAGTCCCCGTTTCTGGTCTCTTATCGATGGAGTCGTTTGGCACCTCGATGTCGACTCATCACATCCTGGGGTTAAAAAAGTTCCCAAGGGTTCGGTTATTCATCGATTTAAGTGGTACGTGAGTTGGGTTTAGAATGTCGTGAGACAGTTCGGTTCCTATCTACCGTTGGTGTTAAATAGAGAACTGTCCTTCCCACGCCGCCTTCTAAGCCACGCGAGTATACAATGATAACTTCTGAACACTCATGCTCGATCGTGAGGCTTCCTATTGAACGCCCGATGGACCTTGATCCGACCCGAGCTATACAAAAATGAGATCCCCCTTGATCTTTGCTGGATGTGCTTGACGGTCCCCCATAACTCGCTCACTTGAAGCACGAGTGGAACGATAAGGCTTATAGTGAGCAGGACTCTTGCATGCTTACAGTCATGAAGCATGCTTTACTGATATGGACTCTTATCATTTTATCCGAATCTTTGTCTTGATCTTACTTTCCCTACTAGATTGACTGAGTCTGCTGACTTGGACTAAAGCTACTATAAAGTCTTTTTTAGGTATGTATTGCAATGAGCTACAATTGGGGATTTCCACAACCTCTTCCTTTAGGGGAGAGCACTAAGAGGGAACCATTTATTCATGCTCGCCTGGTTCTGATCTTGCTTCCTTCTTTTCGCATTCCTGGCGTCTCTCTTCGCTCGTATGATTTATGGCCTTTATCTCCACCCTTCAATCTTTCTAAATAAATTTAATATCTCCTTAAAAATGAAACTTGACTTTGAGAAATAAGCTGCAAGGGTGCTAAACCTTCCGTTTTCTCGCTTATTCGCTAATTCCACTTCCACAAACCGGCACTAGCTCCGTAACCAGAACTAAAACATGTGTGTCCTATTTCCCTTACTATAAGTCCAATCCCTTAAAATAGTTACCTTCGGATCAATATAAAGGTATATTGTTTCCTTCTATTCCATAGCCTCACCTTCTTTCCTTTCCGGTGGAAATGTAACAAATAAATAAAGGAATCAAGGGTCTCAAACCTTATTATATAATCGAAAACTGTGTGGCATCAAATCAAAAAGGACGGTTTATCGACCTATACAATTGGTGGGTATGGTTCGCTCACTAATTCAAGCCCTTACAGAACGCATCACTTTCACTGCGGTTTCATTGAAAAGTTAGCAACGAAAGCGCTTTTCACCTTATTTAAAGAGAGAGTTACGCTTGACTTGAAAGTCCGTCCTGCTTTAGAGCAGAGGGAATGGATTCAGTCAACTCTCCGAATCTTGGGCGAGCTAGGTTCAATGAAATCTTTGTCTTGCAGAGAGGTAGATGATTACTTGAACTCCAGTTTCAGGGCAGGGCGTAAGGAAAGGGGATCTTGAATCAAAGAGTTCCTGTCCGACAAGCGAAGTAGAAAAAGTATGATTCTTGCTCTTCTCTAGTGGTATCGGCTTTTGGGTAGTGGTAGGTTCAGTCAATGAAACTCGCATTTAGGCTCGCATAGTAAACTCCGCTCTTACTCACTCTAGGGACCTAAGGAGAGTTAGGGGTAACAGAATGGGGTGTCTACACTTGGCTTAGGGCTCTAATGGAGTCTTCTTCTTCCTTGGTTCTCTCTCTATTTTTCTCTCCTTCTCACGTAAGTTGAAACATACAGACCAATAACCCTCAATGCTTTTAACTTAACCCAATTTTCGTCCATTTAATTACCCAAAAATTCCTAAAGACCAAAATACCCCTCTAGGGTGTCATTTTGGGCTAAAATGCCCCGAACTCCAAATAAAATACCCGAGTAGTGTTTTCTGACTATTTCAACCCTTTCGGACACTCTGGCGCACTCAAAATAGTCATTCGAGTTATATAAAAATAATTTATCTTTTTAACCTCCAAATACATACCGGTGACGCGACTCATACGCGTGTTCCAACTAATTATAACATGACTGCCATGTATCTCATCCCGGACATAATATTACTTCGATAATTACTAACTCTCGTCACGTTAGTAATTATTACCATTAAATTGGATTAATTACAAATTAAATTTTTTCCCTTTAAATTAATTAATCCCCATTTTCCATAATTTCATAATAAAATAAATATGCGTGAAAATACGGGGTATAACACCTATTGACTAGTCAAAAGAATATGTTATAATGCTAATTTCAATAGAAAGATTAAATAGACTTCATATCTATGGATGTAAAAACACATTTGTTTAATTATGAATTGAATGAGGAAATATATATGGAAAAACCCAAATGAGTCATTGCTTTTTGAGAAGAAAATAAAGTTTATAGATTATTCAAATCGCTTTATGGATTAAAACATGTTCTTAAATAATAACATGAGTAATATGGCTTTTGGAAGTGAAGCAGTGATACCTATTGAATTGGGACTACCTACCCACAGGGTTCTCAATTTGAATTCTCCAGTGAGTGATTTGATGAGGATATTGGATTTGGATGTGTTAGAAGAGGTGCGGGAAGATGCAGCAATAAGAAATGCAGCATAGTAGTAGCGAACTCCCATGTTTTACAATAAAAGGGTAAAGAGAAATGCGATCTGAAAGAAGGTGATTATGTTCTCAAATAGGTCATTCAGAAGCATAACAAGTTGGAGGCTAATTGGCATGGGCCATATCGTATCACGTCACTTGTTCGACCAGGTACTTATAGAATTCAAACTCTGGAAGGGGACAAATTCAGAAATGCCTGGAATGCAGAGCACCTACGAAAATATTATCAGTAATGTATTAGCCAATGTACTCAAATTTTCTCCATAGGAATGAAATTTTGTTTTCCCAATTTGTTTGATTTTTTTTTCGGAGTACTAGTGCTACACACTACACACTTAACAACATTCGAAAAATTAACAACCACCAGCTAAACGTTGGTCGGCATCAACAACCATCAGCTAAAAGTTTTGTTTTCCCAATTTGTTTGATTTTTTTTTCGGAGTACTAGTGCTACACACTACACACTTAACAACATTCGAAAAATTAACAACCACCAGCTAAACGTTGGTCGGCATCAACAACCATCAGCTAAAAGTTAGCCGGCATCAACAACCACCAGCTAAATGTTGGTCGGAACCAATAAAGACACCAATAATATTGGTCGTCATATGAAAATAATCAAGCAAGACATGTCATGCTTGATTATTATATCGGTGACCCAAAATGCATCTAAACTAAGCAGGAACATGGGATAAATATTCCATTGCTTAGGCACCTATGGATGATCAAAAGATCATTACAACGAGGCAGCAATATGGGATAAATATTCCATTGCCTAGGCACTTATGTGTGATTATCACTACACCAAATCCTGCGAATGGTCACGCCCAGTGGGTCACGGCCCAAGTCCGCGACCAGCTCGTCGCGGACTTGGGCCGTGACCCACTCAATATTTGGCGTGACCATATTTATTACCACACTAAATTATTGATGCTCGGGAAGTTATCACGGACTTGGGCCGTGACCACTGTCATCGCGGACTTGGGCCGTGACCATCTTGGCGCCAAACTCGCGCCAAAATTCCCTCCAAGCTTGGTCGCGAGTGGGTCACGGCCCAAGTCCGTGACCCATAACATGATGACGAAGAGAATACACACATTGAGGGTCACGGCTATGGGCGTGACCAAAGATCATTCAGGAAGCAGGGTTGATGTGAAGAGGGTTGTGCATAGTGGGTCACGACTCTAGGCCGTGACCAGGTGTAAGTGGTGTGAGTCACGGCTATTTGCCGTGACCAATACTCAAGCAGGTAGTAGGGTGGAAACATAGTTCAATTAGGTCAGTTTTCACATTTTCAGTCCAATTGATTGATTAGGCTAGTTTAAGTTGATACTATATACAATTTTATAAAGTTCTGTTTTTTTTTCTTTTATAATTTTTTTGGGTAAATTACACCAAACCTCCTGAACTATCTTTGACGTAACCTACATGTCAATGGCCTAAAAATAAAAACAAATATGATTTCTAGAAAGAGGAACAAAGAATTTCTTATATTTCAAGAATAGAAGTTGTTTTCAAATGAAGACTACGAAGTTATTTTTGGGTGGGTTATTACTTGCTAATCAAGTAATTACCGAAAATGACCAAAAATGTCAAATACTAGTAAAAGCATACTTAATTAGTCCCAAACATGCTTGGAGACCAATTAAAAGGCTAAAAAGAAAATAAAAGAACTAAAATAAAAAAAAAAAGACTAATACAAAATATTAAAAATGACAATTAACCCTAATATGACCCATTTCCATCACTCTCCCCATTTTCGAAAACGTTCGTCCTCAAACTTGAAGAGTAAGCGGTCAACATAGTTAGGCGTCCATCCAATAATTCTTCAATTTGATATGGTAGGTGCCCTCGTACGTGACTTGCGTACCTACTTTCAAGAAACCCAATTTTTTTTGGCAAGAAATGCAAGGGTTTAGGCTTTCTTGATTTTTTGGGAATTCTAAGGGTTTCGGAGTGCTCTGTTATTCTGGTGAGACCTGGGTTTTCAACGGGGGTGTGATTTACGACGCTGAAGAGTTCGAGAGTCTCAGAATTTAGGTCGAGACCTCCCTGAATGTGATTGCTAGCTGGAGTTGTTGCAGCACGGGTCGGCATGTACACCATAACCGAAATTTTTTGGCAGAATTGATCTCCCGATGGACAATGAGACGTTCAATGATCTGGACAAGGCCGAGGGGTTCTACTGTGATGGTCTCTTTTCCGTGCCCTTTAGGGCTAGGTTCTGGTGACTCGTTCGTGGTGTTAGGGTTTTGAAACTTGGAGAATTGTTCCATTAGGGCTTCAAATCGCTCTTGTTACTTTTGTAACATCTTTTCTATTATCCAATCGTTCTTCTCTTCCATTCTTGATATTTTCTCTCTCAATTCTTGATATATAAATCACTACAACTAGACAAAAACATGGGGAAAAAGTTCCATTGTCTAGGCATCAAATTAAAGAGGAAAATTGTCCATAAATCGTATACAGGTCAGATAAATGATCCATCATCCTTAATAGTAAATTACTAAATATCATACTGTTGATACAATAATTGACAGAATAAACATTGATAAATTGTATCAGAAGAAAATTTTCTTCATTTTACAACAATTGTGACTAACAAAAATACAAACAAACTATTCTATTGGTCTTTTTCCTTTTGATTTTGCTACAGGATCCATTCCAGTTGAAGTATCATCTAAAGCATAAGGAGAGTTGATAAAATTTAAGTTCTGAAGCATCCTTGTGTTACTAGAACTTGGTCAGCTCAACGAATGGCGAGGTCGGGAGATCTCAAATTCCTCATATAACTCATAGTTACCCAAGTATTTCTTGATCAAACATTGATGAATATATTGAACTGAGATTCAACCAATGTCAAGTTTGAATTGAGGTTCTCGATCGTCAAGATATCCATGCTCATACCAGAACCACAATTCATTTTTCTTATCGGCCTTTCATCACAGTGAGTGCATTCAGCCAACCCCATTTATATCCTTCATCGTTTGCTTTCTTCAATCTGGCATCAAGGTGTACCAAGGCTTCATTGTATACCTCCATCCAAAACTCTCCGGGATACTTATGGAATTCATAAGTTAGTCATTTAACACGGTGATAAAGTCTTGTCATCACACTTTCCTTATTCTACAGTAAAGAGCTCTAAGTAGATAGCTGTTCTGTAAAAGCCTGAATCTTTTGGGACATCTCAGCCAAAGCTTGATTTTTTTTCTTTCAATTGAGCATCTTGATTCTCCAAGGCTTATCGAGTTCTAGTTTCTTCAATATTACTCCGAGGAGTGGATGTACTCCGAGGAGTGGATGTTGGTCTGACCCTTTTCAGAGTTTCCACCTCCTCTCTTAATGAAGCATTTTAGGTTTCTACGAATTAAATACCTTCATCATTACTTGGAACTATGGCTCCAAAGGTAGAAGCATATTTCATTTATCTCAACTCTTCTCTAAAGTCATTGTTCTCTTCCTCCAAAAACTTGACAATGATCCTATTCTCCTCAATTTTAAATCTTAACACACTTTCTCTCTTATTATAAGCATAAATAAATGTATCATAGCCCCGAGTAGCACTCAAATGTTGATACTTCTTCTCATAACCTTTATGAAGAAGAGCACTGGCTTCATTATGTTGCTCTTGAATCTATTTAATCATTTTGTAGTAAGCTACATCATTTTTCACTACTCGGTCAATAAGGCATTTTAAGTATTAGTAAGATATAATTGCTTTCTCGAAGGCATTGGGACCAAAGATATCTATTATTTGTTCCTCTGTAAAATCTGCACGACCAACTTTGAAGTAATCTGTGCATTTATTCATCAACTTTATATCATGAGCTGACAACAGTTCCATTATGGCAATAAACTAGCAAAGAAAAGTAAAAACGGATCAACAACAGATGTATTGAAAGGCGTAAGAAGAGTTCAGATGAGAAACAAGACAATTTTATTG
Organism: Sambucus nigra; assembly: GCA_949130495.1. Taxonomy (NCBI): domain Eukaryota; kingdom Viridiplantae; phylum Streptophyta; class Magnoliopsida; order Dipsacales; family Adoxaceae; genus Sambucus; species Sambucus nigra. Next base: position 13,167,072 of record OX422224.1, read on the forward strand.
ATAAAAATGAATGGGAGTACAACTAGAGGTACAAAACAAAGGAAAAATAAGTAAACGAAACTGTTGCATAACTTTACACCTTCTCCTTGTCCTTTGTAACCTTCTCAGCAGATTGTGCAGTAGAGAACGGGGGCTGAGGTTGCTCGGTAGAAGGAGTTGGTTGTTGAGGTTGTTCGGAGGGAAGCTGATGATGTTCGAAATAAGGTATTTTTGTTAAGCTTGCTTGGAGGACTGAGGAAGAACAACATAAGGTATTGGCTCCACAATCATCAAAGAAGATTCATCAGATCCAGCTTCATCTTCATCTTCTTCTCCAATGGAAGGAGGAGGACCATGGGTATGTTTCTGAAATAATTTAGATTCTTCAGCAATGCCCAACTATTTTAGAGCTACCACGCATCCATCCCTGAAGAATTTCAAGCCTGCATACTCAATTTAAGCAGAGGCAGTAGCAAAAGCCTTGTTCCACCCTTTGTCCCAGCCAGAGCTAAAGGACCCCTTAACTGCAGACTTCCTCTTCGTCTTCTCCAAAAATAGCTTCGCCTTAAATTGAGTAGAAAGGTCTTCAGCAGACTTTGCCCTCTGCTCAATATCTTTCTTATGTCGTTCAGCCTCTTCAAGCTTGCATTCAAATTTTTCGTTGTTCGCAACAGTATTATAAAAAATTTCTTCTATCTCTTTTGCCCTCCGATCAGCTTCCCGGGCAGCATCTTCAGCTTTCTACTGAGCCTTTTTGGCATCTTTTATTTTGTTCTCCCACGAGGCTTTATCAGCCTCATATTTCTGATGGGAGTCCTCAAGGGATTTGGGCAAGCCACTAAAGGCTTCATCTAAATGGTTAGAAAAATAGGAAGCCTTAAGAGCTTCATCTTTCTCCAGTATATTATTGAAATATACCAAAAACTACAAGATAAATAATTTCAAGTTAGTAAGTGAAAACACAAAGATAAGATGAAAAGTTAGAGAATGGAAACACTTATTGAGGCAAGGTGTTGGGCAGCCAAATCAGTGACTTTTCCCCGAGAAGAAGAAGTCTTAGCAGCTCGGTTGCCTGGAAGAGTTCCAGACCAAATCAGTTTTCGGGACAAACCAGGAGTAATGAATGCTGCAGGACCAGCAGCCAAAGAAGGTAATTCAACCCTAGAAGGTTGAGCAGCAACAACATCAATGGGCCTTTCAGCAAGACCGCTTCTTAGTCTTCTTAAAGGGACAACCCCATCAATCAAAGTTGTTGTCTCTTTAAACAACGGTGCTGCCTCTTTTTGGGCATCAAGGGTCTTTTTGGTGGCCTCTTTAACAGATGAATTTACCTTCCCAGATGGAGAAACATCCATTTGCTTAGTCCCTTCAGCTGGGACATCCTTTTTTTGTTTCTTTTCCCCTTTATCACCAGGGGAGCTCTTGTCAAAGAAATCTGGAACTTTCCTCTTTTTCGTCATTAGGTCAGCAATAGTAGACAAATTAGAAGTGATAATGACTAAGTCAGAAGAAGATTCTTCAATAGATGAAGAAGATGATGTATCTTGCTCAAGATCAATCACCAGAGTAGGTGGAGCAACAAGCCGATTAATGAATGAGGAGTCAAAGTTCTTGTATTCCAATAAATAGGAAGCATATCTCACATGTTCCCCAGCAACAGATTGTTGAATACTTCAAATAAATTTTAGCTCTTTTATGTTTATATCACTCTCCTTTGGGGGTTTTCTTTTACTCTTAACTGCAAATAAAAATTACAAAATTAAAAGCATAAGTCAGTGAAGCATTTTATCAAATAAAAACAGAGTAAGTTTAAAAAATAGAAAACAACCTATCCCATTGCCACAAGGCGGACATATGGGACCTTGGTATACATCATCACCATTTAATGGGGGGTGTTGCCAATTTTTTTACCACAAACCCATGATCAACATAATCTCTATTAGAATCAAGTAGGTTGACCACTAAAGCCCTATTAGCAAACCTAGTTTTTAAATAAAATGTGGTGTCACTTGTGACCCATTTATAACAAAACATCATTTCACGAATCCCTAAGTGGGTTCCATATATTTGATTCAACCTATGTACTCTATTAACTACCCTCCATGTATTTGGAACAACTCTTGCAGATACAACATCAACGTATTGGCAAAACTCTAAACACAGAGGATTTGGTGGGAAAGAAAAGCCACATTTAACTATGAAAATAAAGGGAAACCAGTGCCCCTTAGCTAAAGAAAATAAATCACGAGGATAGTTTACTTCTTCCAAAATAACCCAAGAGGGAATGGAGAAATCAGTCTTAAACTTATCGAGTGACTCAATGGAATAAACCATGATGACTAATGCAAAGAAAGAAGAAGGAAATAAGAGATTCTTACAGGACATTAAGGAATCAGCTAAGACAGGAGAAAAAAAGACTGTCGTTGGAAGAAAACGAGAGAAAACAAGGACTCTGTAGATGAAAATGGTAAAAGTTAGAAGATAATCTCTGGTTTTACCGCCTTTATATACGACGCCTCGGGAAAAGAGAAAGGTAATGATTAAAAAGTGATGACGATTACATTTTGACGGCTGATTACAATAAAAAGGACGATAATACCTAAGCGTCTGCCAAAGTTTAAAATATTTATGAAAATGCCATTTCGCGCCTAAAGTTGTTAAACAAGATGGAAAAATTATATAAGTGTTGGAGGTTTGTAATTAACCAAGACATGAAACATTTATCCGATCAATTTTTTACAGTAAATATTCCACACTCTTGCATCGAACTTCAAGTGTGAAACATTAGGGGCTTCTGTTGATACTAAAATGAGTCAGCTGACGTGGAAAAATTATATGAATACATGTGTCATACTATTTGGCATTATTTTAAGACAAATGTATATTAACAAGCTACTCAGCGTACCGAGCTACTCAGCGTACCGACCAACTGGAAACACCGAGCAACTTACTTGGAATATTAAACATCAAGACAGGTTCAATGCTTATTGTATTACAGTCATAATCTCGTTATGTACATATGTAAATGCCTATTCGATAAATGCATTCCATCCCTTCACATTGACATCCCAAATAAATACATTATAATATCCTCACCAGCAGGACAATTGAAAACCAAGGCAAGACACCAAGAAATATAAGACAGTGGATGTAGGGCATTTCCTAAAGGCTGAACCACTTTAAAAATTCTCTTGTCTTATTTATTCACTCATATTTATATGTGATTAATTAATTAGATCAAATTTAGTTTTTACATCAACAGTAGTCTTTGTTCTAGACAAATTTCGGTCCTATCTCATCGGTTCCCCCATCACGTGTTTCACCGACCATGCGGCTTTAAAATATCTCCTTGCAAAGAAAAATGTAAAGTCGCACCTCATAAGGTGGATCCTACTCCTACAAGAGTTTAATCTCTCCATTAGAGACAAAAAAAGGAGTAAAAACGTCGTAGTATATCACTTATCCCGGCTTTCGTTCGACGTACCTAGCGATCCTACACCCATAGACGAGTACTTTCCGAATGAATAACTCTTTGCCACATCTTCTTTGCCCTGGTTTGCGGTTATAGTCAATTACCTTATCACGGGAGCCATCCCTCCCGAGTGGACACCGTAAGATAAGAAGAGGTTCATTACTTGGTCGCGCATATTTTTCTATGACGATCCCTTCCTTTTTAAATATTATGCGGACCATATCATCCGACGGTGCGTACCGAATGATGAACTACCTAAGGTCATTCAATTCTATCATTCGGAGGCAAGTGGAGGCCACTTTTCGACGAAAAAGACAGTAGCTAAAATTATCCAAAGTGGTTTGTACTGGCCCACAATGTTCTGGGATGTGTGCAATTATTGTAAATCTTGCGACAGGTGTCAACGAATGGGGGTGATTACTCGACGAGACATGATGCCATTAACCCTGATACTCATTATTGAGATCTTTGACTACTGGGGTATTGACTTCATGGGCCCTTTTCCCCCTTCTTTTGGATACTTATACATCCTAGTGATTAGGTTTCTAAATGGGTGGAAGCTATAGCTACCAAGATGAATGATAATAAACTGGTGATTAGGCTCCTGCAAGAACACATACGTTCTCGCTTTGGTGCTCCGAAAGCGATAATTAGTGATAATGGCATGCACTTTTGCAACAGTCCATTCGTGAAGCTCATGAGAAAGTATGGTGTCATTCACAAGGTTGGAACGACCTATCACCCACAAACAAATGGGCAGGCCGAGTTAGCAAATCGCGAAATCAAGCACATTCTTGAGAGGACCGTCGATCCTAACTGGAAATATTGGTCACTTAGGTTGAACGATTCTCTATGGGCCTATCGTACTGCATATAAGAACCCACTCGGAATGTCCATGTTTCGCTTTATGTATGGAAAACCTTGCCATCTTCATGGTTAGCTAGAGCACAAATCATATTCGTCTTTAAAAAATTCATAAGTTTTTCTTCGAACGGCATGACCAATAGTCGTGCGTAGTGTAAAATTAATCCATTTTTATACCTTATTATTCTCCCGATGCATTGGAATCCCAAAACAGTCAAAAAAACACTTTGTTGAGCGAACGTCGGAAGGCCAAAACGAAATGGTTAGTATCGCCAATAAATAGATGATCTCCAAAACATTCATGAGATTTTCTTCTAAAGGAGTGACCAATAGTCGTGCATAATGTAAAATTGGAACATTTTTGTACCTAATTATATCCCCGATGCGTTGTATGTCACAAAAAAGTCAAAAACCACCTTGTTGGCCAGAATACGGATGGCCAAAACCTAAAATTTTGAGTCGCCGAGAAATAGGTCGTCTTAAAAAACTTCACGAGTTTTTCTTCGAACGACGCGATCAATAGTCATGCACAGTGTAAAATTAGTATATTTTTTACCTTATTATTTTCCCGATGCATTAGAAGACCCAAAACGTTCATAGAACACCTTGTTGCACGGACTATGGAAGGCCAAAACCAAATGGTTTGTACCGCCGATAAATAGTTCGTCTTTGAAAAATTCATGAGTTTTTCTTCTAAAGGAGTGACCAATAGTCCTACGTCGTGTAAAGTTAGAACATTTGTGTACCTAATTATATTCCCGATTCATTGTATGTCACAAAACGATCAAAACATACGTTGTTTTGTAGACTACGGATCGCCAAAACCTAAAAGAATGAGCCACCGAGAAATAGGTCGTGTTATATAAATTAACTAGTTTTTCTTCGAACATCGTGATCAATAATCGTACACAGTGTAAAATTATTACATTATTTTACCTTATTATTTACCTGATGCATTGGAAGACCCAAAACGGTCAAAAAACACCTTGTTGCACAGACTACGGAAGGTCAAAACCAAATGGTTAGTACCTCCGATAAATAGATCGTCTTCAAAAAATTCACCAGTTTTTCTTCTTAATGAGTGACCAATAGTCTTGAGTAATGTAAAATTAGAACATTTTTGTACCTAATTATATTCCTGATGCATTGTATGTCACAAAACAATCAAAAACCACCTTGTTGTGCGGAATACGGATGCCCAAAACCTAAAATTTTTAATCACCGGGAAATAGGTCTTCTTTAAAACATTCACGAGTTTTTCTTCAAATGGCATGACCAATACTCGTGCGCAGTGTAAAATTAGTACATTTTCATACCTTAGTATTTTCCCGATGCATTGAAAGACCCAAAACGATCAAAAAACACCTTGTTGCGCGGACTACGAAAGGCCAAAACCAAATTGTTTGTACCGCCGATAAATAGATCGTCTTCAAAAAATTCATGACTTTTTCATCTAAAGCAGTGACCAATAGTCGTGCGTAGTGTAAAATTAGAACATTTGCATACGTAATTTTATTCCCGATGCATTGGATGTCAAAAAATGGTCAAAACATACGTTGTTTTGCAGATTAGGGATTGCCAAAACCTAAAAGAATGAGACGCCGAGAAATAGATCGTCTTCAAAAAATTTACTAGTTTTTCTTCAAACATCGTGATCAATAATCATTAACATTGTAAAATTAGTACATTGTTTTACTTTATTATTTACCCGATGCATTGGAAGAGCCAAAATGGTCAAAAAACACCTTGTTGCACAGACTACGGAAGGCCAAAACCAAATGGTTAGTACCATCAATAAACAGATCGTCCTAAAAAAATTCACGAGTTTTTCTTCTAAATGAGTGACCAAGAGTCTTACATAACGTAAAATTAGAACATTTTTGTACCTAATTATATTCCCGATGCATTTTATGTCACAAAACAGTCACAAATCACCCTGTTGTGAGGAATACGGATGGTCAAAATCTAAAATTTTTAGTCGCCGGGAAATTGGTCGTCTTTAAAAAATTCACGAGTTTTTCTTCGAACATCGTGACCAATAGTCATGCGCAGTGTAAAATTAGTACATTTTTGTACCTTATTATTCTACCGTTGCATTGGAAACCCAAAAAAGGTAAAAAAAAAAAACCTTGTTGGGCAGACTACGTAAGACCAAAACCTAATGGTTTGTACCGCCGATAAACAGATCTTCTTCAAAAAATTCATGAGTTTTTCTTCTAAAGGAGTGACCAATAGTCCTACATAGTGTAAAATTAGAACATTTGTGTGACTAATTATATTCTCGATGCATTGCATGTCACAAAACAGTCAAAACATACGTCGTTTTGCGGACTACGGATTGTCAAAACCTAAAAGAATGAGTCGCCTAGAAATAGGTCGTCTTCAAAAAATTCAGTAGTTTTTCTTTGAACATTGAGATCAATAATCGTGCACAGTGTAAAATTAGTACATTATTTTACCTTATTATTTACCCGATGCATTGGAATACCCAAAACGGTCAAAAAACGCCTTGTTGAACAGACTACGGAAGGGCAAAACCAAAAGGTTTGAACCGTCGATAAATAGATCATCTTTAAAAAATTCACGAGTTTTTCTTCTAAAGGAGTGACCAATAGTCGTGCCTAATGTAAAATTAGAACACTTTTGTACCTAATTATATTCCTGATGCATTGTATGTCACAAAACAGTCAAAAAACACCTTATTGTGCGGAATACGGATGGCCAAAACTTAAAATTTTTAGTCGTCGGGAAATAGGTCATCTTTAAAAATTCACGATTTTTTCTTCGAACGGCATGACCAATAGTCATGAGCAGTGTAGAATTAGTACATTTTTGTACCTTATTATTCTATCGATGCATTGGAAGCACAAAACGGTAAAAAAAACACCTTGTTGTGCGGATTACGAAAGGCCAAAACCAAGTGGTTAGTATCGCCGATAAAAAAATCGTCTTCAAAAAATTCACTAGTTTTTTTCAAAAGGAGTGACTAATTGTCGTACGTAGTGTACTATTAGAATATTTTTTGTACCTAATTATATTCCCGATGCATTGTTTGTCATAAAACAGTCAAACCATACGGTGTTGCGGATTACGAATCGCCAAAACCTAAAAGAATGAGCCACCGAGAAATAGGTCGTCTTCACAAAATTCACTATCTTTTCTTTGAACGGCGCAACGAATAGTCGTGCGTTGTGTAAATTTCGTATAATGTTTTACCTTATTATTTATCGGATGCATTAAAAGACCCAAAACGGTCAAAAACCACCTTGTTGAATAGACTACGAAAGGGGAAAACCAAAAGGTTTGAACCGCCGATAAATAGATCGTCTTCAAAAAATTCATGAGTTTTTTCTTTTGAAGGAGTGACCAATAGTCGTGAATAATGTAAAATTTGAACATTTTTATACCTAATTATATTCACGATGCATTGTATGTCACAAAGCAGTCAAAAAACACGTTGTTGTGCGGAATACGGATGGCCAAAATCTAAAAAATTTATTCGTCGGGAAATTGGTCATCTTTAAAAAATTCACGAGTTTTTCTTCGAGCGGCATGACCAATAGTCGTGCGCAGTGTAGAATTAGTATATTTTTGTACCTTATTATTCTCCCGATGCATTGGAAACCCGAAACGGTAAAAAAACACCTTGTTACGCGGACTACGGAAGGCCAAAACCAAATGGTTAGTACCGCCAATAAATAGATCATCTTCAAAATATTCACGAGTTTTTCTTCTAAAGGAGTGACCAATAGTCGTGCGTAGTATAAAATTAGAACATTTTTGTACCAAATTATATTCCCGATGCATTGCATGTCACTAAAAAGTCAAAAACCACCTTGTTGGCTGGAATACGGATGGCCAAAACCTAAAATTTTGAGTTGCCAAGAAATAGGTCATCTTCAAATTATTCATGAGTTTTTCTTCGAACGACGTGATCAATAGTCGTGCACAGTGTAAAATTAGTGTATTTTTGTACCTTATTATTTTATCGATTTATTGGAAGACCCAAAGTGGTCATAAACCACCTTGTTGCGCGGACTACGGAAGGCCAAAACCAAATGGTTTGTACCGCCAATAAATAGATCGTCTTCAAAAAATTCATGAGTTTTTCTTCTTAAGGAGTGAACAATAGTCCTGCGTAGTGGAAAATCAGAAAATTTGTGTACCTAATTATATTCTCGATGGATTTCATGTCACAAAACAGTCAAAACAAACGTCGCTTTGCGGACTACGGATCGCCAAAACCTAAAAGAATGAGCCGCCGAGAAATAGGTCGTCTTAAAAAAATTCAGTTATTTTTCTTTGAACATCGTTATCAATAATCGTTCATAGTGTAAAATTAGTACATTGTTTTACCTTATTATTTACCTGATGCATTGGAAGACCCAAAACGGTCAAAAACACCTTGTTGAACAGATTACGGAAGGGGAAAACCAAAAGGTTTGAACCACCGATAAATAGATTGTCTTCAAAAAATTCATGACTTTTTTCTCTCTCTATCTAAAATGAAATCTTAATAAGGATAGAATCCATATTGAAAGTGCGACATCGAACCGAAGGGAAAGTTTCTTTTACTAGGTATTGGTTTTCCACGACCGATCCCCCAATTGAGCCTCGATCAAACCAACCATTCATTATGTATTCCAATCCAAGTGCCCCATCTATCTAAAGTAAAGTTAGCTCAACGGAATTCCATTCGGGATCCACTATTGGATAGAAAGTGCCTCATGGGAAGAGAATCCATTGAGAAGCTATAATACGCTCGTCCCTCGATAAGACCCTTTGATTGGGAGATGAAGTTTGGACCACCCAGCCCTATTTGTATATAGAATTTCATATCTTAGACTCTGACTAACCTAAAGGCGAGGCAATATTGAACGATTAATGGAAGAAGCCATGGATTCGCGGGATAAGACGGCCCCTGGAGTCACAGTGGAAGCTACAAAGCTCAGATAGCGCTACCTTGGCATAGGAAGACTCAGACGCCGATGAATCACATTCTAAGTGAGAACTTATGTATGGTTCTTGTCACAGGTAAGACCTGCTAACGGACGTGACATAACGGCCTTCTTCATCGAAGCACTATCGGGCAATTACTTAGAAATGAATTCCCTCAACCTCGTATTATCGACTGAATCGACCTGAAAGTAGCCAACTCCGAATCAAGCCAAGTGGAGGCCCATCCATCCACTCGACCAATCCAAATAATAGTCAAAGGGATGCGATGCCATTAGAAGAGATAGAAGTGTGAATCGCAGTACAAGGGATTTGAAAGGGGAATATGGATTGGCCGGGTAGTCTTTACTATTCTAGGGAGGTAGAGGAAGTGGAATGAAAGGACGCGCCTAAGGATGCTGGCAGAACGAAATGAAACTTAACATCATGAATATCCTTTCTTTTCTGTTCTGAACTTCAAAAGAAAGGGGTTCAAAGAGCTTCTGGGCAACTAAAAAATAGGTTAGTAATACGCTTAAGGTACTAATCCGCTAGACCAACACTAAGAAAAAGAACTCCTCTTCTTCTGCTGCAGCTGTTGGAAAGAAGGGAAGCAAAAGCCTAATCCTGATATTCCCCAATAGGGTTGATAGGAAATAGAGCTTCTAGTTCGTCTCTGATTAAATAACATATGAAGTGTAAAAGAGAATTGCATCTTCTTTAGCCCCATGAAATAGAAAAAGAAATTTGCCTCATATTACTGTGCGAAAGAAACTCGACCGACTACCTTGATAGATAGGATTCAAGCTCTTGTTAGGTTCGATAGAAAGAATGAGTGCTGCAAGGAGGAAAGGAGTGGAGGATGTGATCCCGGTAGGATGCTAAAGACTGACTTGCCCCCACTTTATGGATGTCGCAAGTCTAATCGTCTGGTACTAAATTGGTAGGGATATTGGGTACGAAAGCAAAAAGTGAATCAAAGGGAAGGCGACTTGAACCCCTATATTTTAGAAGTGAAAGAAGTCAGGAAGTAAACCTGTAACAGCTGAAAGGAACTAAAACTTTGCATCTATTGAACTATCTTCTGCAACTACAGTAAAGGTGGGAACCAGATATCGACTCAATGGGTTGGTTTACAACTTCGTGTGGAAGATCTAGGTAATCAATCAGGTAAAACAGAAAGGGAGTTTGGCTACTTGAATCAAATAAGTGCAAGACGAGGATCAGGTTTTTTGAAGGAGATACCCCCGATCTTAATGAACTAAGATCAATAAAAGGGAATATAATCCCCATCATATCATCACCGCCAGGGAAAGCGCAGGAGAGGATAGTTCTAGCTCAATATAAAGAGATTCCGTAAAAGGGTCAAGATCTGGAATGAAGCTCATGGCAAAAGATCTTAGTGGAGTCAAGTTACTCGGCTCAGCTAAAAGGGTTATTTCGGACTTACCGGCATCTACCTTCAACAGGAAGGTCGGGAAATAGTCGATTAAGACAGAGAGGGATTCATATCCCAACCAAGAGGGATATTTTAAGCGGGAAGTAAAGTCTAAAATATGAAGAAGGAAGGGGATTCTTGCTTAATCTAGACAAGAAAATAGAATAATAATACGAATAAGGTATTATACTTGCTACCTGTCGCATTCCTAACATTCCCCACTTGAGAACATAGGAAACTTTGTTGAAGAAAGAATTAGTTTAGAGTTTCGGTATACTTACGCGAGTCAAAAATGGCATCATTTATTAAAAAGTTCTAACGTCGACAAGAGATGAGCTAAAGAGGTGGCCGGACAGTTGATCAGGCCCTACCACGTACAGACAGTAAGTAAGAGCTGCGTCGGCTTATCTAGAAAATTATATTCTTGCTACCCTAAATGCTACTACCTCTTTGCTAAGCATAAGAATGCTTGATCGAGAAAAGCAAGCAAATAAGAAGCAAGATGCAAAATATGAAGGGGTTGGAGGTAGATCCAATGACCAATTAAAGAGTTAGAGACTAAAGTATAAAGCCCTCAATTATAATCTTGCCAGTGGAATAGATTATATATACTCTCGCCGATTAAGGCAAGTTTTGTATTTCGTAAAAAAACATAGGGGTCATCCCTGGACTTAAGGAAGGAAAAACAACAAGTGCCCCTATGACTATGGTTCTAGTGAAAGCGATGAAAGTATAGCTGTGCACTAGTTGAACGGGTAAAAGTTCTCCGGAGGTCACAAATGCTATCTAAGCAGATACCGACCCTGGTCTTATCTATGGCTCCCCAACTGCTGCATTTGCGCCGGGAATAAGCTCCGGTCAAGCACTTGAGAAGGAAGGAATGGGATCGTAGGGTAAGTAATCGCCATCCTCGATCGAACCTAGGGCATCAACCGCGAGTGACCCAACTCTTATTCAAAGCCCGTGTTCCGCATTTATAGGTGGTGGAAAGACAAAGGGCGAACTAATGGGATCTGAAGTAATAGAAGGGTAGAGCAACCTTACTAATAAAGGGGACATTGAAATGGAAGGAACGCAGGCGACCCTGGCAGCGATCATCCAACCTAAGGTGCCAGCCAGGTTCGGGGTTGAAACACCCATCTACGTCTTCCTTTTGTTCATCTCCCTGCCAGGTCTGAATCTCCATAAATTATATCTCTGTCAATCGGTGAGAGCTCTACATCCAATACTGGGCCAAGAAGGAAGGGATATTCTCCCTCTGCCCATTCGTCTCTATCTATGGATTCACCAGGCGTTTATTTACCCTCGTTGCCAGAAGAGAAGGTCCTTTCGGGAAAACCTATTACTAGCCATTTTATGGGGGTTGCATCATCCGATCTCGACTTGCCCGAGTCATACTATACTAGTGAAGCCAGTTTGCAGCCACCCCATCCAGTGAAGGGGATAGCGATTCGGCCAGAGCACGCCTTAGAGCGGATACAGGTGAGGAAATAGATCTTTGTACGCTTATCAAAGTATACTCTTTTTTGGTAGGTATAGCTCCCACCGACATTCATGGGAGGAATAGCCTTTTTATCGGAGTAGTGAAGGGATTGCCTTTTTTTAAGCCCGCACGGGGTCAGCAAGCTTCCTCTCTGCTTAGGGTGGACCAACCATAAAGTGAGTCAAGAAGGATGGAACTCACTTTAGCTTCTGACTAACGTTTTTTATGTAGTTTGTGCGCATTCTCCCCTTTATTATATAGTCAAGTCGGTTCCTCGAGCTCTAATATTTTGTTAAGGGTGGCAGTCTTGCTCACTGTTGGATTAGAAACTCTCTCTTTCTTTTTAATCCATGTATCTGATCTCCTTTGCTCTTATTGAACCTACCATAAAGTTAAATTTTTTCTTTACTCACTTTAGCGTACCTTGCTAAAGTCGGAATCTATCTGACCTTGCAGAAGTCAGGGTCCATTCGTTTATTTGCACCGGTTTACGCCAGAAAGCTAGCTTGGGGGAACTCGCTTGCGCTTTAGTACTGGCTTCCAACTTTATGTATGGTTAGGCACTTACGGATTAGTGTTTGCTATCTGGAGGCATTACAAGAAAGCGAGCGGTGCAACTAGCTAGGCCTTTAGGCTTATTAAAATAAATATTCTAGTTGGGCTAGTCAGACTAAGCTAGTCAAAGAAGGAAGACACGATAAGAATCGTAACCTTGTGTCATAGGGCTGCAAAAGAACTATCGGAGAGAGGCTTTTGAGAGATATAGGTGAAGCGAATCCTTTAATTGACTATGCTAGGCGACATAAGAGTCTATTTCTCAGTGCATTTTGTTCGTGCTCTTGGTTCTGTTTGTTGGTAGTTCTTTCTTTGAATTTCTTTGTAGGCAGGATAGAGTGAGGATTTCCATTTACATAAGCTTTTTGGGGTCCCTTCCTGGGTATTTACTTCTATATAAGTAGTGGAGTTTCAACCCCTTTTTAATAAAGAAAAAATTAAGGAAGAAGATGCCTTTGTTTCTTACTTTTCATGGTCTATTTCTTCCTTCATGTATCCTTGCGTAAGTCAGTAGTATTAAAGCTTAAGTATCCAGTGGAGTTGTTTGATCTTTTTATATCGAGATTACGTTGGTTTATAGTTCTGAGCTATCAAGTAAATCCTAGTGAAACAATGGGGTGGATCTTTCCGAAAGCGGATCTGTCTTATTGTTCTCTTTTGTTTAAATGGGCACTTGCTGTTTATTATCTCATAATAGTGTTGCCATGGAAGATTCTATCTCGGTGACCTTGAAGAAGGTAACTAAGAGGAAAGATGTCCCATCCATCTGCACCAGTGGTTTGTCGCTTCGAATTGCAAGAATGGCTCCTCGAGTGTTTTCAAAATGGAGGGAGCTGTCGACTTTAGGATTCTAATTCGCTCGGATTGCACTTCATGGGTCTCTGTTTTCCAACTAAGCAAGTGATAAAGGAGTAGCGGATCCCTTTGTCTGTCGCATGATAACGGGGAGGCCTTTTAGCACCGTTAGCTATAAGTCAGTCGCGGTAGTCACTCCCAAAAGTCCCATGAAGGTAAAGATAGGATCATTTGTATGCTCCATACCTATAAGAGGCGTGGGAGAGAAGGTCGAACGCTAATTCCTGACTGAAGGGCTGAGAATGAACACAAGGCTTTGAGACCAGACTCAAGAAAGCGAACGGGAACAATAACAACGGAGTGTCGTTGACTAAATACGAGATTTTTCATAAAGTACATAAGCGGGCTGCCAACGGACGATAATGAATAGTCAGACTAGCCAACTAGAGAACTTTTATTCGTACGCGATTATGCCGATGCTTATGAATGCTCATTCATATAGCTAGCCTCTGATTCAATCAAGCCCTATGCCGACCTACCGCCATTTTTTATGAAAAGAGGAATAGACATAGCCTCACGTAGAAAAACTTCACTCGGAAAAGTGTTTAGCCGATCTGAGTCCAACTGCTTATACTCTTTTTTGCCCAAAAAAAACCTATAGCCCATATATCACAGCTTGTGTTGTGGCAAAATGAAGGAACGAAAGGAGCCGATTCCCTTGCTTGCTTACCGGACAAGAAGGATTAGACTTTAGACCACAAATGCACTACAGCGAACATGGAGAAACAAACCTAAGTCACTATTGTATTACGAACCATAAGGAACACTAGCACTACTAGTGACTGGCTAACAAATAGATAGAACACTCTTTCCTATCCAGGCAAGTATCACGGTATGGATATGGATTCTAACTCTAGCATACTGCTCCATACAGAGTAAGGATTCAGGGATTTCAAACACTCTAATGGACTATAACGAGCTAAGTAGTGTATTACAAAATCCCTGAGTGACTCTTGGCTGCCTTTATGGTACTACAGAAGAGGTTTGGAACCCCTCTCTATTTGATATGGTAATGAATGACATCTTCTGCAAGACTGCAATTCCTCAGATATGGCCTTCTGCCCCATTGACTAAGAGGGGGATCCTTGTTGCCTCATTATCATTTTGCGTCATAAGGGCAATGCTATTTTCATTTAAACATAGGGTTTAACAGCGCCTTCACCAAAGAAATTATGAACCGCTGCTCGCCTATCTCTTAAAGGGAGGCCAAGTCATCTTCAATAATCTTCCAACAGTGAGAATAAAAAAGACCTAAGAATCCATCCAGGATAGGGGTGACACAGCCCCCAACCAAGGGAGTGGTTACGTCCAGTATGTCCCCCCTTATTCCTCATAATCCACTAGTGGATAAGAGAAAGTAAGCAGCACCTTATATAGGTTGGCCGGGGCTTGAAGAAGCGAGCTTCTCTCAGAGAATGCCATTGCATGCTAGCCTAGCTTGCTAACATTATTCCGTTGGGCGTTATGTTAGTTGTAGCGCGCCTTTCTTCCTTCTCTCACTTCGGAAAGATTTAGCAGTCTTTTCTTATGATGACCTAGTCGAGAGAGTACGATACATCGGTGTAAAAGATTTAGTTGGATCTGTGAGGTTGGTTATAGTAAGGCCTGGCTGGAAAGTGTTCTTGCCTATATCATTAGCTCGGGTAGTCCCCGTTTCTGGTCTCTTATCGATGGAGTCGTTTGGCACCTCGATGTCGACTCATCACATCCTGGGGTTAAAAAAGTTCCCAAGGGTTCGGTTATTCGTCGATTTAAGTGGTACGTGAGTTGGGTTTAGAATGTCGTGAGACAGTTCGGTTCCTATCTACCGTTGGTGTTAAATAGAGAACTGTCCTTCCCACGCCGCCTTCTAAGCCACGCGAGTATACAATGATAACTTCTGAACACTCATGCTCGATCGTGAGGCTTCCTATTGAACGCCCGATGGACCTTGATCCGACCCGAGCTATACAAAAATGAGATCCCCCTTGATCTTTGCCGGATGTGCTTGACGGTCCCCCATAACTCGCTCACTTGAAGCACGAGTGGAACGATAAGGCTTATAGTGAGCAGGACTCTTGCATGCTTACATTCATGAAGCATGCTTTACTGATATGGACTCTTATCATTTTATCCGAATCTTTGTCTTGATCTTACTTTCCCTACTAGATTGACTGAGTCTGCTGACTTGGACTAAAGCTACTATAAAGTCTTTTTTAGGTATGTATTGCAATGAGCTACAATTGGGGATTTCCACAACCTCTTCCTTTAGGGGAGAGCACTAAGAGGGAACCATTTATTCATGCTCGCCTGGTTCTGATCTTGCTTCCTTCTTTTCGCATTCCTGGCGTCTCTCTTCGCTCGTATGATTTATGGCCTTTATCTCCACCCTTCAATCTTTCTAAATAAATTTAATATCTCCTTAAAAATGAAACTTGACTTTGAGAAATAAGCTGCAAGGGTGCTAAACCTTCCGTTTTCTCGCTTATTCGCTAATTCCACTTCCACAAACCGGCACTAGCTCCGTAACCAGAACTAAAACATGTGTGTCCTATTTCCCTTACTATAAGTCCAATCCCTTAAAATAGTTACCTTCGGATCAATATAAAGGTATATTGTTTCCTTCTATTCCATAGCCTCACCTTCTTTCCTTTCCGGTGGAAATGTAACAAATAAATAAAGGAATCAAGGGTCTCAAACCTTATTATATAATCGAAAACTGTGTGGCATCAAATCAAAAAGGACGGTTTATCGACCTATACAATTGGTGGGTATGGTTCGCTCACTAATTCAAGCCCTTACAGAACGCATCACTTTCACTGCGGTTTCATTGAAAAGTTAGCAACGAAAGCGCTTTTCACCTTATTTAAAGAGAGAGTTACGCTTGACTTGAAAGTCCGTCCTGCTTTAGAGCAGAGGGAATGGATTCAGTCAACTCTCCGAATCTTGGGTGAGCTAGGTTCAATGAAATCTTTGTCTTGCAGAGAGGTAGATGATTACTTGAACTCCAGTTTCAGGGCAGGGCGTAAGGAAAGGGGATCTTGAATCAAAGAGTTCCTGTCCGACAAGCGAAGTAGAAAAAGTATGATTCTTGCTCTTCTCTAGTGGTATCGGCTTTTGGGTAGTGGTAGGTTCAGTCAATGAAACTCGCATTTAGGCTCGCATAGTAAACTCCGCTCTTACTCACTCTAGGGACCTAAGGAGAGTTAGGGGTAACAGAATGGGGTGTCTACACTTGGCTTAGGGCTCTAATGGAGTCTTCTTCTTCCTTGGTTCTCTCTCTATTTTTCTCTCCTTCTCACGTAAGTTGAAACATACAGACCAATAACCCTCAATGCTTTTAACTTAACCCAATTTTCGTCCATTTAATTACCCAAAAATTCCTAAAGACCAAAATACCCCTCTAGGGTGTCATTTTGGGCTAAAATGCCCCGAACTCCAAATAAAATACCCGAGTAGTGTTTTCTGACTATTTCAACCCTTTCGGACACTCTGGCGCACTCAAAATAGTCATTCGAGTTATATAAAAATAATTTATCTTTTTAACCTCCAAATACATACCGGTGACGCGACTCATACGCGTGTTCCAACTAATTATAACATGACTGCCATGTATCTCATCCCGGACATAATATTACTTCGATAATTACTAACTCTCGTCACGTTAGTAATTATTACCATTAAATTGGATTAATTACAAATTAAATTTTTTCCCTTTAAATTAATTAATCCCCATTTTCCATAATTTCATAATAAAATAAATATGCGTGAAAATACGGGGTATAACACCTATTGACTAGTCAAAAGAATATGTTATAATGCTAATTTCAATAGAAAGATTAAATAGACTTCATATCTATGGATGTAAAAACACATTTGTTTAATTATGAATTGAATGAGGAAATATATATGGAAAAACCCAAATGAGTCATTGCTTTTTGAGAAGAAAATAAAGTTTATAGATTATTCAAATCGCTTTATGGATTAAAACATGTTCTTAAATAATAACATGAGTAATATGGCTTTTGGAAGTGAAGCAGTGATACCTATTGAATTGGGACTACCTACCCACAGGGTTCTCAATTTGAATTCTCCAGTGAGTGATTTGATGAGGATATTGGATTTGGATGTGTTAGAAGAGGTGCGGGAAGATGCAGCAATAAGAAATGCAGCATAGTAGTAGCGAACTCCCATGTTTTACAATAAAAGGGTAAAGAGAAATGCGATCTGAAAGAAGGTGATTATGTTCTCAAATAGGTCATTCAGAAGCATAACAAGTTGGAGGCTAATTGGCATGGGCCATATCGTATCACGTCACTTGTTCGACCAGGTACTTATAGAATTCAAACTCTGGAAGGGGACAAATTCAGAAATGCCTGGAATGCAGAGCACCTACGAAAATATTATCAGTAATGTATTAGCCAATGTACTCAAATTTTCTCCATAGGAATGAAATTTTGTTTTCCCAATTTGTTTGATTTTTTTTTCGGAGTACTAGTGCTACACACTACACACTTAACAACATTCGAAAAATTAACAACCACCAGCTAAACGTTGGTCGGCATCAACAACCATCAGCTAAAAGTTAGCCGGCATCAACAACCACCAGCTAAATGTTGGTCGGAACCAATAAAGACACCAATAATATTGGTCGTCATATGAAAATAATCAAGCAAGACATGTCATGCTTGATTATTATATCGGTGACCCAAAATGCATCTAAACTAAGCAGGAACATGGGATAAATATTCCATTGCTTAGGCACCTATGGATGATCAAAAGATCATTACAACGAGGCAGCAATATGGGATAAATATTCCATTGCCTAGGCACTTATGTGTGATTATCACTACACCAAATCCTGCGAATGGTCACGCCCAATGGGTCACGGCCCAAGTCCGCGACCAGCTCGTCGCGGACTTGGGCCGTGACCCACTCAATATTTGGCGTGACCATATTTATTACCACACTAAATTATTGATGCTCGGGAAGTTATCACGGACTTGGGCCGTGACCACTGTCATCGCGGACTTGGGCCGTGACCATCTTGGCGCCAAACTCGCGCCAAAATTCCCTCCAAGCTTGGTCGCGAGTGGGTCACGGCCCAAGTCCGTGACCCATAACATGATGACGAAGAGAATACACACATTGAGGGTCACGGCTATGGGCGTGACCAAAGATCATTCAGGAAGCAGGGTTGATGTGAAGAGGGTTGTGCATAGTGGGTCACGACTCTAGGCCGTGACCAGGTGTAAGTGGTGTGAGTCACGGCTATTTGCCGTGACCAATACTCAAGCAGGTAGTAGGGTGGAAACATAGTTCAATTAGGTCAGTTTTCACATTTTCAGTCCAATTGATTGATTAGGCTAGTTTAAGTTGATACTATATACAATTTTATAAAGTTCTGTTTTTTTTTCTTTTATAATTTTTTTGGGTAAATTACACCAAACCCCCTGAACTATCTTTGACGTAACCTACATGTCAATGGCCTAAAAATAAAAACAAATATGATTTCTAGAAAGAGGAACAAAGAATTTCTTATATTTCAAGAATAGAAGTTGTTTTCAAATGAAGACTACGAAGTTATTTTTGGGTGGGTTATTACTTGCTAATCAAGTAATTACCGAAAATGACCAAAAATGTCAAATACTAGTAAAAGCATACTTAATTAGTCCCAAACATGCTTGGAGACCAATTAAAAGGCTAAAAAGAAAATAAAAGAACTAAAATAAAAAAAAAAAGACTAATACAAAATATTAAAAATGACAATTAACCCTAATATGACCCATTTCCATCACTCTCCCCATTTTCGAAAACGTTCGTCCTCAAACTTGAAGAGTAAGCGGTCAACATAGTTAGGCGTCCATCCAATAATTCTTCAATTTGATATGGTAGGTGCCCTCGTACGTGACTTGCGTACCTACTTTCAAGAAACCCAATTTTTTTTGGCAAGAAATGCAAGGGTTTAGGCTTTCTTGATTTTTTGGGAATTCTAAGGGTTTCGGAGTGCTCTGTTATTCTGGTGAGACCTGGGTTTTCAACGGGGGTGTGATTTACGACGCTGAAGAGTTCGAGAGTCTCAGAATTTAGGTCGAGACCTCCCTGAATGTGATTGCTAGCTGGAGTTGTTGCAGCACGGGTCGGCATGTACACCATAACCGAAATTTTTTGGCAGAATTGATCTCCCGATGGACAATGAGGCGTTCAATGATCTGGACAAGGCCGAGGGGTTCTACTGTGATGGTCTCTTTTCCGTGCCCTTTAGGGGTAGGTTCTGGTGACTCGTTCGTGGTGTTAGGGTTTTGAAACTTGGAGAATTGTTCCATTAGGGCTTCAAATCGCTCTTGTTGCTTTTGTAACATCTTTTCTATTATCCAATCGTTCTTCTCTTCCATTCTTGATATTTTCTCTCTCAATTCTTGATATATAAATCACTACAACTAGACAAAAACATGGGGAAAAAGTTCCATTGTCTAGGCATCAAATTAAAGAGGAAAATTGTCCATAAATCGTATACAGGTCAGATAAATGATCCATCATCCTTAATAGTAAATTACTAAATATCATACTGTTGATACAATAATTGACAGAATAAACATTGATAAATTGTATCAGAAGAAAATTTTCTTCATTTTACAACAATTATGACTAACAAAAATACAAACAAACTATTCTATTGGTCTTTTTCCTTTTGATTTTGCTACAGGATCCATTCCAGTTGAAGTATCATCTAAAGCATAAGGAGAGTTGATAAAATTTAAGTTCTGAAGCATCCTTGTGTTACTAGAACTTGGTCAGCTCAACGAATGGCGAGGTCGGGAGATCTCAAATTCCTCATATAACTCATAGTTACCCAAGTATTTCTTGATCAAACATTGATGAATATATTGAACTGAGATTCAATCAATGTCAAGTTTGAATTGAGGTTCTCGATCGTCAAGATATCCATGCTCATACCAGAACCACAATTCATTTTTCTTATCGGCCTTTCATCACAGTGAGTGCATTCAGCCAACCCCATTTATATCCTTCATCGTTTGCTTTCTTCAATCTGGCATCAAGGTGTACCAAGGCTTCATTGTATACCTCCATCCAAAACTCTCCGGGATACTTATGGAATTCATAAGTTAGTCATTTAACACGGTGATAAAGTCTTGTCATCACACTTTCCTTATTCTACAGTAAAGAGCTCTAAGTAGATAGCTGTTCTGTAAAAGCCTGAATCTTTTGGGACATCTCAGCCAAAGCTTGATTTTTTTTCTTTCAATTGAGCATCTTGATTCTCCAAGGCTTATCGAGTTCTAGTTTCTTCAATATTACTCCGAGTAGTGGATGTACTCCGAGGAGTGGATGTTGGTCTGACCCTTTTCAGAGTTTCCACCTCCTCTCTTAATGAAGCATTTTAGGTTTCTACGAATTAAATACCTTCATCATTACTTGGAACTATGGCTCCAAAGGTAGAAGCATATTTCATTTATCTCAACTCTTCTCTAAAGTCATTGTTCTCTTCCTCCAAAAACTTGACAATGATCCTATTCTCCTCAATTTTAAATCTTAACACACTTTCTCTCTTATTATAAGCATAAATAAATGTATCATAGCCCCGAGTAGCACTCAAATGTTGATACTTCTTCTCATAACCTTTATGAAGAAGAGCACTGGCTTCATTATGTTGCTCTTGAATCTATTTAATCATTTTGTAGTAAGCTACATCATTTTTCACTACTCGGTCAATAAGGCATTTTAAGTATTAGTAAGATATAATTGCTTTCTCGAAGGCATTGGGACCAAAGATATCGATTATTTGTTCCTCTGTAAAATCTGCACGACCAACTTTAAAGTAATCTGTGCATTTATTCATCAACTTTATATCATGAGCTGACAACAGTTCCATTATGGCAATAAACTAGCAAAGAAAAGTAAAAACGGATCAACAACAGATGTATTGAAAGGCGTAAGAAGAGTTCAGATGAGAAACAAGACAATTTTATTGATAAAAATGAATGGGAGTACAACTAGAGGTACAAAACAAAGGAAAAATAAGTAAACGAAACTGTTGCATAACTTTACACCTTCTCCTTGTCCTTTGTAACCTTCTCAGCAGATTGTGCAGTAGAGAACGGGGGCTGAGGTTGCTCGGTAGAAGGAGTTGGTTGTTGAGGTTGTTCGGAGGGAAGCTGATGATGTTCGAAATAAGGTATTTTTGTTAAGCTTGCTTGGAGGACTGAGGAAGAACAACATAAGGTATTGGCTCCACAATCATCAAAGAAGATTCATCAGATCCAGCTTCATCTTCATCTTCTTCTCCAATGGAAGGAGGAGGACCATGGGTATGTTTCTGAAATAATTTAGATTCTTCAGCAATGCCCAACTATTTTAGAGCTACCACGCATCCATCCCTGAAGAATTTCAAGCCTGCATACTCAATTTAAGCAGAGGCAGTAGCAAAAGCCTTGTTCCACCCTTTGTCCCAGCCAGAGCTAAAGGACCCCTTAACTGCAGACTTCCTCTTCGTCTTCTCCAAAAATAGCTTCGCCTTAAATTGAGTAGAAAGGTCTTCAGCAGACTTTGCCCTCTGCTCAATATCTTTCTTATGTCGTTCAGCCTCTTCAAGCTTGCATTCAAATTTTTCGTTGTTCGCAACAGTATTATAAATAATTTCTTCTATCTCTTTTGCCCTCCGATCAGCTTCCCGGGCAGCATCTTCAGCTTTCTACTGAGCCTTTTTGGCATCTTTTATTTTGTTCTCCCACGAGGCTTTATCAGCCTCATATTTCTGATGGGAGTCCTCAAGGGATTTGGGCAAGCCACTAAAGGCTTCATCTAAATGGTTAGAAAAATAGGAAGCCTTAAGAGCTTCATCTTTCTCCAGTATATTATTGAAATATACCAAAAACTACAAGATAAATAATTTCAAGTTAGTAAGTGAAAACACAAAGATAAGATGAAAAGTTAGAGAATGGAAACACTTATTGAGGCAAGGTGTTGGGCAGCCAAATCAGTGACTTTTCCCCGAGAAGAAGAAGTCTTAGCAGCTCGGTTGCCTGGAAGAGTTCCAGACCAAATCAGTTTCCGGGACAAACCAGGAGTAATGAATGCTGCTGGACCAGCAGCCAAAGAAGGTAATTCAACCCTAGAAGGTTGAGCAGCAACAACATCAATGGGCCTTTCAGCAAGACCGCTTCTTAGTCTTCTTAAAGGGACAACCCCATCAATCAAAGTTGTTGTCTCTTTAAACAACGGTGCTGCCTCTTTTTGGGCATCAAGGGTCTTTTTGGTGGCCTCTTTAACAGATGAATTTACCTTCCCAGATGGAGAAACATCCATTTGCTTAGTCCCTTCAGCTGGGACATCCTTTTTTTGTTTCTTTTCCCCTTTATCACCAGGGGAGCTCTTGTCAAAGAAATCTGGAACTTTCCTCTTTTTCGTCATTAGGTCAGCAATAGTAGACAAATTAGAAGTGATAATGACTAAGTCAGAAGAAGATTCTTCAATAGATGAAGAAGATGATGTATCTTGCTCAAGATCAATCACCAGAGTAGGTGGAGCAACAAGCCGATTAATGAATGAGGAGTCAAAGTTCTTGTATTCCAATAAATAGGAAGCATATCTCACATGTTCCCCAGCAACAGATTGTTGAATACTTCAAATAAATTTTAGCTCTTTTATGTTTATATCACTCTCCTTTGGGGGTTTTCTTTTACTCTTAACTGCAAATAAAAATTACAAAATTAAAAGCATAAGTCAGTGAAGCATTTTATCAAATAAAAACAGAGTAAGTTTAAAAAATAGAAAACAACCTATCCCATTGCCACAAGGCGGACATATGGGACCTTGGTATACATCATCACCATTTAATGGGGGGTGTTGCCAATTTTTTTACCACAAACCCATGATCAACATAATCTCTATTAGAATCAAGTAGGTTGACCACTAAAGCCCTATTAGCAAACCTAGTTTTTAAATAAAATGTGGTGTCACTTGTGACCCATTTATAACAAAACATCATTTCACGAATCCCTAAGTGGGTTCCATATATTTGATTCAACCTATGTACTCTATTAACTACCCTCCATGTATTTGGAACAACTCTTGCAGATACAACATCAACGTATTGGCAAAACTCTAAACACAGAGGATTTGGTGGGAAAGAAAAGCCACATTTAACTATGAAAATAAAGGGAAACCAGTGCCCCTTAGCTAAAGAAAATAAATCACGAGGATAGTTTACTTCTTCCAAAATAACCCAAGAGGGAATGGAGAAATCAGTCTTAAACTTATCGAGTGACTCAATGGAATAAACCATGATGACTAATGCAAAGAAAGAAGAAGGAAATAAGAGATTCTTACAGGACATTAAGGAATCAGCTAAGACAGGAGAAAAAAAGACTGTCGTTGGAAGAAAACGAGAGAAAACAAGGACTCTGTAGATGAAAATGGTAAAAGTTAGAAGATAATCTCTGGTTTTACCGCCTTTATATACGACGCCTCGGGAAAAGAGAAAGGTAATGATTAAAAAGTGATGACGATTACATTTTGACGGCTGATTACAATAAAAAGGACGATAATACCTAAGCGTCTGCCAAAGTTTAAAATATTTATGAAAATGCCATTTCGCGCCTAAAGTTGTTAAACAAGATGGAAAAATTATATAAGTGTTGGAGGTTTGTAATTAACCAAGACATGAAACATTTATCCGATCAATTTTTTACAGTAAATATTCCACACTCTTGCATCGAACTTCAAGTGTGAAACATTAGGGGCTTCTGTTGATACTAAAATGAGTCAGCTGACGTGGAAAAATTATATGAATACATGTGTCATACTATTTGGCATTATTTTAAGACAAATGTATATTAACAAGCTACTCAGCGTACCGAGCTACTCAGCGTACCGACCAACTGGAAACACCGAGCAACTTACTTGGAATATTAAACATCAAGACAGGTTCAATGCTTATTGTATTACAGTCATAATCTCGTTATGTACATATGTAAATGCCTATTCGATAAATGCATTCCATCCCTTCACATTGACATCCCAAATAAATACATTATAATATCCTCACCAGCAGGACAATTGAAAACCAAGGCAAGACACCAAGAAATATAAGACAGTGGATGTAGGGCATTTCCTAAAGGCTGAACCACTTTAAAAATTCTCTTGTCTTATTTATTCACTCATATTTATATGTGATTAATTAATTAGATCAAATTTAGTTTTTACATCAACAGTAGTCTTTGTTCTAGACAAATTTCGGTCCTATCTCATCGGTTCCCCCATCACGTGTTTCACCGACCATGCGGCTTTAAAATATCTCCTTGCAAAGAAAAATGTAAAGTCGCACCTCATAAGGTGGATCCTACTCCTACAAGAGTTTAATCTCTCCATTAGAGACAAAAAAAGGAGTAAAAACGTCGTAGTATATCACTTATCCCGGCTTTCGTTCGACGTACCTAGCGATCCTACACCCATAGACGAGTACTTTCCGAATGAATAACTCTTTGCCACATCTTCTTTGCCCTGGTTTGCGGTTATAGTCAATTACCTTATCACGGGAGCCATCCCTCCCGAGTGGACACCGTAAGATAAGAAGAGGTTCATTACTTGGTCGCGCATATTTTTCTATGACGATCCCTTCCTTTTTAAATATTATGCGGACCATATCATCCGACGGTGCGTACCGAATGATGAACTACCTAAGGTCATTCAATTCTATCATTCGGAGGCAAGTGGAGGCCACTTTTCGACGAAAAAGACAGTAGCTAAAATTATCCAAAGTGGTTTGTACTGGCCCACAATGTTCTGGGATGTGTGCAATTATTGTAAATCTTGCGACAGGTGTCAACGAATGGGGGTGATTACTCGACGAGACATGATGCCATTAACCCTGATACTCATTATTGAGATCTTTGACTACTGGGGTATTGACTTCATGGGCCCTTTTCCCCCTTCTTTTGGATACTTATACATCCTAGTGATTAGGTTTCTAAATGGGTGGAAGCTATAGCTACCAAGATGAATGATAATAAACTGGTGATTAGGCTCCTGCAAGAACACATACGTTCTCGCTTTGGTGCTCCGAAAGCGATAATTAGTGATAATGGCATGCACTTTTGCAACAGTCCATTCGTGAAGCTCATGAGAAAGTATGGTGTCATTCACAAGGTTGGAACGACCTATCACCCACAAACAAATGGGCAGGCCGAGTTAGCAAATCGCGAAATCAAGCACATTCTTGAGAGGACCGTCGATCCTAACTGGAAATATTGGTCACTTAGGTTGAACGATTCTCTATGGGCCTATCGTACTGCATATAAGAACCCACTCGGAATGTCCATGTTTCGCTTTATGTATGGAAAACCTTGCCATCTTCATGGTTAGCTAGAGCACAAATCATATTCGTCTTTAAAAAATTCATAAGTTTTTCTTCGAACGGCATGACCAATAGTCGTGCGTAGTGTAAAATTAATCCATTTTTATACCTTATTATTCTCCCGATGCATTGGAATCCCAAAACAGTCAAAAAAACACTTTGTTGAGCGAACGTCGGAAGGCCAAAACGAAATGGTTAGTATCGCCAATAAATAGATGATCTCCAAAACATTCATGAGATTTTCTTCTAAAGGAGTGACCAATAGTCGTGCATAATGTAAAATTGGAACATTTTTGTACCTAATTATATCCCCGATGCGTTGTATGTCACAAAAAAGTCAAAAACCACCTTGTTGGCCAGAATACGGATGGCCAAAACCTAAAATTTTGAGTCGCCGAGAAATAGGTCGTCTTAAAAAACTTCACGAGTTTTTCTTCGAACGACGCGATCAATAGTCATGCACAGTGTAAAATTAGTATATTTTTTACCTTATTATTTTCCCGATGCATTAGAAGACCCAAAACGTTCATAGAACACCTTGTTGCACGGACTATGGAAGGCCAAAACCAAATGGTTTGTACCGCCGATAAATAGTTCGTCTTTGAAAAATTCATGAGTTTTTCTTCTAAAGGAGTGACCAATAGTCCTACGTCGTGTAAAGTTAGAACATTTGTGTACCTAATTATATTCCCGATTCATTGTATGTCACAAAACGATCAAAACATACGTTGTTTTGTAGACTACGGATCGCCAAAACCTAAAAGAATGAGCCACCGAGAAATAGGTCGTGTTATATAAATTAACTAGTTTTTCTTCGAACATCGTGATCAATAATCGTACACAGTGTAAAATTATTACATTATTTTACCTTATTATTTACCTGATGCATTGGAAGACCCAAAACGGTCAAAAAACACCTTGTTGCACAGACTACGGAAGGTCAAAACCAAATGGTTAGTACCTCCGATAAATAGATCGTCTTCAAAAAATTCACCAGTTTTTCTTCTTAATGAGTGACCAATAGTCTTGAGTAATGTAAAATTAGAACATTTTTGTACCTAATTATATTCCTGATGCATTGTATGTCACAAAACAATCAAAAACCACCTTGTTGTGCGGAATACGGATGCCCAAAACCTAAAATTTTTAATCACCGGGAAATAGGTCTTCTTTAAAACATTCACGAGTTTTTCTTCAAATGGCATGACCAATACTCGTGCGCAGTGTAAAATTAGTACATTTTCATACCTTAGTATTTTCCCGATGCATTGAAAGACCCAAAACGATCAAAAAACACCTTGTTGCGCGGACTACGAAAGGCCAAAACCAAATTGTTTGTACCGCCGATAAATAGATCGTCTTCAAAAAATTCATGACTTTTTCATCTAAAGCAGTGACCAATAGTCGTGCGTAGTGTAAAATTAGAACATTTGCATACGTAATTTTATTCCCGATGCATTGGATGTCAAAAAATGGTCAAAACATACGTTGTTTTGCAGATTAGGGATTGCCAAAACCTAAAAGAATGAGACGCCGAGAAATAGATCGTCTTCAAAAAATTTACTAGTTTTTCTTCAAACATCGTGATCAATAATCATTAACATTGTAAAATTAGTACATTGTTTTACTTTATTATTTACCCGATGCATTGGAAGAGCCAAAATGGTCAAAAAACACCTTGTTGCACAGACTACGGAAGGCCAAAACCAAATGGTTAGTACCATCAATAAACAGATCGTCCTAAAAAAATTCACGAGTTTTTCTTCTAAATGAGTGACCAAGAGTCTTACATAACGTAAAATTAGAACATTTTTGTACCTAATTATATTCCCGATGCATTTTATGTCACAAAACAGTCACAAATCACCCTGTTGTGAGGAATACGGATGGTCAAAATCTAAAATTTTTAGTCGCCGGGAAATTGGTCGTCTTTAAAAAATTCACGAGTTTTTCTTCGAACATCGTGACCAATAGTCATGCGCAGTGTAAAATTAGTACATTTTTGTACCTTATTATTCTACCGTTGCATTGGAAACCCAAAAAAGGTAAAAAAAAAAAAACCTTGTTGGGCAGACTACGTAAGACCAAAACCTAATGGTTTGTACCGCCGATAAACAGATCTTCTTCAAAAAATTCATGAGTTTTTCTTCTAAAGGAGTGACCAATAGTCCTACATAGTGTAAAATTAGAACATTTGTGTGACTAATTATATTCTCGATGCATTGCATGTCACAAAACAGTCAAAACATACGTCGTTTTGCGGACTACGGATTGTCAAAACCTAAAAGAATGAGTCGCCTAGAAATAGGTCGTCTTCAAAAAATTCAGTAGTTTTTCTTTGAACATTGTGATCAATAATCGTGCACAGTGTAAAATTAGTACATTATTTTACCTTATTATTTACCCGATGCATTGGAATACCCAAAACGGTCAAAAAACGCCTTGTTGAACAGACTACGGAAGGGCAAAACCAAAAGGTTTGAACCGTCGATAAATAGATCATCTTTAAAAAATTCACGAGTTTTTCTTCTAAAGGAGTGACCAATAGTCGTGCCTAATGTAAAATTAGAACACTTTTGTACCTAATTATATTCCTGATGCATTGTATGTCACAAAACAGTCAAAAAACACCTTATTGTGCGGAATACGGATGGCCAAAACTTAAAATTTTTAGTCGTCGGGAAATAGGTCATCTTTAAAAATTCACGATTTTTTCTTCGAACGGCATGACCAATAGTCATGAGCAGTGTAGAATTAGTACATTTTTGTACCTTATTATTCTATCGATGCATTGGAAGCACAAAACGGTAAAAAAAACACCTTGTTGTGCGGATTACGGAAGGCCAAAACCAAGTGGTTAGTATCGCCGATAAAAAAATCGTCTTCAAAAAATTCACTAGTTTTTTTCAAAAGGAGTGACTAATTGTCGTACGTAGTGTACTATTAGAATATTTTTTGTACCTAATTATATTCCCGATGCATTGTTTGTCATAAAACAGTCAAACCATACGGTGTTGCGGATTACGAATCGCCAAAACCTAAAAGAATGAGCCACCGAGAAATAGGTCGTCTTCACAAAATTCACTATTTTTTCTTTGAACGGCGCAACGAATAGTCGTGCGTTGTGTAAATTTCGTATAATGTTTTACCTTATTATTTATCGGATGCATTAAAAGACCCAAAACGGTCAAAAACCACCTTGTTGAATAGACTACGAAAGGGGAAAACCAAAAGGTTTGAACCGCCGATAAATAGATCGTCTTCAAAAAATTCATGAGTTTTTTCTTTTGAAGGAGTGACCAATAGTCGTGAATAATGTAAAATTTGAACATTTTTATACCTAATTATATTCACGATGCATTGTATGTCACAAAGCAGTCAAAAAACACGTTGTTGTGCGGAATACGGATGGCCAAAATCTAAAAAATTTATTCGTCGGGAAATTGGTCATCTTTAAAAAATTCACGAGTTTTTCTTCGAGCGGCATGACCAATAGTCGTGCGCAGTGTATAATTAGTATATTTTTGTACCTTATTATTCTCCCGATGCATTGGAAACCCGAAACGGTAAAAAAACACCTTGTTACGCGGACTACGGAAGGCCAAAACCAAATGGTTAGTACCGCCGATAAATAGATCATCTTCAAAATATTCACGAGTTTTTCTTCTAAAGGAGTGACCAATAGTCGTGCGTAGTATAAAATTAGAACATTTTTGTACCAAATTATATTCCCGATGCATTGCATGTCACTAAAAAGTCAAAAACCACCTTGTTGGCTGGAATACGGATGGCCAAAACCTAAAATTTTGAGTTGCCAAGAAATAGGTCATCTTCAAAATATTCATGAGTTTTTCTTCGAACGACGTGATCAATAGTCGTGCACAGTGTAAAATTAGTGTATTTTTGTACCTTATTATTTTATCGATTTATTGGAAGACCCAAAGTGGTCATAACCCACCTTGTTGCGCGGACTACGGAAGGCCAAAACCAAATGATTTGTACCGCCAATAAATAGATCGTCTTCAAAAAATTCATGAGTTTTTCTTCTTAAGGAGTGAACAATAGTCCTGCGTAGTGGAAAATCAGAAAATTTGTGTACGTAATTATATTCTCGATGGATTTCATGTCACAAAACAGTCAAAACAAACGTCACTTTGCGGACTACGGATCGCCAAAACCTAAAAGAATGAGCCGCCGAGAAATAGGTCGTCTTAAAAAAATTCAGTTATTTTTCTTTGAACATCGTTATCAATAATCGTTCATAGTGTAAAATTAGTACATTGTTTTACCTTATTATTTACCTGATGCATTGGAAGACCCAAAACGGTCAAAAACACCTTGTTGAACAGATTACGGAAGGGGAAAACCAAAAGGTTTGAACCACCGATAAATAGATTGTCTTCAAAAAATTCATGACTTTTTTCTCTCTCTATCTAAAATGAAATCTTAATAAGGATAGAATCCATATTGAAAGTGCGACATCGAACCGAAGGGAAAGTTTCTTTTACTAGGTATTGGTTTTCCACGACCGATCCCCCAATTGAGCCTCGATCAAACCAACCATTCATTATGTATTCCAATCCAAGTGCCCCATCTATCTAAAGTAAAGTTAGCTCAACGGAATTCCATTCGGGATCCACTATTGGATAGAAAGTGCCTCATGGGAAGAGAATCCATTGAGAAGCTATAATACGCTCGTCCCTCGATAAGACCCTTTGATTGGGAGATGAAGTTTGGACCACCCAGCCCTATTTGTATATAGAATTTCATATCTTAGACTCTGACTAACCTAAAGGCGAGGCAATATTGAACGATTAATGGAAGAAGCCATGGATTCGCGGGATAAGACGGCCCCTGGAGTCACAGTGGAAGCTACAAAGCTCAGATAGCGCTACCTTGGCATAGGAAGACTCAGACGCCGATGAATCACATTCTAAGTGAGAACTTATGTATGGTTCTTGTCACAGGTAAGACCTGCTAACGGACGTGACATAACGGCCTTCTTCATCGAAGCACTATCGGGCAATTACTTAGAAATGAATTCCCTCAACCCCGTATTATCGACTGAATCGACCTGAAAGTAGCCAACTCCGAATCAAGCCAAGCGGAGGCCCATCCATCCACTCGACCAATCCAAATAATAGTCAAAGGGATGCGATGCCATTAGAAGAGATAGAAGTGTGAATCGCAGTACAAGGGATTTGAAAGGGGAATATGGATTGGCCGGGTAGTCTTTACTATTCTAGGGAGGTAGAGGAAGTGGAATGAAAGGACGCGCCTAAGGATGCTGGCAGAACGAAATGAAACTTAACATCATGAATATCCTTTCTTTTCTGTTCTGAACTTCAAAAGAAAGGGGTTCAAAGAGCTTCTGGGCAACTAAAAAATAGGTTAGTAATACGCTTAAGGTACTAATCCGCTAGACCAACACTAAGAAAAAGAACTCCTCTTCTTCTGCTGCAGCTGTTGGAAAGAAGGGAAGCAAAAGCCTAATCCTGATATTCCCCAATAGGGTTGATAGGAAATAGAGCTTCTAGTTCGTCTCTGATTAAATAACATATGAAGTGTAAACGAGAATTGCATCTTCTTTAGCCCCATGAAATAGAAAAAGAAATTTGCCTCATATTACTGTGCGAAAGAAACTCGACCGACTACCTTGATAGATAGGATTCAAGCTCTTGTTAGGTTCGATAGAAAGAATGAGTGCTGCAAGGAGGAAAGGAGTGGAGGATGTGATCCCGGTAGGATGCTAAAGACTGACTTGCCCCCACTTTATGGATGTCGCAAGTCTAATCGTCTGGTACTAAATTGGTAGGGATATTGGGTACGAAAGCAAAAAGTGAATCAAAGGGAAGGCGACTTGAACCCCTATATTTTAGAAGTGAAAGAAGTCAGGAAGTAAACCTGTAACAGCTGAAAGGAACTAAAACTTTGCATCTATTGAACTATCTTCTGCAACTACAGTAAAGGTGGGAACCAGATATCGACTCAATGGGTTGGTTTACAACTTCGTGTGGAAGATCTAGGTAATCAATCAGGTAAAACAGAAAGGGAGTTTGGCTACTTGAATCAAATAAGTGCAAGACGAGGATCAGGTTTTTTGAAGGAGATACCCCCGATCTTAATGAACTAAGTTCAATAAAAGGGAATATAATACCCATCATATCATCACCGCCAGGGAAAGCGCAGGAGAGGATAGTTCTAGCTCAATATAAAGAGATTCCGTAAAAGGGTCAAGATCTGGAATGAAGCTCATGGCAAAAGATCTTAGTGGAGTCAAGTTACTCGGCTCAGCTAAAAGGGTTATTTCGGACTTACCGGCATCTACCTTCAACAGGAAGGTCGGGAAATAGTCGATTAAGACAGAGAGGGATTCATATCCCAACCAAGAGGGATATTTTAAGCGGGAAGTAAAGTCTAAAATATGAAGAAGGAAGGGGATTCTTGCTTAATCTAGACAAGAAAATAGAATAATAATACGAATAAGGTATTATACTTGCTACCTGTCGCATTCCTAACATTCCCCACTTGAGAACATAGGAAACTTTGTTGAAGAAAGAATTAGTTTAGAGTTTCGGTATACTTACGCGAGTCAAAAATGGCATCATTTATTAAAAAGTTCTAACGTCGACAAGAGATGAGCTAAAGAGGTGGCCGGACAGTTGATCAGGCCCTACCACGTACAGACAGTAAGTAAGAGCTGCGTCGGCTTATCTAGAAAATTATATTCTTGCTACCCTAAATGCTACTACCTCTTTGCTAAGCATAAGAATGCTTGATCGAGAAAAGCAAGCAAATAAGCAGCAAGATGCAAAATATGAAGGGGTTGGAGGTAGATCCAATGACCAATTGAAGAGTTAGAGACTAAAGTATAAAGCCCTCAATTATAATCTTGCCAGTGGAATAGATTATATATACTCTCGCCGATTAAGGCAAGTTTTGTATTTCGTAAAAAAACATAGGGGTCATCCCTGGACTTAAGGAAGGAAAAACAACAAGTGCCCCTATGACTATGGTTCTAGTGAAAGCGATGAAAGTATAGCTGTGCACTAGTTGAACGGGTAAAAGTTCTCCGGAGGTCACAAATGCTATCTAAGCAGATACCGACCCTGGTCTTATCTATGGCTCCCCAACTGCTGCATTTGCGCCGGGAATAAGCTCCGGTCAAGCACTTGAGAAGGAAGGAATGGGATCGTAGGGTAAGTAATCGCCATCCTCGATCGAACCTAGGGCATCAACCGCGAGTGACCCAACTCTTATTCAAAGCCCGTGTTCCGCATTTATAGGTGGTGGAAAGACAAAGGGCGAACTAATGGGATCTGAAGTAATAGAAGGGTAGAGCAACCTTACTAATAAAGGGGACATTGAAATGGAAGGAACGCAGGCGACCCTGGCAGCGATCATCCAACCTAAGGTGCCAGCCAGGTTCGGGGTTGAAACACCCATCTACGTCTTCCTTTTGTTCATCTCCCTGCCAGGTCTGAATCTCCATAAATTATATCTCTGTCAATCGGTGAGAGCTCTACATCCAATACTGGGCCAAGAAGGAAGGGATATTCGCCCTCTGCCCATTCGTCTCTATCTATGGATTCACCAGGCGTTTATTTACCCCCGTTGCCAGAAGAGAAGGTCCTTTCGGGAAAACCTATTACTAGCCATTTTATGGGGGTTGCATCATCCGATCTCGACTTGCCCGAGTCATACTATACTAGTGAAGCCAGTTTGCAGCCACCCCATCCAGTGAAGGGGATAGCGATTCGGCCAGAGCACGCCTTAGAGCGGATACAGGTGAGGAAATAGATCTTTGTACGCTTATCAAAGTATACTCTTTTTTGGTAGGTATAGCTCCCACCGACATTCATGGGAGGAATAGCCTTTTTATCGGAGTAGTGAAGGGATTGCCTTTTTTTAAGCCCGCACGGGGTCAGCAAGCTTCCTCTCTGCTTAGGGTGGACCAACCATAAAGTGAGTCAAGAAGGATGGAACTCACTTTAGCTTCTGACTAACGTTTTTTATGTAGTTTGTGCGCATTCTCCCCTTTATTATATAGTCAAGTCGGTTCCTCGAGCTCTAATATTTTGTTAAGGGTGGCAGTCTTGCTCACTGTTGGATTAGAAACTCTCTCTTTCTTTTTAATCCATGTATCTGATCTCCTTTGCTCTTATTGAACCTACCATAAAGTCAAATTTTTTCTTTACTCACTTTAGCGTACCTTGCTAAAGTCGGAATCTATCTGACCTTGCAGAAGTCAGGGTCCATTCGTTTATTTGCACCGGTTTACGCCAGAAAGCTAGCTTGGGGGAACTCGCTTGCGCTTTAGTACTGGCTTCCAACTTTATGTATGGTTAGGCACTTACGGATTAGTGTTTGCTATCTGGAGGCATTACAAGAAAGCGAGCGGTGCAACTAGCTAGGCCTTTAGGCTTATTAAAATAAATATTCTAGTTGGGCTAGTCAGACTAAGCTAGTCAAAGAAGGAAGACACGATAAGAATCGTAACCTTGTGTCATAGGGCTGCAAAAGAACTATCGGAGAGAGGCTTTTGAGAGATATAGGTGAAGCGAATCCTTTAATTGACTATGCTAGGCGACATAAGAGTCTATTTCTCAGTGCATTTTGTTCGTGCTCTTGGTTCTGTTTGTTGGTAGTGCTTTCTTTGAATTTCTTTGTAGGCAGGATAGAGTGAGGATTTCCATTTACATAAGCTTTTTGGGGTCCCTTCCTGGGTATTTACTTCTATATAAGTAGTGGAGTTTCAACCCCTTTTTAATAAAGAAAAAATTAAGGAAGAAGATGCCTTTGTTTCTTACTTTTCATGGTCTATTTCTTCCTTCATGTATCCTTGCGTAAGTCAGTAGTATTAAAGCTTAAGTATCCAGTGGAGTTGTTTGATCTTTTTATATCGAGATTACGTTGGTTTATAGTTCTGAGCTATCAAGTAAATCCTAGTGAAACAATGGGGTGGATCTTTCCGAAAGCGGATCTGTCTTATTGTTCTCTTTTGTTTAAATGGGCACTTGCTGTTTATTATCTCATAATAGTGTTGCCATGGAAGATTCTATCTCGGTGACCTTGAAGAAGGTAACTAAGAGGAAAGATGTCCCATCCATCTGCACCAGTGGTTTGTCGCTTCGAATTGCAAGAATGGCTCCTCGAGTGTTTTCAAAATGGAGGGAGCTGTCGACTTTAGGATTCTAATTCGTTCGGATTGCACTTCATGGGTCTCTGTTTTCCAACTAAGCAAGTGATAAAGGAGTAGCGGATCCCTTTGTCTGTCGCATGATAACGGGGAGGCCTTTTAGCACCGTTAGCTATAAGTCAGTCGCGGTAGTCACTCCCAAAAGTCCCATGAAGGTAAAGATAGGATCATTTGTATGCTCCATACCTATAAGAGGCGTGGGAGAGAAGGTCGAACGCTAATTCCTGACTGAAGGGCTGAGAATGAACACAAGGCTTTGAGACCAGACTCAAGAAAGCGAACGGGAACAATAACAACGGAGTGTCGTTGACTAAATACGAGATTTTTCATAAAGTACATAAGCGGGCTGCCAACGGACGATAATGAATAGTCAGACTAGCCAACTAGAGAACTTTTATTCGTACGCGATTATGCCGATGCTTATGAATGCTCATTCATATAGCTAGCCTCTGATTCAATCAAGCCCTATGCCGACCTACCGCCATTTTTTATGAAAAGAGGAATAGACATAGCCTCACGTAGAAAAACTTCACTCGGAAAAGTGTTTAGCCGATCTGAGTCCAACTGCTTATACTCTTTTTTGCCCACAAAAAACCTATAGCCCATATATCACAGCTTGTATTGTGGCAAAATGAAGGAACGAAAGGAGCCGATTCCCTTGCTTGCTTACCGGACAAGAAGGATTAGACTTTAGACCACAAATGCACTACAGCGAACATGGAGAAACAAACCTAAGTCACTATTGTATTACGAACCATAAGGAACACTAGCACTACTAGTGACTGGCTAACAAATAGATAGAACACTCTTTCCTATCCAGGCAAGTATCACGGTATGGATATGGATTCTAACTCTAGCATACTGCTCCATACAGAGTAAGGATTCAGGGATTTCAAACACTCTAATGGACTATAACGAGCTAAGTAGTGTATTACAAAATCCCTGAGTGACTCTTGGCTGCCTTTATGGTACTACAGAAGAGGTTTGGAACCCCTCTCTATTTGATATGGTAATGAATGACATCTTCTGCAAGACTGCAATTCCTCAGATATGGCCTTCTACCCCATTGACTAAGAGGGGGATCCTTGTTGCCTCATTATCATTTTGCGTCATAAGGGCAATGCTATTTTCATTTAAACATAGGGTTTAACAGCGCCTTCACCAAAGAAATTATGAACCGCTGCTCGCCTATCTCTTAAAGGGAGGCCAAGTCATCTTCAATAATCTTCCAACAGTGAGAATAAAAAAGACCTAAGAATCCATCCAGGATAGGGGTGACACAGCCCCCAACCAAGGGAGTGGTTACGTCCAGTATGTCCCCCCTTATTCCTCATAATCCACTAGTGGATAAGAGAAAGTAAGCAGCACCTTATATAGGTTGGCCGGGGCTTGAAGAAGCGAGCTTCTCTCAGAGAATGCCATTGCATGCTAGCCTAGCTTGCTAACATTATTCCGTTGGGCGTTATGTTAGTTATAGCGCGCCTTTCTTCCTTCTCTCACTTCGGAAAGATTTAGCAGTCTTTTCTTATGATGACCTAGTCGAGAGAGTACGATACATCGGTGTAAAAGATTTAGTTGGATCTGTGAGGTTGGTTATAGTAAGGCCTGGCTGGAAAGTGTTCTTGCCTATATCATTAGCTCGGGTAGTCCCCGTTTCTGGTCTCTTATCGATGGAGTCGTTTGGCACCTCGATGTCGACTCATCACATCCTGGGGTTAAAAAAGTTCCCAAGGGTTCGGTTATTCGTCGATTTAAGTGGTACGTGAGTTGGGTTTAGAATGTCGTGAGACAGTTCGGTTCCTATCTACCGTTGGTGTTAAATAGAGAACTGTCCTTCCCACGCCGCCTTCTAAGCCACGCGAGTATACAATGATAACTTCTGAACACTCATGCTCGATCGTGAGGCTTCCTATTGAACGCCCGATGGACCTTGATCCGACCCGAGCTATACAAAAATGAGATCCCCCTTGATCTTTGCCGGATGTGCTTGACGGTCCCCCATAACTCGCTCACTTGAAGCACGAGTGGAACGATAAGGCTTATAGTGAGCAGGACTCTTGCATGCTTACAGTCATGAAGCATGCTTTACTGATATGGACTCTTATCATTTTATCCGAATCTTTGTCTTGATCTTACTTTCCCTACTAGATTGACTGAGTCTGCTGACTTGGACTAAAGCTACTATAAAGTCTTTTTTAGGTATGTATTGCAATGAGCTACAATTGGGGATTTCCACAACCTCTTCCTTTAGGGGAGAGCACTAAGAGGGAACCATTTATTCATGCTCGCCTGGTTCTGATCTTGCTTCCTTCTTTTCGCATTCCTGGCGTCTCTCTTCGCTCGTATGATTTATGGCCTTTATCTCCACCCTTCAATCTTTCTAAATAAATTTAATATCTCCTTAAAAATGAAACTTGACTTTGAGAAATAAGCTGCAAGGGTGCTAAACCTTCCGTTTTCTCGCTTATTCGCTAATTCCACTTCCACAAACCGGCACTAGCTCCGTAACCAGAACTAAAACATATGTGTCCTATTTCCCTTACTATAAGTCCAATCCCTTAAAATAGTTACCTTCGGATCAATATAAAGGTATATTGTTTCCTTCTATTCCATAGCCTCACCTTCTTTCCTTTCCGGTGGAAATGTAACAAATAAATAAAGGAATCAAGGGTCTCAAACCTTATTATATAATCGAAAACTGTGTGGCATCAAATCAAAAAGGACGGTTTATCGACCTATACAATTGGTGGGTATGGTTCGCTCACTAATTCAAGCCCTTACAGAACGCATCACTTTCACTGCGGTTTCATTGAAAAGTTAGCAACGAAAGCGCTTTTCACCTTATTTAAAGAGAGAGTTACGCTTGACTTGAAAGTCCGTCCTGCTTTAGAGCAGAGGGAATGGATTCAGTCAACTCTCCGAATCTTGGGCGAGCTAGGTTCAATGAAATCTTTGTCTTGCAGAGAGGTAGATGATTACTTGAACTCCAGTTTCAGGGCAGGGAGTAAGGAAAGGGGATCTTGAATCAAAGAGTTCCTGTCCGACAAGCGAAGTAGAAAAAGTATGATTCTTGCTCTTCTCTAGTGGTATCGGCTTTTGGGTAGTGGTAGGTTCAGTCAATGAAACTCGCATTTAGGCTCGCATAGTAAACTCCGCTCTTACTCACTCTAGGGAAGGCGATGCGCTCAGTAAACTCGTATCAACTACTCGCCTTCTTAGCTTTGAACTTCTAGTCGCTTTTAAGAATACCCTTTAAGCACAAGTGCAGAGAATCTTATTGGGTTTTGGTAACTATCCAATAGCTAGTGAAAGTGGTTAAATCTAAATATTAAAAGCCTAACTCACACCCTTAGTCAAGAGAGACTCTTAGGTTCAGGCACTTTCACCAGTACTTGAGCCAGCACCTAAACCGAGACCCAAAGTTGAACCACTGAAGGAACCTCTTTCCATTGTTAAAGCAAGTGCGTTTTTCAAGCTTTTTCCTTACGAAAGTAGGCACATGCAAAACTCGCTCTTTGGTTTTTCACTAAAATCAACACGCATAAACATAAGGTAGGTGCTTTCACTCCACTTTTTAGTTCGACATTCCCTTTCGCTTTCGCTTATGGGAAAGCGCAGTGGTCAAAGTAGATTAAGTCAATGTTCAAAGGAGAAGTCACCACCTACTACAACTCAAGCTATAGAGAAAAAAAATCACACTTTCTCTTTCGGGTACAGGCTATATAAAAATCCTCCTTGTGTGGGATGAGATTGACCAGATGAGACAACTGATACCGAACTACCGCTTGCATATTTAGTCCTTCGTACCTTTAAAAGTTTTTGAGAGATGGTTGAGGGGAGAGAGAGTGCTTTAGGGCCTACGCCTAGCTTTAGTCCTGTCTCGGTTAGTAGGCAAGTCAAGTTGGTAAGTCAGTTAGTTCAGTGCAAGTGGCTCGTAGATGAAACCTTCCTTCCTCCTTCAATCCCAAAAGCCTAAATAGGGCGGCTTTCTACTTTATTTTTTAAACTACCTCTAAACTATATATTTCATATCCTCCCTGTTAGCTAACAGTTTCCTTTCACCACTGCCAAAAGCTAACCAGAGAAGAAGGAAGATATTTGACCTTAAAAAGCTTGGGGCTTTCAAGCACTTATTGATCAATGAATGGAATGTTGGCCGCCTACTTGAATGTCCTAATACCTTCAACAATGTTTGAATTATCTAATGGTCTTTAGAGGAGGCATCAAAGAGGATCTCAATAAGCTCTAAGGATCCCAAGAAGGTGTGGATTTCCTTGACCAGGTCGGGTATATCTCGCCTCCTTCCCGCTTTCCATCGGAGGATGATGATGGAGGGAGTGGATAGAGCTGAAAATCTCATGCAACTCTATTTTTCCATTGTTTCAATCTGCAAAGTGTTGTTGGTCATAGAAGGAGGCTGGACTTGTCGACTATCGATCCGCATGGAATGCGATACCATGCCTCGTCACAAAATCCTATTCCCTGCTCATTAATGATCATGCCTTCTGTTCAATGGCTTCCCTCTTTACTAAATGGCTTCTATAAATAGCCTATATGCTAAGGATCTCAATAAATCCCCTCATTGAGACTCCTTCTGTCTCATGCCAAAATAAGCCCATTTATTACCTGCGCCTTCAACAACCGGC
This sequence comes from Sambucus nigra, assembly GCA_949130495.1. Lineage (NCBI taxonomy): Eukaryota > Viridiplantae > Streptophyta > Magnoliopsida > Dipsacales > Adoxaceae > Sambucus > Sambucus nigra. The sequence goes on from OX422224.1 coordinate 13,206,853, forward strand.
TTTTACCCCTCGCCCCCCTTTAGATTAGTAGGGGGCTTCTTTGGCATGCATATCCAGATTTTCATGAAGCTTATCGAGGGCAGCGTATGATCTTTAATCTAGGGTGGTTCTCATAGAAAGAGAAGCTTTGATCTCTAGGCTTGGCTAAGTTTTGTTCTCGAATATTTCTTTCCTGGAGTTGAACACGATTCTTATTAAGTTGTAGATGAAATTGCAGTCTTCTCCACGGGTCATCATATGGTGGAGAAAAGTCCCTCTACACCGCGATTTTTGGCATCAAAGAAATTTTAGACCATACCTCACGATGGAACTTTTTGACTCTATCCTTGTAAAAAAGGTATCGACGCGATTTTAGCTGTAAGAGGATCGACACTTTGACTTTTTTATAAAATCCCATAAAAAAGGTATCACCCCCCCCCCCCCCTAGTTCTAAGATGGAGTCCCTAATATGCCTTTTTTCATCTCCTCTAAGGGCAAATAAAATAAGGATTGATTCAACAGCTAAAGCACTTTCTTAGAAAACTCAGGTTTGGTCTTCACCAAGAGGAATTATGGACCGATGGACATTGCGATTCTAATAAAAGTTTTTTCAAAAGTTAAGGGTCGGCAAATGCACACATTTCTTAGGGAGTCGGAGTCTGTCATTCCTGCATGCGAAGCTCTTGGTAAAGGGAGGATAAGACAGATTTTAAGCTTTATGCATTACTCACTCACCATAGAGCTATCGGTCTGCAGCCCCCACTAATCCAATCCCATCGAAGTAACCAATCCTATTCAGCCTCAAGGTCCCTCACACAACATCATATGAATAATTCCATGAAACTGGACCCATTCTTAAGGGGTCAAAAATCATGCTCCAAGATTCATCCTGAAGAGAACTACAAGTGGAGAGTGGGCCAAGTCAAACATCAACTACACCCACCCAGTATCACAGGAAGGGCAAAGTGAATTCTTGAATCATGTATAGGTGCAGTACTTCCAGCTCCTATGCCGAGGTATTCTCTATAGTTCTTGACTACTCGTACAGGAAGGAGTCTCTTTCTGTCTGGATGGAATCATTTTTTCTCAATCAAGAAGGCTGCGATTTTCGCACATCTTTAGCTTTGATTAAAATAGTCTTAATAGTACTCAATCGTCTACTACTATTACAAGTCAATCTCAGTCAACGATGACTATTAATGATTATAGTTTTCAATCATCTGACACTTCTGGAACTTTGGGTTCTTCTAATGGGATTTTTCGAAGATCATCCTGGTCTTAACCCTTCAAGTGAACGTATAGCAGAGCTTCAATCTGATACACATGCTAAATTAGGGGAGTTGATGATTCAAAGGAGTCCCGAAGATGTTCTGGCTGCGACCGAAGCTTTACATGGGGAAAGCCACAATATCCCTTTTATGGAGTTCTTTTTGAATGATTTGACCATAAACGGAGTAAAAGGTGAAGCCTATACGGATGCTCTGAATCTAGCGAGGAAGGTCCCCATCCCCAGCCCACTTGAGCAATTTGCCATTCTCCCGTTGACTCCTATTAATAGAGGAAACTTGTATTTCTCATTCATAAATCCATATTTGTTTATGATACTCACTCTCAGTTTGGTCCTACTTTTGGTTCATTTTGTTACTAAAAATGGAGGAGGAAACTCAGTACCAAATGCTTGGCAGTCCTTGGTAGAGCTTATCTATAATTTCGTGCCGAACCCGGTAAACGAATAAATGGGTGGTCTTTTTAGAAATGTTAAACAATTTTTTTCCCCTCGCATCTCGGCCACTTTTACTTTTTCGTTATTTCGTAATCCCCAGGGTATGATACCTTATAGCTTCACAGTTACAAGTCATTTTCTCATTACTTTGGGTATATTATTTTCTATTTTTATTAGCATTACTATAGTGTGATTTCAAACAAATGGGCTTCATTTTTTAAGCATATCACTACCCGCAGGAGTCCCACTACCGTTAGCACCTTTTTTAGTACTCCTTGAGCTAATCCCTCATTGTTTTTGCGCATTAAGCTCAGGAATACGTTTATTTGCTAATATGATGGTCGGTCATAGTTCAGTAAATATTTTAAGTGGGTTCGCTTGGACTATGCTATGTATGAATGATCTTTTATATTTTATAGGAGATCCTATTCCTTTATTTATAGTTCTTGCATTAATCGGTTCGGAATTAGGTGTAGCTATATCACAAGCTCATGTTTCTACGATCTCAATCTGTATTTACTTGAATGATGCTACAAATCTCCATCAAAGTGGTTCTTTATTTATAATTGAACAAAAGCGAGGAGGCGAAGCCGCTTTACCGAATTTACGAGGTGAAGGAGAGATAACTTCACCCGGATCTAAAAAAGATTTCGATCATGTCTGATCAAAGTCTATCTTGTTTTTACCATGAGTCATTTTCCTTGGCTAACAAGAATTTGAGTTTTGCACATATCCATGGGTTCTTTAATTTGCTTTCTCCCTCATAGAGGAAATAAGTAAGGTGGTATACTATATTTATCCGCGTATTGGAACTAACTCTAATGACCTATGCATTCTGTTATTATTTCCAGTTGGACGATCCATTAATCCAATTTGAGGAAGAAACGCACTCTTTCATTTTTTAGGGCAGTCGCCATTGACTTTTTTAGGGGCTTGGAGCATATAAAACCTTCCTTCTTTCTTCTCGGTCCGCTTTGGATCCTGATCTTGAGCTCGTTGTTCTTGGCCTAACCTTTGGCTCTGATACCACTTGTCACGGTGCTAAGTCCTTCAAGCCCACAAATCGCGGCACCCTGCTAATGGTTCGTCGTAGCAGAGATAGCTGAAAAATCCCTTTCTATCTTATTAGTCAAGCCTAAACGTCCTTATTGAAAACGGCCTAGCTAGCATACTTTAGCAAGAAAAGAAGGACAATATAGGAATTCTAAGATATAATAACAAGAACCAAAATATCTTAAGTGAGGTTATATACAACCAAATTTAGAACAGAACCTTTAGGCGGCACCAAAACCATTCTCATTGCCTTTCTTTTTTCCCTAGAAACTAGACTCGGTAACTAAGCCCAAATGGTAGGTTTCAAATCTTTATCCCTTCGCTGACTCTTTATCTTTATCTTCAATTACAGAGCATTCTACTTCCCGACGAACTGAGAAATTATTTGATTTGTTCGAGTGATGGCTTGTGGGGCAGGAGTAATAGGTTGGAGCAAGCCGGACAACCAACTCTACCATCCTTTATTTATTAGTTAGTGTCAGCTCTCCCGATGAAGGAATATCTTTCCTACTTCTATTCCTTGTTCCACTATGCCCTACTCATAATTCCCTATATTTATTAAAGGGCGTGTCAATTTTTCAAAGCCAACTATCGAGGTGGGGTCCTTTCCTCCATTTGGTAGTGGGATGTGGAAGTTCAATAGTTCCCCGCTTCTTTCGCATTAATTCGCGGAGTATAGTGACTTATGGATTGGTAAGTTAATGATCTCCTCTCTCCAAATCAAAGAATTAGTGTACCAATTATGTCCACTTGAGGGGGGAAACAAGGGTTCGACGAGAAAGAGCTACGAAAGAAGGCAGAATAAGCTTTCATTTCTTTGATTCCACTTCTTTCTGTGCATAGGAAAAAGGAGTTTGTCGGGAAGCACAACATGAACCAATGAAGAAAGGGTTATGGCCGCCGCTATGACTCCAGTACCCCTTTACCAGGAGATATCTTTAAGCATATGAACAACTCATGGGAGTCTTTTTCGTCAAAGATCAGGCTAAAGGGCGATCACCCAAGCAATTGATTTGGTTTCGCAAAGATCTTTCTATCCTACAAATTCACCAGCGGTTCAGATCTAATGAGCGGAGGGAAGTCTTAATTCAAAGCCACCTGCGCTAAAACTTCTTCAAAAAGGGGGGAGCTGAAGTTATACATATAAAAAATGCATGTTGGTTGATGAATGGTGAAAGCGATAGCATTTCTCAATCAATGCTCTGATACCAATTTGAAAAGGCGAAGAATAGGCCCCCTAATTTTGAAAACAAAATTCTTTTTATACTTCACAAAGTGATAACAATTTCCTTTTAGATATGCGGAAGCGTGAGATGATGGTTCAATTAAAAAAAAATAATAAATTTTAATTTATATTCAAATTAAAATTAAAACCAAGTGAAATTAAATTTAAAACACACACACTTATTTAAATTTCACTTAAACCAATTTAATTAACCCAAGTCGTAGAAATTTTCCTAAGTCATATTTTTCATTTTTAACAAATTAAGCCAAACCAATTTTAAGACATTAAATTAATAACTTGAATTAACTACACATTACCCAAATTAAATTTGCACCAAATTAAGTAAGTAGTGATTAAACCAAATTTTATCTTGTTACCTAAGCATGCATTCTAGGTGAGTATAGCAAGATAAAATAAGCAATAAATCACTACGCCAGGATGTACGAGGAAAAACCCACAACGGGAAAAAACCTCGGACGTCCCTAGCCTCAAATCCACTAAATATGGTTTTACAAATACAAGACAGAAAGACTTACAACACTCGACTCGATCCCTCTCAAGCCCCGACGCTTCTTCTTGTATACACCTTCGCCTAGCGAATAACCACGAAGCTCCACTGCGGTCTCGGCATCCACCGATCGGACTTTATATGATCATCGTCACCCAAACTAGGACAACTAGAGATAGGGTTGTCCGGAGGAGCAAAATTGGAATGGGAATTCGGAGCCTTCTGAGGGTACTTGTTTCACTTGTGGGAAAGTGGGACACAAAGAGAATAGGTGTTTCAAGAGAGAGGGACATCAGAGTCAAGTTACTCAGGGCCAGCAAGGCCAAGGTCCTCCAGCACCAGCAGCGCCCGAGTGCGAAGAGCGCCAGCAACACTGGTAGCAACGGGTGTTCATGGAGCACCAGCAGCGCCGGAAGCATCTGGTGCACAGGGAGCGGCTGCAGCACCAACCAACACTAGTTATGGGAGGTGCTACCTACTTCATCCTCGAGAGGAGCAGGCACCGCAGGAACCACGACGTGGCTAAATAGAGGATCGGTTATGGGAGGTGCTGCTTAATTCGTCCCCTCTCTTGCAACCTTTGGAGACCTTAGGTCTTGAGAGAAGAGAGAGAGAGAGAGAGAGAGAGAGAGAGAGAGAGAGAGAGAGAGAGAAATCATGAGAAAAATAGAAATCCCAAACCTAACTCTGTTCAAATTTCTTTAGAAAAGATTATAGAGAGTTTAGTGGTTTGATGTTCATAATCAAAATCCTCTTTGGTTATTTTCTCTCTTCTAACACAACCACAAAGATTTAGAACTCGTTTCGAATAATAGAAACTTGAGCATCTAATTCTAGTAAAGTGAAACAGTGACGTAGTTGTTAGATTTGATTTATTTTACTAGAGATCAACCTCTCTTGTTGAATTCGATTTAAAAACTGATTTATCAAATTTATCCAACAAGTCTCTTCTTTGTTTTACAAAACTGAAAAGGGTTTGGAAGTTTTCAGATTTGAGTTTTTCATTTTGAAAAACTTGTGTATAAATAATATTCGTAGGGTCGTCCTTTTAAAAGACTCTCAAGAAAGCAGACCTAAAAGTTTTAAAGTTATAATGAACAAATCTATTTTTGGTAGTGTGAAATATATCATTTCATACTTAGAAGCCTTTGTAATTTATAGGAATCATTTGTATAAGCATGTGTGAGTACATGCATCTGTTAGGCACCTCACTCACAACACTTAACACACAATATCACATAAAACAAAGTGTTTGTTAAGAGATTTCAACTTCAGAGTCGACGTAAAGAAGGTGCTTAAGTAGACAAGTTACAGAACGACAAAGAGCCAAATCAGAGCCTTAACAGTTTGAGTTGCCTAATGGAGATGGTATAACTTCTTAACTTAGATTTAGGTTTGTTTATGTGTGGTTAAGTTTTGTTGATTGCTTGTAACATAAACTCAATCTAATGGATTTTTCATTTTGATGTATAGATACCTCCGTGGATGTTTCCCCGTTTTAGTGGGATTTTACCACGTTAAAATCTTTGCCTCCTATGCTTGTTTTTTAAATATCTCATATCCATCATTCTGTGCTACCATAACAACTTGTTTAGTTTTGGTTTTCAAAACTTGGTCACTAATATTTAAACTAACTTGTTCATAATATTTTCTCAACACATCTTATGTTAATAGTTTGTTTTCTAAAAGTGTTTCCTCAAGAAACAACTTCTGAACCTTATAAACTATTTTAACTTGTTTTAAACGACTTTGTAAGGTATTTTCAATTAGTATCAGAGCTTGGTTTTTGGTTTTCACAAAGCTTTTAGATCCTGTGTTTTTTAAACTGTTTTTCAAAACAAACATATGAACAAGAAATTCGAGAGATTAGGGAATCTGTCCCGGCCTCCCCTCTTCGATGGGATTAATTTTCCTTACTAGAAAGTAAGGATGATAGCCTTCATCCAAGGGACTTTGGGAGATAATGCTTGGGATGCCATTGAAAATGGTTATACTTGTCTTACTAAACCTGAAGCAGATGGTAGTAATGAAAGAATTAAAAAGTTGCTCAGTGAGTTCACTAAAGAAGAAAAATAGGCCTCCCACAGTAATACTAAAGGAAATAATGCCATTTTTATGTGTGTGAATGAACATGAGTTTAAAAGAATCTATATTTGTTCAACATATAAAGAAGCTTGGTACACGTTGGTTACTGCCCATGAACATGACATCCGTGTTAAAGCGGCTAAAACTCAGATGTTGATTCAACAATATAACATACTCATTATGACTGATACTGAGACTTTCGATGACTTTTACATCTCCACCCAAATTTGATAATAAGCGCTATGTTATTGAGGAGATGGATGATCCTAACCTAACTCCTGAACTCCTTAATAGCAGGCTAAGAACAGTGGGAATAGAATTAGAATTTAAGAAGCATCTGTCTAACACTCAAAAGAAAAATTCCAGTTCCAATCTTATTTTCAAATCTAAAGTGACCAAACCTGAGTTTTTTGTCCCTAACATTGAGTTAGATTCTGATGAGGAATGTAACTTAGAAAATTTGGATGATCAAATTTCCTTGATGTCTAAACAGTTCAAGAAAATCCTAAAATTTAGAAACAATGTTGCTTCTAAACAAGGCAAGCCTGCTTATTCAATTTTTTTTAATAATAGACCCCGTGAGAAAAAAACATGACAAACACCAGACTGAAAATAATAATAGACCTCACAAAGATCTTAAAAATGTTGAATGCTTTAGATGTAGAAAATTAGGTCACATGGCCAACAAGTGTAGAGTCAAACTTGGTCGCAAGAATAATAGGACTAATCTATGCAAGACCTGGAATGATTCAAGCGACTCAGATAACGATGAGCCTAAATCATCTAATTCATTTGACCTTTGTATGTCATTTTCTGCCAAGATTGTGTATATTGATGATAAGCCTATGACTCATGCTGAACATGATGATAGAATGTCTAATCTTGCTATGTCGCATGATATTTTGCCTACTAGGTTGTCTACTTTGTGCCTTGAGAATGCTACTCATGTATAAACTGTTAGTAGTTCAAATGTCGTGTGTGTGAGTCAAAGGGAACGCATTATTGACGAAATGAACGTGTGCGTGAGTCCTAAAAATGAATCGCTAGGGGACACATCACACACCACACTTAGCGACTCCAATAATGACAACCTCCCAGACATTCACACACTTTACACAAAAACTCTCAAGAAAAGAACTAAAATGGAAAAAACAGTCAAGGACCTTACTGAGAAAATAAGAGCCCTAAGCCTAATCGTTAAACAAAATGTTGAGGATTACACCACTCAATGTCTGACTCATGAAAATGGAACTAAGTCTTTCGTTAAAAAAATCAATGATCTTATAAAATCAAATGAGATTTTGGAAAATAAATATAAATCCACTCTTTTGGAATTGGGAAAATCTAAAGAGAACGTTTCGACAGTCTTTAAAAAAATTTCTAAATTTAAAAATAACGCTAACTGTTTTGAAGACTGTGTAGTGTCAAGTAAAACCAATTCTGATGATAAAACTGGCATAGGATTTGAACAAAATTCCAAGGCACCAAATAAACCTCTTCAAAATATAATATTCGTGCCTGGTGGAATAAGATCTAAGGAACCATGTCCAAATTTTAAAGCTTTAAAATAAGATTTTGATAAAAAAACAGAAAGGGACAAACACTGGTATGGGAAGTAGTTCTAAGCCTAATGTTGAGCCTAAGGCTAAGTATGTCTGCCCCCTATAAGGCAAGGAGACCCTTTGTTTCAACTTGTTGCAGTTAGACATAAGGCTAAAGTCCAATAAATGGACAAGCCAAAGGATTTTTAAAATCTTAAAAAAACGTCTAGCCTTCTATACTGTTCTTATTGCGATGTTTATGGACACTGCCTTGAATAATGTTTTCAAAAATGTCTATATAAGCTCGTCTTCAATTCACTTGTCTATAAAAACTTTAACTCTTCTTGTCAAAACAGAAATAACTACGTCATTCCTAGGCAACATGATAAGAACTCTAACTATCGTAATAGGAAGAAACGATATAATACTAAAAGAAAGTCCAAGAGAAAGAGTCCTGAATTCATGACTAAACCAAATGCTCAAAGATTTGACAAAATTCAAGTAAAGGCGCACAAATATTTTGAAGAAAAATCTAATGCTCGAAAGTTTTATGATATTTGACCAAATTCGCGTAAATATTTTAAAACTAGAGCAATTTGGGTTAGGAAAGATGATCTAATATCCAAATTAAGTGTAACATTATGATTAGTTCTTTAAAAGCTGAACACACTTATTCTGGATGGTATTTAGACTCAGGTTGTTCCAAACATATGATCGTTGACGACACTAAACTAACCAACAAAACTGACTTCTTAGGAGGAAAAGTTTTATTTGGAAATGGAGTATCAGCCCAGATCATAGGTAAATGGACACTCTAAGAAAAGGGACTACCTATTCTCAAAGACGTCCTCTTAGTAAAAGGTCTTAAAGCTAACTTGTTGAGTATATCACAATTTTGCGACTCCAGCCACACAGTCACATTCTCAAAGACAAACTGTAAAATTTTAAACGAGAATGGAGATTGCATCATTACAGGCCACAGAACTCCTGATAACTGTTACACACTAAATCCAGGGACTGAGATTTGTAATATAGCCAGGATGGAAGATAATGAAATCTGGCACAATAGGTTGGATCACATAAATTACGACAGCCTTGGCAAATTAAGCTCCCAAGAAATCGTTAAAGCTCTACCCAAAATAAAATCTATTTCAAACGTTGTTTGTCGGCCTTGCCAAGAAGGAAAGATAGTTAAAGATGCTCATAAGAAAGTTAAAGAAATTTTAACCAGAAAACCTCTAGAGCTTATCCATATGGATCTTATGGGTCCTTCTATAACTGTAAGCCTTTGTGATAACAGTTATATTCTGGTTATGGTGGATGATTTCACTCATTTTACTTGGGTTGCTTTCTTAAAATAAAAATCTGACACATTTCATGAATTTTTGAAAATCCTTTTACGCATTGAAAATGAAAAGGATACTTAAGTAAATCAAATTCATAGCGATAGAGGAGATGAATTTAAAATTTTGGCTATAATAGAATATTGTGACTACAATGGTTACAAACATGTCTTAATCGCCCAGGTTTATGTAGATGACATTATTTTTGGATCAACTTCCCCTACTAAAGTTAAAAACTTTTTGAACATTATGCATGGGGAGTTCCAAATGTCATTAATAGGGGAGCTATAATATTTTTTAGGTCTCCAAGTCAAACAAATGTCTGACGGATTATTTATTTCGCAATCAAAATACATTGTAGAGTTACTAAAGAAATTTATATTAGAAAAAAACCAAAGACGCTACGACACCCATGAGTACTTCAGTCAAATTATCGAAAGATGAACATGGGAAATATATTGATACTACCTTGTATAGAAGCATGATAGGTAGCCTTATCTACCTCACTACCTCACATCCTAATATAATGTATGTTGTTTGTGTGTGTGCTTGCTATCAAAATTCCCCCAAGGAGAGTCACCTACCGTGCGTCAAAAGAATTATAAAATACGTAAAAGGGATTATCAATTTAGGTATTTGGTACATAAATGGCACATCTAGCACCATAACTGGATACACCGATGCTAACTGGGCTGGCTGTTCCGATGATAATAAAAGCACGTCAGGAGCGTGTTATTATATTGACAATAACTTGGTAGGATGGAATAGTAAGAAATAAAATTGTACGTCGCTTTCCACAGCTGAATCATAATATATAGCCGCAGGTAGCTACTGTGCTCAATTAATGTGGATAAAGCAGATGTTAAGTGATTATGGTATTAATGAAGATAAATTACATCTCTATTGAGATAACCAAAGTGCGATTAATATTTCCAAATATTATGTTCAACACTCGTGCACAAAACACATAAAGATTCTACATCACTTTATATGTGAGTTAGTAGAATCTAAGGAATTGTAAATAAACTATTTGCCCACAACACTTCAATTAACAAATTTGTTCACTAAGCCTCTAGACAATTTAAGATTTGAATCTTTAAGGAACATATTGGCATGATACATCTTGAATTAGTGTCTATCTTCTTTTAATGCCACGTCACTAATACACTTTATGACGTAAATAAATTATTAATATTCACTTAGTAATTAAATTTCCCTAAATATTAACCATTCACTCTCCGATTAATATTTAAATAAATATTACCATAATTAATTCAATTAAATTACGAAACACCAGTAATTTAAAATTTCCTGAATTAATTAAATATTACATGCACGGAAATACGGGGTGTTACATACTCACCCCTACAAAGGAATTTCGTCTCCGAAATTTGGTCATTACTGCGGCGAATAAATCTGGATACTGCTCTCACATATCCTCCTCCCGGTCCCACGTATACTCATCAATACTATGATGACCCCACTACACTACACTCTAACTGGTGGTACTATCTTATGTAATACCCCGTATTTTTATGCTATATTAATTTGGGGATTTATTAAATTTAATGAGAATGTTTATTTAATAAAAAAAATTCAAAAATTAATTATGTTATAATTATTAACGTGTCGAGAGTTAGTAATTATGGGAAACTTGTTGGATATTACTAATGAGCATAGTGATATACTATATTGGTTATATTGAATGTCATACGTGAATTAAATGACTATTTTGGAAATTTAAGTTGGGACGTGCCTGTGTCACGTCGGGACTAATTTTGTTAATTAAAAAGTAAATATTTTATAAGTTGTTTGTATGGTCATTTTGAGTGTGCCAACGCGTCCGGAAGGGTCGAGATAGTCAGAAAAGTGTACCCGGGGGTTTAGTTTGGGTCTCGGGGTGTTTTTAGGCCTAATTAGTGACCCGGGAGGGCATTTTGGTCATTTTACAAAATAGGGTAATTAAACCCACGAATTTTAGCAGCCTTTATCAGCTGGTTAGGCTAGCCATTTAGGGTTAGAACATTCAGAACCCTAGAACGGCCATTGGAGAAGAGAGGAGAGACCTTTCAAGGATATTCAAGGCCGAAACACCACCGTTTGCACCACCGTCACCACCAACGCGTAGATCGCGAGGAGGAGAACGCAACCACACCATAATCAACAGGAAATCAGACTTCTGAAAATCCCAGGCAAGTGTTTAACTTGCGTATTTCGTTAGTGCAATGTTCATATTAGTTTAGGATTAATTAGGAATGTAATCCATGTAAGAAAACCCCAAATTTTGTTAGGAAATTGCATGTAGAGAAGATTAAAACCTTATGCTGGAAACTTTTGATGATATAGATGTATTACCCACGAACTTTTGATGTTGTATTAGGAAGAAATTCTGGAGAAAAACTAAATTGAATCATAGTTATGAAAACTTTAGGGTTCTTGATGATTAGATGAGATTTTGGGTTGTTTAACCATGTTTAATGATGAATACACGCATGCTGAACGTTAAAAACATCTGGAATTATGTTATTATGTTAGTAGTAGAATTTGTGGGTCGATTAGTGTTGAAAAATATGGAATTTGATGAAGAATGGTGGTAGAACCCGTAACTGCAATTCTGCAGAATTTTACCCAGACCTGCTTGATCGATCGATCGAAGATAGAGCATCGATCGATCGAAGGTTCGATCGATCGAGCCCCAAGCTTCGATCGATCGACCCCTCCTGGCAGACTCTTATTTTTCTTTGTTTAATTAGTTAAATTAAGTTTATCGTGAAATAATTCTTGGGCATTCGTGAGAAATTGATTTGGGAGACATTGAGGACCAGTAGGGTATGTGAATAAATGTTGGAGCCTTTAACCTTTAATGAAAATGGTAATTATGGGATATTTACTTTAGGTTAGTGGATTTATGAATTTAAAGGGTGAGGTGCGTAAGAGAGTTACGTTGGAACCTAATAAAGACACTTACTGAAATTCAGATTTGTGAGGATGTAGCCCATGAGTGTTAGGTAATAAGTGAGAAAACCTTTCGAGTTAAGGTTAGGAATAAAACCTTATACGAAATTCTATAACTGTGAAATTTAGAATAAATGGTATAATTACGGGTGATGAGAAAAACCCACATTAATATGATAAAGTGGTATATTTATATGATTGTGTGTACATATATTATATGCATGTGAAAATCATACCCACGCTACTTACTATCCCTGAGGTTTCCGCGCTGGGACAAGTCTTATCTCGATGGGACCTTTATGGGGGATATTGACTTGTACCCTAGGAGATAGATATCCTTGGTACAGGCTATCGATGTGATAGTTCAGACGATCCTAAGAGACGCCGGTATGTGCCATCCTCTTAGAGACTTGGAATCTATGCTTCGCCTCAATATTGTTTGTGTATTTCTGTTAATACAATTCGAGAGTGATTCCGAATGTATTCCCCTTAATATGAGTGATATGGGGCTTTGGATAGTAGAGTATGCACGCACCATAGTTTTATTCGGGGTGCTGTTATATATATATTATACGAGTAGTTAATATATATATGAGATTATGATATTTGAAACTGTCTACTGAGATTTGATAAGTAGGACATGGTTGTTGACTCAAATTATTAAATACTTGTTTTGAAAAAGGTATAAGATGTCACTGTAAAACTTTATTGATTTTATAAAGTTAAAATGGAGGACTTTGATTTCTGTTTGGAACATTATTTTAAAATGGAGTCGTGAATTATAAATCTTGCGGGTAATCTAAGTTAAGTTTAATCTTTTAGAAAGACTAGTACGTTAAATGATAAGAAACCATGGGGAAAGTTAGTGCGATAGGTGTGCACATTAGAAGAGAGGTGAGTATTTTCTCAAGAGAGTGACGTACTAATATGTTATTGCATTGGCCTGTATCAATTTAAATACTTGCTAAAAGTATTTTAAAATCAAACACACTTTCGGGCTCTGACCCGTTTCTTTTTCTCTCTCTCTCTCTTGTATGTAAATGTATATTTTCAGGTGCCCAGCCACAGGGGAGTCTTGCTTAGGATCCCTTGAGAGGAACGTGCTGCAGCTTAGGTGGGAGTTGCAGGTCACTTGAGTAGACGGCTTCCTTTATTGACTCCACTTCTAGCATCCTCATTTATTGGGCATGTGTCGCCCTTTCCATTATTTCATTTGTTGTTGGGACATTTATATTTCAGTTATTTTCCAGTATTGTTCTATGGGATTTATTCAGGATGGATTTGTGATTTTTAATTCCATATGTTGACATTCGATTTACGAATGGTTTATGTTATTTAGTTTATTGTGGTGTGATTCTTAATTGTAGAAATGTTGTTTTAATTAAATAAATCTTTTTCGTTAATTAAAATTTGGAAAGTTGTATGAAAATGTTTTTGACACTTAGCTTAATTATTTAGGGTGTTAAATTGGAAAATTTATTTTTATCGACAGTGATGCTGAGAATGAACCAACTGTTTACCTTGATTTAATTTAATAAAGGAGTGATCGCCCGGTATTTAATTAGGCGGGGTGTCACAGGTGGTATCAGAGCATCAGGTTCTAGTGTCCATAGGATCTGTACGGCTTATTTCGCTTTCAGCTTAACGTTATTGCTATAGAGCCCTATTTTTAGGATTGTTGTATTCTTGCTTTTACGTTTAAGTCTTCAGCTATTCGAGATTTGTTGATAACTGTAGACTAATAAACTTGTTCACGTTTCAGATGCCTCCGAGACGTGCTCCGAAAGATAGGCGTGCCCAAGCCGAGCAGCCAGCAACTCAGGCACCAGGCACAATGAATGCGGACGAAGTAGCCGCCATTGTTGCTCAGGCGATGAATCCCACAATAGCGGTGATTCAACAGGCTCCACCCCAGGTTCAGGCAGTGGCGCCAGTACCAGCACAGCTTCCATCCGCATGGGAGAGGGTTCGGGATGCTTTTCAGAAAGCGCATCCCCCAGAGTTTTCTGGTAGCTCCGATATTGTTACAGTCAGCCAATGGAAGAAGGACATCCAGCGGCATCTCCGAATGTATGAGTGCACTGACGTGCAAAAACAGTTGTTGGCTTCCTTTAAGCTGGTGGGAGCCGCATTACAGTGGTGGGAGTCCACTACTACTTTGGAGGAGAGGGACACGATCCCTGTTCAGTTGTTCTGGGAGCGGTTTGACCGCAAGTATTTTCCACCCGCAGTGCAGACTGAGATGAGGCGGAAATTACTAAATCTGAAGTAGGAGAAGCTTACTGTAGCTGAGTATGAGGAGGAGTTCACGAGACTTCTCAATATTGTGCCGGATGAGGCACCCACTGAGAGCAAGAAGATTTTGCTGTTTGTCGACGGGTTAGCTTGGAGGATCCGTCAGCACCTTATTGGGAATCTATCCCTGAGTACTTTCACTGACGTACTGAATGCAGTGTTACTACATTGCCAGGATCACCGCTTCCATCTTCAGGGAAGCAAGAGAGCAGGAGAGTCCAGCCAGCAGGGCAGGACCGGGGGTAATAGTTTCGGTGGGGCACCAACTCATGGACAGACTCGTCAGCACGAGCAGAGTTCCCATCAGGGGGACCCTGCTAAGCGATTCCATTCAGGTGATTCTAGGCAGGGATTCGGGGGTTTCAGGCAGGGCCAACACCGACCGCAGGGACAGCAGCAGGGCCAGCAAGTCCCACAGCGTACACATCAGGGCCAGTGGCGTGGAGGTAACGGCCAGCAAGGCCGTGGACAGCAGGGTCAGAGGGGCGGTAACTTCAAAGGCAGATGCTTTGGGTGCGGTAAACATGGCCATAGGCGCCAAGATTGCCCAGAGGGCGATAGGGCCCCACAGCAGCAGGGAGCCCGTAATGAGCCGCAGAGACCACTCTTTCCACCTGCCCTCCCAGCTCCAGCCCAGGTGCCAGCCCTACCAGCCATTCCAGCAACTCCAGTGCAGTAGGGGCAATTGCAGTATGGACGTGTCTATAACGTCCACCAGGCAGCAGCTCCACAGGCACCACCCGCGATTGAGGGTATGTTTCCTATCCATGGTACTATGGGTCGGGTATTATTTGATACGGGGGCAACGCATTGTTTTATAGGTACGCATTTCGCGAAGTCCTTAGGATTGCTAGCCACAGCAGAGAGCACCGTGACGTGTGTCGACTCACCACTGGGGAGTGGGTCACTTATATTCTTTATATGCCGGGGAGTGGGGGTAGAGATTGGTAGCTTGGTATTACCTGCTGACATGTTAGTCTTAGACATGCACGAGCATGATGTGATTATCGGTATGGACTGGCTCGCAGCTTATAGAGCCATGATTGATTGCTTTGGTGGGAGCATTATTTTTGCCATTCCGGGGCAAGAGATGTTTGTAGTGGCGATGCCTCACCCAGAGGGAGGCTCGACCGCTCATTTGTATTACATAGAGGAGGATACCTCTAAGGAGGTCGTGTTTCCCTTGGATTCGATCCCTATTGTCAGGGAGTATTCCGATGTGTTTCAGGAGATACCAGGCCTACCGCCCAGTCGTGAGATAGACTTTGTTATAGATTTACTGCCAGATACGAGACCTATAGCACGCGCACCGTACCGTATGGCTCCGACAGAGATGCGAGAACTACGAGATCAGATAGAGCAGCTGTTAGGTCAGGGCTTCATCCGTAGGAGTACCTCACCTTGGGGCGCTCCAGTCTTGTTTGTGAAGAAAAGAGATGGTTCACTAAGATTGTGTGTGGACTACCGTGAATTGAACAAGGTCACGATACGGAATAAGTATCCGTTGCCTCGAATCGATGATCTGTTCGACCAGTTGAGGGGAGCAACTTTCTTTTCGAAGATAGATCTGAGGTCGGGGTACCATCAGTTACGTATTAGAGAGCAGGATGTTTCAAAGACTGCCTTCTTGTCAAGATATGGGTCCTATGAGTTCAGGGTGATGCCGTTCGGACTCATAAATTCCCCAGCCGTTTTCATGGACTTGATGAACCGAGTATTCAGAGAATTCTTGGATCAGTTCGTCATCGTCTTCATAGATGATATCTTGATATATTCACACTCCGAGGAGGAGCATGCCGAGCACTTGAGGCAGGTCCTTCAGACTCTACGAGAGCATCAGTTGTATGCTAAGTACGAGAAGTGTGGATTCTGGCTGCGAGAAGTATAGTTCTTGGGCCATGTCATTTCTGAACAGGGGATTGCAGTTGATCCGAGCAAAGTATCAGCGGTGAGGGAGTGGGGACAGCCCACGACACCGACAGAAGTGCGTAGTTTCTTGGGATTAGCCGGATACTAGAGGAAATTCATTCGGGGATTCTCCAAAATAGCGGGTCCATTGACGAATCTATCTCGCAAAGGGGTACCATATGTTTGGGATGACGCTTGTCAGCTGGCTTTCGACGAGCTGAAAGACAAGCTTACTTCAGCACTAGTCCTTGCCTTACCGAAACCGGGTGTGGAGTACCTGGTTTATACCGATGCGTCCTTACGGGGACTTGGGGGAGTACTTCAGCAGGAAGAGAAGGCTATATCTTTTGCTTCCCGCAAGCTTAAGCCGCATGAGAAGAATTACCCCACCCACGACCTGGAGTTAGCAGTGGTCGTCTTTGCATGGAGAATTTGGAGGCACTACTTATTAGGCGAGAAATTCCGTTTGTTCACAGACCATAAGTCACTGCAGTACCTGTTCACTCAGCGAGATCTGAATATGCGTCAGCGCAGGTGGTTAGAGTTTGTGAAGGACTACCAGTTCGATATACAGTATCATCCGGGGAAGGCCAACGTAGTTGCTGATGCGTTGAGCCGTAGACCGGTAGACGATGTAGCGGACATCTGGAAAGCAAAGTGGAAGGAGTTGGGTCACCAGGACGCAGTAGCCCGTTCTTTTATATCCGTGATGTCAGTCACACCCGAGATTGTTACGAGGGTCATACAGGCATAGACCACAGACCCGTTTTGCCAGGAGCAGATTGTGCGACTTCTAGCCGAGGGTGCTGAGTCCTATTCTGTTAGTTCTGATGGAGGTTTGCGGTTTAATGGGAGATTAGTGGTTCCAGAAGGAGCGGAGTTACGTCATCAAGTGATGACTCATTCTCACGGGTCCCGATTTGCAGTACATCCGGGAGGTGATAAAATGTACCAGGACATGAGGCGTCAATACTGGGGGAGTGGGATGAAAAAGGACATCGCCGAGTTTGTGTCCAAGTGTTCTACCTGCCAGCTGGTGAAGGTGGACCACCAGAAACCGTCAGGATTGCTTCAGTCGTTGGAAGTACCCGCGTGGAAGTGGGAGAGTATTTCCATGGATTTCATTACAGGGTTGCCTACATCACAGCGGGGCCACGATTCTATCTGGGTGATTATCGACCGTTTGACCAAAGTGGCTCATTTTCTGCCAGTGCGGACAGATTATACAACGGGTCAGTATGCTCAATTGTTCATTGCTGAGATTGTCAGATTACACGGGGTGCCCCTGAATATTGTGTCAGATAGAGACAAGATTTTTGTGTCACGTTTCTGGGAAAGCTTTCAGGAGGCTATGGGTACAGAGTTAAGACTGAGTTCAGCTTACCACCCACAGACAGATGGGCAGACAGAGCGTACTAATCAGATGTTGGAAGATATGCTACGCATGTGTGTTCTCGATTTCGGAGGAGGTTGGGAGCCACACCTTCCACTGGTAGAGTTTGCTTATAATAACTCCTATTAGTTTACGATTGGCATGGCTCCATTTGAGGCTTTGTATGGCAGGCCTTGTCGTTCTCCAACTTGTTGGCTCGAGGTGGAGGACAACAAGTTGCTAGGACCAGAAGTGATTCAGGAGACCTCCGCGAGGATTGAGATAATCAGGAGTCGTATTCGGGTAGCCCAAGACAGGCAGAAGAGCTACGCCGAAGCGAAACGGTTCTTCCGGGAGTGTAATGTGGGAGATCAAGTGTTATTGCGTGTATCTCCTATGAAGGGAGTGATGAGGTTTGGGAAGAAGGGGAAATTGGCCCCGAGGTATGTGGGACCATTTCCCATCATCGAGAGGATCGGGCCGGTTGCATACAGGTTGGGATAGCCAGAACATTTACATCGCATCCACGATGTATTCCACATCTCGTCATTGAGACGATATCTTCGGGATGATATGGCCCATACTCACATTGCGATAGATGAGATTGACTTACAGTCTGATAGCTCTTACGAGGAGAGACCAGTGGCTATTCTAGACTATAATGAGAGGAGATTGAGGTCGAAAATAGTTCCACTTGTGCGAGTTCAGTGGGAGCATCATAATGTGGAGGAATCCACTTGGGAGCGTGAGGCAGATATACGCGAGAGATATCCAGAGTTGTTTTTACCAGGTATGCCTTATTTTCCGAATTTCGGGACGAAATTCCGTTATTAGGGGGGAAGTATGTAATACCCCGTATTTTTATGCTATATTAATTTGGGGATTTATTAAATTTAATGAGAATGTTTATTTAATAAAAAAAATCCGGAAATTAATAATGTTATAATTATTAACGTGTCGAGAGTTAGTAATTATGGGAAACTTGTTGGATATTACTAATGAGCATAGTGATATACTATATTGGTTATATTGAATGTCATACGTGAATTAAATGACTATTTTGGAAATTTAAGTTGGGACGTGCCTGTGTCACGTCGGGACTAATTTTGTTAATTAAAAAGTAAATATTTTATAAGTTGTTCGTATGGTTGTTTTGAGTGTGCCAACGCGTCCGGAAGGGTCGAGATAGTCAGAAAAGTGTACCCGGGGGTTTAGTTTGGGTCTCGGGGTGTTTTTAGGCCTAATTAGTGACCCGGGAGGGCATTTTGGTCATTTTACAAAATAGGGTAATTAAACCCACGAATTTTAGCAGCCTTTATCAGCTGGTTAGGCTAGCCATTTAGGGTTAGAACATTCAGAACCCTAGAACGGCCATTGGAGAAGAGAGGAGAGACCTTTCAAGGATATTCAAGGCCGAAACACCACCGTTTGCACCACCGTCACCACCAACGCGTAGATCGCGAGGAGGAGAACGCAACCACACCATAATCAACAGGAAATCAGACTTCTAAAAATCCCAGGCAAGTGTTTAACTTGCGTATTTCGTTAGTGCAATGTTCATATTAGTTTAGGATTAATTAGGAATGTAATCCATGTAAGAAAACCCCAAATTTTGTTAGGAAATTGCATGTAGAGAAGATTAAAACCTTATGCTGGAAACTTTTGATGATATAGATGTATTACCCATGAACTTTTGATGTTGTATTAGGAAGAAATTCTGGAGAAAAACTAAATTGAATCATAGTTATGAAAACTTTAGGGTTCTTGATGATTAGATGAGATTTTGGGTTGTTTAACCATGTTTAATGATGAATACACGCATGCTGAACGTTAAAAACATCTGGAATTATGTTATTATGTTAGTAGTAGAATTTGTGGGTCGATTAGTGTTGAAAAATATGGAATTTGATGAAGAATGGTGGTAGAACCCGTAACTGTAATTCTGCAGAATTTTACCCAGACCTGCTTGATCGATCGATCGAAGATAGAGCATCGATCGATCGAAGGTTCGATCGATCGAGCCCCAAGCTTCGATCGATCGACCCCTCCTGGCAGACTCTTATTTTTCTTTGTTTAATTAGTTAAATTAAGTTTATCGTGAAATAATTCTTGGGCATTCGTGAGAAATTGATTTGGGAGACATTGAGGACCAGTAGGGTATGTGAATAAATGTTGGAACCTTTAACCTTTAATGAAAATGGTAATTATGGGATATTTACTTTAGGTTAGTGGATTTATGAATTTAAAGGGTGAGGTGCGTAAGAGAGTTACGTTGGAACCTAATAAAGACACTTACTGAAATTCAGATTTGTGAGGATGTAGCCCATGAGTGTTAGGTAATAAGTGAGAAAACCTTTCGAGTTAAGGTTAGGAATAAAACCTTATACGAAATTCTATAACTGTGAAATTTAGAATAAATGGTATAATTACGGGTGATGAGAAAAACCCACATTAATATGATAAAGTGGTATATTTATATGATTGTGTGTACATATATTATATGCATGTGAAAATCATACCCACGCTACTTACTATCCCTGAGGTTTCCGCGCTGGGACAAGTCTTATCTCGATGGGACCTTTATGGGGGATATTGACTTGTACCCTAGGAGATAGATATCCTTGGTACAGGCTATCGATGTGATAGTTCAGACGGTCCTAAGAGACGCCGGTATGTGCCATCCTCTTAGAGACTTGGAATCTATGCTTCGCCTCAATATTGTTTGTGTATTTCTGTTAATACAATTCGAGAGTGATTCCGAATGTATTCCCCTTAATATGAGTGATATGGGGCTTTGGATAGTAGAGTATGCACGCACCATAGTTTTATTCGGGGTGCTGTTATATATATATTATACGAGTAGTTAATATATATATGAGATTATGATATTTGAAACTGTCTACTGAGATTTGATAAGTAGGACATGGTTGTTGACTCAAATTATTAAATACTTGTTTTGAAAAAGGTATAAGATGTCACTGTAAAACTTTATTGATTTTATAAAGTTAAAATGGAGGACTTTGATTTCTGTTTGGAACATTCTTTTAAAATGGAGTCGTGAATTATAAATCTTGCGGGTAATCTAAGTTAAGTTTAATCTTTTAGAAAGACTAGTACGTTAAATGATAAGAAACCGTGGGGAAAGTTAGTGCGATAGGTGTGCACATTAGAAGAGAGGTGAGTATTTTCTCAAGAGAGTGACGTACTAATATGTTATTGCATTGGCCTGTATCAATTTAAATACTTGCTAAAAGTATTTTAAAATCAAACACACTTTCGGGCTCTGACCCGTTTCTTTTTCTCTCTCTCTCTCTTGTATATATATGTATATTTTCAGGTGCCCAGCCACAGGGGCGTCTTGCTTAGGATCCCTTGAGAGGAACGTGCTGCAGCTTAGGTGGGAGTTGCAGGTCACTTGAGTAGACGGCTTCCTTTATTGACTCCACTTCTAGCATCCTCATTTATTGGGCATGTGTCGCCCTTTCCATTATTTCATTTGTTGTTGGGACATTTATATTTTAGTTATTTTCCAGTATTGTTCTATGGGATTTATTCAGGATGGATTTGTGATTTTTAATTCCATATGTTGACATTCGATTTACGAATGGTTTATGTTATTTAGTTTATTGTGGTGTGATTCTTAATTGTAGAAATGTTGTTTTAATTAAATAAATCTTTTTCGTTAATTAAAATTTGGAAAGTTGTATGAAAATGTTTTTGACACTTAGCTTAATTATTTAGGGTGTTAAATTGGAAAATTTATTTTTATCGACAGTGATGCTGAGAATGAACCAACTGTTTACCTTGATTTAATTTAATAAAGGAGTGATCGCCCGGTATTTAATTAGGCGGGGTGTCACATCTTAGACTGCAGCTTGCGCTCCCATAGCTACTAATCTCCCCTCATATGAGGTGTCTTATTGCAAGTCATTATCCTTGAATGAAGCGTGTCCAAAAAGCTCAATCGTTCCTCCTGTATCCCTCCTACTATGCCACATGGAACACATCCCGTATCCACTGAAGATGTTCTGGCAAACCCAGTCGATAAGCTACCTGTCCCACCCTCTCAAAGATAGGGAAATGACCCACATACCTCGATGCTAGCTCCCTTTTCTTGCCGAACTACATCACTCCTTTCATAGGAGACACCTGAAGCAATACCTGGTCACAAATCTTTAACTCAATGGCCACTGACAACAGAGTGCCAAAGAAGATGAGCCTATACTCCGTCGGCTCCACGATCTCTCGGTTAGGAAATTCCCCTCCTATATGGGTGTCAATTTCCTTATTGGCAAAATGCGTTACTATCGTCCGGGTAATTACCCGCATCATCCCTGATTAACCATGTTAGACTTGAACCTTTAACTCACGATGACGTACCTCTCCTTACATCCCTGAACTATATGAAAGGATACAACTTACTTAATTCCCGTTGATGGACCATAACGCATATCGGGTCGTAGCAGCTTGTTATTTCCCCACCTCTTATCTACCAAAGGTGTATAATGAAACTTTTCCCATAAAGTCTCCTAAGGTGTCATGCAGACCAAACCGTTACGAGGCATCACACGTAACTCTACTTGTGATAAATACTACTCCCGAATTACCCAAAAATCTAAAATGCACAATCCTCGCTTCCCATCTACCCGTCGACTTATAGGCGACACGTTCAACCCAGTATTAACTCTATCCCGAACACCTCCTGACAGTTTACCAACTTGAGCATTAATCCCTTCACTGGAACCATAGAATTTAAAAAAAATTCCTGGTTGATACTCTCCAATCAACCTTTCTCCACCCTTAAAAGGTCTACCCGGAGGCAAATTCACTATGTTTCATTCATCACTAATTCCCATGTTCAAGAACTCTAACCCTTGTGCAGTTTTCGTCAGGTAGGACTCTACACCGTGCGTATGCGTAAGACCACTCTAAGCATATAATTAAGTAATACTCTTTTCTATCTTCCCAAAAATGTGGGTTTTTACTTGCGTATGGATATATTATTACATAGGTCTCCCCGACCTTCCCACTACCTACGGTGGAGGTAGTGATCCTTGATATACATATAGTTAGACCGTTTCCATTATCAAATGGATTTCAGTTCACTACACTTTTTCACTTATTCTCTGATTGCCCCGCAGGCGTACATTCAATATGTTTATTTACACATCCCTTTTATTTAAGACGACTATAAAATCACACTTACCAGGGCGCCCATACACCCTATATCCCGTGCTTAACCGCACAAAAATTACCTTAATTAACCAGCGTGACCATACACCCTATCCCCATGCTCAACCGCACGAAAGTTACCCGACTATGCTAGCTGTAACCCGTAGTATAACTTCCAACCCGTAGTCATATCACATACGTGAATAATAACTGGGGTAACCAACCTATGTACTAACCACAAAACTTCTCCCCACTTCCAACGTGGCACTAAGTTTCATGCGTGGGACGTCTCGCAAAGCGAAATCAAAACAAGGAACCCCCCGATACACTACTACCTAACATTGTCGGTCGTTGAGATCTGTTAGACCCACAGTCCATAACACGTACTCCCAAATACTTGTCTCTTAACACAAAAGCATACACGCCTACTATTATGCTATAAAAGACAACATAAAATACCGCGAACTTACTATCACTAGTTCTTATGCAAAATAAATCCCGAGCTATCTCTCCCCGCTCGAAAATAATTTTAACTTCCCTGAATCGCTTCAGTCTACATCCCTTCTTACTGGGAAAAATATAATAATAGAAGACATTCTTATATGTGTATCGTACCTCACAATACAAGCTATATATATATATATATAGGCTAGGCTCCCTCTCAGGTGACACCTAGTTGGAGTTATTCATAATCTAGTGTCACGAACACCAAAACTTGCTATCACTATCCGTAATAGTTCACACCCATTGCTAACCAATCCATACCCTGGAAAAATCATGCTTTCATAACACTCCTCAAAATGAGTAAATCTCATAAAATATACCCTCTCAGTTTTCACGCATGCTTCCCTGAAGATAAAACAAAAGAGGGCCCTGTTACCCCGTGGTAACCATATACTTAATAGTAACATTACTATTTACCCACTAAACTCGTCCCCCAAGCGAATATAGTGCTAACAAGAATATTGTGATCACTCGTGTCATGAAATTCACTCCATCTATCCAAGGATAAAATTCATACTTCCACTCGCCTATACACCGGCGGCCCAAATAGTTCCTAGACATAATATTCTCATCCGATCGAACCAAAACTTCACAATTGTTGTCCCTACTGGGCATCCCACTTCTATCCCCTGACTCACTGTGGACATAATCAATTTTTGTGGTTCCACTTCCACACATAAGACACCTCTCTGTGTAAATCCCCTGTCTTTGGCCCAAATGGCTATGTGAGGGTTGTTCTTCTCGCGTACTTGGTAGTCTTGACCCTAAGTGCTACCCCCATTGTCCCTTTGGCTTCCCTATCCCTATGGGACTCGTTACTGGCCTCGATGACCCGGATCAAATCCACCGCCAATAGGTAGAAATTTACTTAATTTAAAACGTCAAGATGGGTCCCTTATTAGGTATACCCTTCTGTCGTGCTTCACTAGCACCATTAAATCTCATTTCGTTCTTGGGTTAAACTCTCTAACCTTATTGGCTCCTGCATCTTAGAAGCGTTAATGTAAGCGGGAAAACAAAAGATATTGACGACCTCAACACTAGTCATCCTAGTCAGATTTCCCATCAATTATTGTGTATTCTCACACGGTTCATTATCAATTTGTGGGTTCCTTTATCGTTCTCCGTATCCCATTCGTCGGTTACGAAGTTCGCTTATACAATTTATTATATCTCTCACGATCAATTACAATCTTACCCATTTCATAAACTCTGAAACTTCACTCGCACCCCTATTTGAATAACGGATGGACAATCTTATGGTCATACCGTACTCAAAATTTCTTGTTTGACTCCATATATTCTCCTTCATATGTGGTGACTGACTCTCGAAAATAATCCTCCCGACTCTCTCTTGACACGATTCAGAATGTGACTCTAAAGTGTGTACTCTCTAGGCTCAAGTGCAAGCCTGTCGTTCAAGTAATAATCCGACAAGTCGGGTATCGATCCTCAGGGAAAAAGGACAACGAAGTTGTGACGACGGGATAAGACGGAGGAATCCTAACGATGACTCTAAAAAGAAAAGAAAAGATTGATTTGGTTTTTGGGATTCGATTACACTAAATGCAATTATGAAAGTATGGTGAAAAATGCAGCTAACTAAATGACCTAGATTAAGAATGAAGGATTGAATTGAACTTTTAAATGAGATGATGAAAAATAGGACGGGAATACAATCCCCCAACCCTAGTGTATTGCAGTATAATATTAATCGTAAATTTATCTAGTTAATTTGACCCGGAATTTAGTACTCCTAAGCATTACGTATACGAGGTTCAAGCCCGCGTCATACTTAATCAAAGGATGAGTAAATCAGTATCACAATAACGACACTCGAATTGTATTCTCAATCATCCCGGTTACCCAGGGGCAAACGAGATATTTAGACCTACAATTGTTGTGTCCCTACGCAATACGGTCAAAATTAATTACTAAATTCAGAGGATT
Organism: Sambucus nigra; assembly: GCA_949130495.1. Taxonomy (NCBI): domain Eukaryota; kingdom Viridiplantae; phylum Streptophyta; class Magnoliopsida; order Dipsacales; family Adoxaceae; genus Sambucus; species Sambucus nigra. The sequence goes on from OX422224.1 coordinate 13,232,466, forward strand.
AACTTTATACGTGCAATGACCACATCAGGTTGGGTTCATGTAACCCGACCTTGGAAATCTAGCCGGACATACCGAAAATGATGAAAACAGTGTTTAACATGCAAGAGTTCATGATTAATCTAAGGAAAATTGATAGAATACTGTAAAATAGAATCACAAAGAAGAAACAACTTACTAAAATTACCCAAGGAACAATCGCAGCAATAAATAAAATTGGTGATCACCCAAACTTGGAATAAACCTTCAGTCCTTGAATAAAATTGGAAATTCTATCTACAACTAGGGTTTGTGGAAGAAAATGAGAAATTAAAATTAACTCCCCACGTTCTAGCCTTCTTTACAACGAAAATAATTCGGGTTTTTATACCCTACATGAAATTCCAAGAAGTTGAGTATAAGTCGGAGTCTTTAGAGGAGAATCAGAAAACAAAATCTCGATGGGCGGACCGGTCCGGACCTTAGGCGGATCGGTCTGCCTCTAAAGCGGATCGGTTCTTTTATTTTCCAGGCGGATCGGTTCTTTTATTTTTTTTGCTCTTCGGTTTGCCTTCGGTTCGCAGTCCTCTGGAGTTTGCATAGCGGACCGGTCCGGTTGAGGGCGGACCGGTCTGCCTATTTGACTTTTCTCTCAAACTTTGACTGCCCATATCTTTTGCTCCGGGTATCCGATTGAGGTGCCGTTTCTTCCTAGGTGCTTGTGAGGATGATACCTTCATCTTCTCTTTAGGTACCTCATCCGGATTCTTGGTAGAAATGACTCTTTTGCCCTTTTGACTTTTCTCGTTGACTTTCTCTATTCTTCCGATTTCCTTCTTCCATTTCTTGACATTAGATACCTGTAAAATCATAACAGAATACCAGAAACTCGGTGTACTTGTTAGGATGAGTCAATAGCAAGATTATGAGATAAAGTCAATCCAATTACGTTGTTCGAGGTGATTAAAGTACTGAAATTAAGGGATAAATTAGGAAGAATTTATGCCTAATCAAACCCCCCTAACTTAGAACTTTGCGCGTCCCGAGCAATGTAAAAGAATTCTAGCAAGGCTCAACTTTTGAAAAACATTTTATTGGGATAAAATACCTCTTTCGCGGGCACGCGATTGCATTTAGCGTATGCAACAAGCCTTTAAACCCCTAGGTTACCCTAGTGGGACGAGTTGTGTCTCGTGAGGGTTTGCAGAGAATATACCCACAAAATTTGACTCAAAGAACTTCAAAATAACCAAAAATTGTATAATTCAAGCTTTTCCAGAAAAGAGTCATCATTAAGTCATGTCTACAAGTCTCAAACTGTAGTGCGTGTGTGCGAAGCCAGAAATATAACCGCCAATTTCCACTGATTAATCATTACGTTACTTATCCGAAAATTCGTTTTGATTTCAAATTCTCACGGGAAGCTCTCTCAAACGAACTACTCGGAATATGGTTTTTTTGCTCGGTATGCGTGATAATAAGAGTAAATATAATGGATGCAAAATCACGCATACAATTAGAAAGACGGAAATTTCATGGTGAAAGGATCTCATCAATGGATTACGGTTTTAAAAACGGGAACATCGCCTTTATTTCGCGCATTTTACCTCTTATATTATCCTTTGGTGTATTAACTCTCCACGCGGTAATCAATTCTACACTTTAGACTCGGTTAGGACTTTTTCGGGTTAAAGGTGTATTGGGTAAAATGAAAATGGTAGGGAAGGTTGGAATTGGAAAAGTTATTTATGATGTCCATTGGTGCTTTTTCTGGGCTATTGCTCATTTTTTTCTTCTTTTTCTCTATTTTTTTTTTTGTTTTTCACTTCTTTTCTTTTCTCACTATTTTTGTTGAGCATATTTATTTTTTTTTTCTTTGCCCCTTTTTATGCACTCTTTGGACTCAAATTCTGGGATTTTTTCAACTTTCACAATTCCGGGCCATTTTGGGTTTTTCGGGTTGTCAAACGAAAGGAAAAATTATTCGGCTCAATTTGGGTTGCAAAGGGTAATTTTTCGCTACTTTTTCTGGCCAATATTTTTGGGTGACAAACGAGGGCCTACTTCATTGTCCAAAATGGCAATTGCGTTACCATATGCGTTTCGAGGTGAATTTAATTTAGAAACTAATTTGGCACGATTTTCAAGGCAACATTGCACACATTTTTCAAAACCGATCAAAATGAAAGGATTGAGATCCTTGACAACTTATTAAGCGCTAAAAAGAACTTTGAGTTAACAATTAACTCGGATTGATTTAAAATCTCGCAAAACGTGATAGGCTCGAATCTCACCGGGTTTGTTAATCTCCACATTTATTCAGTAAGTCGTCAATTTTCGCACAATTTCCATCTTTGGTCAATTTCGGCTTTGTGTATGTTGATTTTTTTTTACCCTTTGAGACTCCAATTTGACTTTTAATGATATTTTTGAAAAATTTGAATTCCAATTTTTATTTATTTTGAACAAAAATATTTTTGGATTTTTCAAAATTTTATGATTTTTTTTGGAAATTTTGGGCATTTTTGAAAATTTGTGAAGTTTTAGAAATATGCACTTGTGACCCCCCCTAACTTAGACTTTTGCATTGTCCTCAAGCAAAAAGGACTAAAATCTAAATAAGCAAAATAATAAGTGCAATAATTAAAACAAACAAATATAGAAAAATGCAACTTTATATATCATAGGACTGTGGTACAAACAGGAATATAGCATATGTGCGACATGAGGAGGGATACATCAAAACAGTCCATAATTAACAAAACATCACGGGGAAGGGAAATGGGATGAGATGGGCGCGTCGGGGCCATAGGGATCATGAAAATGTGATGGGAGTGTCTCATAAGGATCCCCTAGGCGTCGGTAGATATCTGCTTGCCTTCGAGCCGCCCGACTTTGATCTCGCCGGTAGTCGATCATGAAGGTCTCGAATCGGGTCTCAAGGGTGGACAACCGGGTCGAAATATCGGCACCCGCCCACTCAAAGTCCGGGTCGTCCTCCTCGTCCGCCGACTCGTCGTCGGCACCGACGTCACTCATTTCAACGTTCGCTTCGGCGGCCTCCTCCTCCTCGCTCTCTTCCGAGGCAGCCTCTTCCTCGCTATCATGCCCCCGCCGTGCCCGGATTATGGCGAGATGTTTGGCACTCTTAGTGCGAGTGCCCTGTCCAAAGGGACCGGGAAGCCGGGTGCGGTCGGCAGGGGCCTCAATGCCGGCGTCTTGGAGTATAGACGTGATCAACCGGGCATAGGGCAAAGGGGCGGTACCCTTCTCATCCAAAGAAGCGGCGATGATGTCGGCATACAATGTGCGGGCTAAATGGATAGAGGTTTGAGGATCGAAGAGATGGTAGGTCAAGGTGGCTTGCCGAGGCCTCATGGCGGAATCGTTGGACGTTTGAAGAATGTTGGCGCATACAATTTGGAAAGTGAGGCGCGCCGTTTCGTTGAGTCGTCCAACAACGACGGTTTGGCCCGCCCAAGCCACGTTTGGAGCAATGCGCGCCATGACGACGTCCTTAGCGACCGGAGGAACGTTCCTAGGATATGTGAAGTCTTGGGGGTCCGGGACACCAAAGGTGGCCAATTTGGCCGTGAGGAGGGCTAAGGAAAAAGGAACGACCGTTCCATCAACGTAAGCTTGGGCCTCAAATTGGTCCGTCCGCATAAGCGTGCCATAGAATAACCGGACCTCGGAAGCCCACACGGCGTCATGGGGTTCGTTGAGGAAACGACACCACCCCCGGGCCATGAATAGGGCCGTGACAGAATTGGGCAGCGCGTTCCATTGGACCGCGCGCTCCATATGGAGTTTGCGGTCCGACCCTGAAGAAGTTGGTGCACCATCTCTCCTCTTGGCGGGAGCGGAACTCGTTGCTTCCGGAGTGTAGGATGTCGGTGGATGCGTATTTGGTGGGAGCAGCACGGGGGGCCATGGAGACTAGGCAGAGAGAAGGAACTTAAGAAATCTGGAGAGAGAGGGGAGAGAAGTGGTGTTTGAGGTGTGAAGAGAAGGGGAGGGGGTAGGGTTGAATTTATAGTGGAGGGGGAAGGGATTTGGAGGGAAAGGGTGGTTGGAGGGAAAGGTTTTTGGAGGGAAAGGGTGTATGGGGAAGTGGAGAACCGAATGGGAGGGAAGGATGGTGATTGGGGGTGAATGGGGGGAAGAGATTCAACGAATCTGCAGAAGGCGGACCGGTCCGGTCCAGGGGCGGACCGGTCCGGTCCTTTAATTTCCAGAAAATTCGACAGGCGGACCGGTCCGAGGGCGGACCGGTCCGACCTTAAATTAAAGGAACCGGTCCGGCTTGGGTGTTTTAGGCTGGAATTTTCCCCGAAACTGGATTTCAACCTCTCTTCCTCGAAATATTGCACTTTTAAAGCGCGCTCCTCTCCAAATATAGACTAAGGACCTCTCAATAACACCGGTCACCCGAATTGACCCAATTCCCGAACATGCACATGCAAAACTCGAATGTACCAAAATCCTAACGACACTCACTAACGCACACGACACACACGACTCTCATCCCATATACGTCGGGGGTGCGACGACCTAACTAAAACTGTTCACTCTACCCCGTAAACGGGGTCCGACAACCAAACGGTGTCGACTTCCTCTTCGCACGCCTCAAGATATGGCTTTAAGCGTTGTCCATTTACTTTGAATGTATTTCCCCCTTTTAAATCTTCTAATTCGACAGCTCCGTGGGGGAAAACATTCTTGACAACAAACGGGCCAGACCATCGCGACCGCAACTTGCCCGGAAAGAGATGAAGCCGAGAGTTATAGAGAAGAACTTTTTGCCCAGGAAGAAACTCTTTGCGTCGAATGATGCTATCGTGAGCGAGTTTCATCCTCTCTTTGGCAATTTTGGCACTCTCATACGCATCATTGCGTATCTCCTCTAACTCATTTATTTGAAGCTTGCGAGCTTCACCGGCTTTATCCATGGCATAATTGAGCTCCTTAATTGCCCAATACGCTTTGTGTTCTAACTCCACGGGGAGATGGCAAGGTTTGCCATACACAAAGCGGAAAGGGGACATGCCAAGCTGATTTTTGTATGCGGTGCGATAGGCCCATAGCGAATCGTTCAGTCTAATTGACCAATCTTTCCGGTTAGGATTGACGGTCTTCTCGAGAATGTTTTTGATCTCACGATTCGCTAGTTCGGCCTGCCCATTTGTTTGTGGGTGATACGTCGTTCCAACCTTGTGAACGACTCCATACTTTCTCATGAGCTTCTCAAATGGCCTATTGCGAAAGTGCGTGCCATTATCGCTAATTATCGCCTTCGGTGCGCCGAAGCGAGAAAGTATGTGTTCCTGTAGGAACTTTATCACCACCTTATTGTCATTAGTCTTAGTAGCTATAGCTTCTACCCATTTAGAAACGTAGTCTACCGCGACTAGGATGTATAGGAAACTAAAGGATGGGGGAAAGGGACCCATGAAGTCAATACCCCAACAATCGAATATCTCAATGATGAGTATGGGGGTAAGGGGCATCATGTCGCGACGAGAGATGGCTCCCATTCGTTGGCACCTATTACATGACTTGCAAGCGTCATTTGCATCCCGGAAGATTGTGGGCCAATAGAGGCCGCATTGCAGAATTTTAGCGGTCGTCTTTTTCGCGGAGAAGTGGCCTCCACATGCTTCCGAATGACAAAACTGGATGACCTTTGGAATCTCGTCATCCGGTACACATCGTCGGATGATTTGGTCGGCGCAGTATTTAAAGAGTAAGGGATCATCGTAGAAGAACATGCGCGACCAAGTAAGAAACCTCTTCTTATCTTGCGGTGTCCAATCGGGAGGGACGGCTCCCGTGACAAGATAGTTCACTATGTCCGCAAACCAGGGATATGAAGAAGTAGCAAAGAGTTGTTCATCCAGAAAATACTCGTCTATGGGTATGGGATCACTAGGTACGTCGGACGAAAGCCGAGACAAATGGTCGGCAACGACGTTTTCTACTCCTTTCTTATCCTTGATAGAGAGATTGAACTCTTGTAGGAGTAGGATCCACCTTATGAGGCGCGGCTTGGCGTCTTTCTTCGCAAGTAGATACTTTAAAGCCGCGTGGTCGGTGAAGATAATTATAGGAGAACCAATGAGATACGATCTGAACTTGTCAAGGGCAAAGACTACTGCTAGTAACTCCTTCTCCGTGGTAGAGTAGTTGAGTTGAGGTCCGGTAAGGGTCCGCTTATACAATTTATTATATCTCTCACGATCAATTACAATCTTACCCATTTCATAAACTCTGAAACTTCACTCGCACCCCTATTTGAATAACGGATGGACAATCTTATGGTCATACCGTACTCAAAATTTCTTGTTTGACTCCATATATTCTCCTTCATATGTGGTGACTGACTCTCGAAAATAATCCTCCCGACTCTCTCTCATTGCTAACAATGCTAAGTGAGTCCAAAATTGTATCACCGTTCTCTACGACAGTGCTTGGGGAAATTTACTCCCCCAAGTGATTATCCTATTCTGCGAATACTCTACATCTTCTGCCTCCCCTCTCCTCTTGTAATACTTCGAACCGCCCTCGCTGGTCGTCCGAAATTGTTCAATGTACCATGCCCAATCAAACTCGTATATGAATCACATCAATTATACTTGATAACAGGAGAACGTAAGTCGCATACGTAGAGGAATACGATAATCCTATCATAAGGATCTACATCAAAGAACGCTAAGCTGAAGCGTGAAAAGACGCACACATCCTAAGGACACTAGAACATGATGCTCTGATACCATCTGTGACACTCCACCTAATTAAACCCCGGGTGATCAGTCCTAAATTAAATTATAACAGGTTTCTCAGTTGGTTCATTCTTAGCATCACTGTTGAAACTTTTTAATTACTAACCACCGAAGTGAAATTAAACTGGTGCCAAGTTTTATCTTTCATTAATTAAATGAAATACTCATGCGAAAATAAATCATTAACAATCACAAGCTAACTGACTACAACCATCACATATAAATAAGAAAATTGCTGAATAAACCATCGGCTAAAATCCAACACAAATATAAAGACAGATAATAATGGATCTCAAGTATCTGAAATAAATACTAAATAAAACCGTGAGCAACATGCTCGAATATCTGATAGAAAATCCCAACACTAAGAATAGAAGGAATAGAGGCACCTATCCAAATCCTGCAACATCCACATATGCTGCTGCATCGAATCCCTGGAATGAATCAAGCCTGGTGTCCCTGTGGCTCAACACCTAAAAGGTTTTGAAAATATTTTATAGCAAGGGTTAGAACCCAAAACATTTTGAAAACATTTAGCAAATGATTAACTTGCATTAATAAAATATGCTTGAATGCGCTTCATATTTTAGTTAGTGTCACACTCCTTTGAGGACAGACTCACCCCTTAACTAATGTGCACACCTAACGGGTTCTTTATATCCCACCTAGTCCTCTACCCCCAAACTAGATACTTGATATAACTCTTGTTAACCGCCCTACTCAATCCCAAGTATTTTAATGTATGACTTATAAGTTATTTATCTCCCTAACTTAGTTAATCATCTTTCCTTGAAATCCATATAACATTTACTAGTTATATAATTAATACATTTGACTACATGTATTTAATGACCCGTATATAACTATTTATCCCATTATATACGTAGAACCATATTACAACATTCACACATATGTTGAATATAAATATAACCCATCCTTCCGAGTAATAACTCACTGGATGTATTCTCTAAAGTGATATCACACTGGGTGTACTCGTATAACCTAGTTACCCCATGTCAGAATCGCTCACTAACTTGGCCAAAAACATTAACATAATGGAGGCGGTCATATTCCTTCCCTGAAAGTGAGATAAGTCCCTCACCCATATAACATACGCTATGACCTGGGGATATACTCGCCCTACACCTCAAGCTAGGGGATTCACCCATATCGCACAATCTCCCCCGATAGCACTAGAGTATATATATATTGATAATATCTAATCACTGATATTTATATGCACACACCATATATATACTATCGCACACCGTATATATATAAATATAAAATATCTCGGCTTTACCGTGTACTTAGTCCGTAACACTAGCATATACTTAGTATCTCGAGTTTATGGTCCAACTCTGATTATTAATAGATTTGAACATTAATTAATTAAATTATTATTGGTGTCACCCAACCAATATACTAGGGCTCGCTCTCGTGGCCCAAAATTAATATAACACCCGATTATAATCCCCGAATTCAAATTAATTAATTTTTCATCCATAATTAGTTTATGTGAGTAGTGTCACCCTACTACTATACCCAAACTTATTCACCCAGTTCGTTATTTTATTTCTCATATTAATTCTCAAAATTCATATGTAAGTGTTACACTTAATTGCCCTACCACTCCCAATTACATGCCCCTATAATTGTGAGGATATTTAACTCCCTAATTAAAGTTTCTCCCTTAATTAGACTTGGTTGTAATTAAACCAAAAAGGAAATCCCACCTAAAACTCCCAAGGCTAAATTGTCAAAAATTCCCAGCCAGATCGATCGATAGAACAGGTCCTCATCTTCTCCGACTTTCTGTTTCTGCCATTAACGAATTGCTCTAACCTCCAAACTCGTCTATGGTTCATCTCAAGCACACACAACATTTTTATCATATGGGAACGTGATTAGGACCTTCCCTAAAACCTTAAACACAAATTAAATTTCACAAATCTCTACTTTTTTGAATTTTGGGAATTTTCGGGTCTTTACTCGTTCAATCCCAATTTCATCTGTTTATCCCAAATTAGTTCATAAATTTCTATTGGGTTTCCACATCTTAATAAATTATCTCAGAACTATGTAACATAATGAATTCTCACATTAATTTTCCCTTAATTTCATTCAAGTGTTCTATATACAAAACCCCATTTTTTGTACCCTTTTACACCCAAAACGAATTTTGATTTACAGATCACAAAAAAATGAATTGGATATCATAAATAAACATCACAACAAGTTAACCACTTGCCTTTTGGGGTTCGTTGGGTCTGATCCGTTGGTGTAGAGGCAAGCTTGATGATGAGCACCCAATCCGTTCCTTGTTTTATCTCCGAAAGATCCCCAAATTGGCTCTAACTCCTCCCTCTCACTTTCTCCCCAATTTCTTAGATTTAGGTTTTTGTTTCTCTGTCGTTCCCCACTCTTAGATTTAGGTCTTAAAATACTAATCCCGTTTTTAGCCCAATGGGCCAAGGCCCAGTGACCCAAATAGCCCCGTGTGGGCCCGATTATGCCTAAAAACGTCCCGTGATCCGTTTACTACCCTCAAGTACACTTTTCTGACTATCTCGGCTCATCCGGACTCAATCCTGCACTCAAAATCGACATCCAAATTAATTTATAAAAATCCTTATCTCACACCCAAATTAGTCTATACCGACTCCCGGCTGAGATAAATAAATGCCACGTCACTAATACACGTTATGATGTAAATAAATTATTACTATTCAATTAGTAATTAAATTTCCCTAAATATTAACCATTCACTCTCCGATTAATATTTAAATAAATATTACCATAATTAATTCAATTAAATTACGACACCCTAGTAATTTAAAATTTCTCGAATTAATTAAATATTACATGCACATAAATACAGGGTCTTATAGTACGTTAGGTATGTGCGTAGCCCAAAGGCTTAGGACCATGTTCACCTCCATTGTGTGTTGATTTATTTTGGGTTCGATGAGAAATGTCGAACCAACAGTCCTTGATTTGGTACGAGATGTACATGGACTTGATAGCAGAGTGTGGCGCATCACGAGGATCCATTTCAGAGATTCTATAAATATATACAAGTGTGATTTATCTACTTATGTGTGATAGTAGAACTGATAGATTGTGCATCGCTAAAAGTAAATTTAAGTAGAAATATTTAAATAATTGACTCAATAATAATACGTGGGTAATATTAATTATTAATATTATAGTAGCACATCGTATTTGTAGTACGAGGGATTTAACCCTTTTGAGGATGGTTAGATACAGTACTTTGTTGGGTTGGGTAGCATAGCGAGGTAGGAGACGTTAGGCATGCACATTAGTTGAGATGTGAGGAACTCAATGGAGTGTTCGTTAAACTAACGTGTATATCTAATAACTGATTTAAACTGTGATTTAAATACTTGCAAAATATTTTCAAACGGTTTTCTTGGGCTCTGACCCGTATCAAACATATTTTTCAAACCTTTTAGGTGTTTAGCCACAGGGATGCCAAGCATTTGGATTTTTTCCATGGATGCGTAGTTGCAACACCTGTGGAGTCTTGCAGGAGTTGCTTTAGATGCTTCGGTTTATTCATTCCTAGTTAGGAGTTCCTTCATTATTTCACTTAGGCATTTCTCCACCTCAAATTATTCAGTGCTTTAGTTTACTTATCAAACTTTATTCAGGTTCAGTTTTATTTACTTCAGACTCGTATTTGGATTGTTTTTGGAACCGATGGTTTATTTGGTCTTATTTATTTATATATCTGTCGCGTGAATGTTCAGACTATTATTATTTTTGTTGATGGTTTAGTTCATTTATTTTAGTCTCAACTTGTTGTTAAATAAATGAAAGATAAAATTTGGCACGACTTAAATTGGCATAGGTGATTAGTAATTAAAAAGGTTTTCGACAGTGATGCTAAGAATGAACCAAATGAGACAAATGTTTTATTTTGTTAAAGTAATGATCACACGTGGTTAAAATGGGTGGGGTGTCACACCTTGAAACTCTGGGGGATGCCATTTCTAAAAGACCTCCATCACTCGCTTTAAAGCTGACGGGCCCAGGTTGGTCTGAATAATCGGTCCCACCTGCGGCTGAGTCAGGGCCTGGGGAAAGTGATGTGCCATTGAGGTCATCGCCGCTTTTACCACCTGTGTGTGACAACCCGACTAATAAAATACCGGGTGATCAGTCCTCTGTCAAATTAAACATGAATCTCATGTGGTTCATTCTTAGCATCACTGTCGAAAACTTTTTAAAACTTACTAACCATCTAGTATTCAAAAGACACGGTGTCAAATTTTATCTTTTTATTTAACAGTTACTAACAACATCCAAAAGAATATATAATTAACCATCACACAAGCACTAAGTCTAACAATAAAGAAAGGAATAAGTGAATTCCTTGCCTAGACAACCATCGACTACAGACCAAATACAAAAAGAATAACCACAAAAGTAATAAAAATGATTACATCAACTGACTGGAACAAATGAAATAACTAGGGCGACATGCCCAAATGAAATATTGACTGCATCCTACTTTAGGAATGAAATGGCTGAAGCGGCTAAGTCAAAATCCCGCAACATCCACATATGCCGCAGCTGTGTAACCCTGGAATAAAACAATTCTGGCGTCCCTATGGCTGGACACCTAAAAGGTTTTGAAAATATTTTATAGCAAGGGTTAGAACCCAAAATATTTTGAAAATATTTAGCAAGTGAATTAAAATGCATGAATTTTCTTCATATTTAAGTTAGTGTCGCACTCCCTTGAGGACTGTCTCACCCCTTAATTATTATGCACGCCTAACGCTTTCCTATATACCCGCCTAGTCACCTACCTCGTAACTAGTTCTCGATAACATCCTTCCTGACACACTACTCTATCTCGTGTATGTTTAACATAGGATTTATAAGTTATTAATAGCATTAACTTAATTAATCTTTTCTCAATTGGTACCATATAACATTCTCACGAGTTATATATAATCAATACAAATCACATCATGTATTTTACCCGTATATAAATATCTGCACCATATATATGTATCATCATATTACAACATTCACACACATGTCGTAAATATATAACCATCCTTACGAGTAGGCACTCACCGGATGTTCTCTAAAATGCTATCATCTTCAAGTATACTCATCCACCTGGAACCCTAACGCGGTGCGCTCACCGAATCAGTAAAATAAATGCATTGGAGGCGGCCATAGTTCCCACCGAAAATGAGACAGAATTATACACAAGACGTCTCACCCCTCGTCCAGACGCTATGCCAGGGGACTATACTCACCCTGCTACACAAGCCAGGGGATTCACCCACATCGTACAACCTCCTATGATAGCACAAGAAGGGATATGTATTCCTAAAAATATTATTCACTCAAATATTTATAAATCATACAAATATGTATATATATATATATATATATATATATATATATATATATATATATATATATATATATATATAATCCAGGATACCCGTGCACAATTTTCGTAACACTAGCCTAACATTCCCAAGTCTATATACCGACTTGATATTTAAATAATTCCCATAATCATTTATTCATTACTCAAGTTATGACACCTAACTAAATCACCCGAACTGGCTCCTTCGGTCCAAAATTCTCATCTTGTAGAAATTATTCCTCAATTCCCATATATTAAGGTTAACACACTCTTTATTTTTGAATATTTCTTAATTTATTATATAACCCTATAATAAATTAACTCGGCCAAATCCGTGCCTAAACAGTCGTAGAACTAGTCCAAATTTCACCCGAGTCAACATCCCGACTCAATTGAATTAATCACACATTAATTAATTTATTATCTTGGCGTCACTCAACCAATATACCCGGACTCACTCGTTTGGCCCGAAAATAAAATAATCATAATGTATTATCCATAATTGTATTTAATAAGTTTCCCATACTTATGACTTTAAGGCTCTTAATTTTTTCTAATTAAACCTTAATCCCCTTGCTCTGGGGATGTTCAACCTAAATATCAAATCCAAAAATCCAAACAACCAATAAACCCAAGACGGTTAGCCCATACAACGCATGCCACCACCAAATCGTATCTTCCATTTTTAAAACCAAGGACGGCACTTCAAACACATACAAAAATCTAAGCCAAATAGGGAAAAGGAATTCAAACAGGTGAAGGGTGGGCTGTGAAATGATGTCGTTTGAACCAGACCATATGTCATTTGAACGAAGCCCAGGTCGTTCAAATGACCTTGGGTTTTCTCTCTCTCTCTCTCTCTATATATATATATATATATATCTATCTATCTCTCCCTCTCTCCAATCACATTCGTTTACCATTAACAGAACTCATAAGACCTTCGCCTAGATTTTTTAATAGCAATCCATACCAACATTACATAAAATCTAAAATTTCAAGATTTCCTAACTCTTGATTAACATATCACACATGTTTACAATTAAATAATCATATTCTCGAATCTTCTGCAATATATGAATCTAAATTCTTTGAACCCCCATTAGATATCAACCTAATTCAAAAACCCTATGTTCTTGTCACACCCACCATGATATGAAAAGGAATATGCACTAAATTTAAAAGAAAGTTTAACCAATTCCCTTAGTGTTTGTAGGGTCTGAATCTGTTGGTGTAGAAGAGGACTTTTTTTATGAAGAACACACACACTTGTTCTTGATTTTGGCTCTCATGGCTTCTCCCACTTGCACCCACTTTCTCTCTCTAAAAAGGGTTTTCTAAGATGTGTTATGGCTGCCACACCCTCTCACTTTTCGGGTTTAATACATCAATCTTAGGCTTGTGGGCTTTATAAAAAAAAGGCCCCAAACACTCTTATGTGGGCTCAAATATGACTAAAAATACCCCGAGACCCATTTAACACCCCCAGGTCCTCTTTTCCAACTATTTCGACCCATCCAGATCAACCGTGCACTCAGAATTGCCATCCGGATTAATTTATAACATTCTCCAATTTTTGACCAAAAATGCGCCACAAAAATAATCTGAACAACTAAATCTCAATTTTGCCAAATTTAAATTGATCCTCTAATTTTTAAAAAAAAAATCAAATCATGAATTTAATTTCTCCGAATGAAATAAATTATTTTTCTCCCGAAAATAATTAAATTAAAAGTTCTTGAAATTTACAGGGTGTTACACTATGTCGCTATATTGGCCACTTCTCTGGCCCTAATATTCCCCTGCGGTGTTCCTTCCCGGTACTCGCTCTCATCTGACGACATATAAAATGAGCTTGAAATTTTTATAAGCTCACAGAAAATACAAAATAATCAACAGAAGAACGTAAATGCGTGTACGTAAAGATGAATGCAACTGTCCTACAATAAGGCTCTATATCAAAGGCCACTAAGATGAAACGTAAAAAACCGCACATATCCTATAGGACACTAGAACCTGATGCTCTGATACCATCCGTGACACCTTGCCTATTAAAATAATGGGTGGCCAGCCCTCTACCAAAATATAATGTTGGTCTCATATGGCTCATTCTTAGCATCACTATCAAAACATTATTAATTTCTAACCACCTAATTACTTTAACAAGCAGTGTCATTTTATCTTTCATTAACATACGACAATATTAACCAATCCACAATATTCCCATACACAGTAACCAATATAAATAAAACCACCATATAAAGGCTGAAGCTGAAATAAATAAATTAGGTCCCCGAATAAACCTTGGGTACAAATCCAATACATCCAATTCAACCGATTAAAAATAATCTAAAATTCATTAAGTTTGAATAAAAGAGGCAACATGCCTAACAATACTAGAATATAGAACCTAATCTAGAATGTCAATAACAGAATCAACTACTCATAAATTATGCAACCTCCACATCAGCTACAGCTACATAATCCCTGGAAGATGAATCATCCTTGGCATCCCTCTGGCTGGACACCTAAAAGTTTTGAAAATAGATTTGATACGGATCAGAGCCCAAAATCTTTGACAACATTTAGCAAGTTTATAAAATGCATAACTGAAAATGTAAAGTCAATTTTCATATTTATAAACTGGTAATGCACTCTCGTGAATCACCCATCACCCTTCTTCTAAAATGCGCACCTAATGTATGCATCTTAACTCGCCTAGTTACGCTACCCCGCCTAACTAGTCTTGCAACCAACAACAATACTATACTACCCTAACCGGAGTAAAATATCCACCCTTAGTTCATTAATTAGCTTACACAACTGCTTAATTAATATCTCGTTAAATTATCACAATTTAAAACATAACTTTACTCAAGTTATTTATTTCCACTTTATTTATCTACACCCATATATAATTTTTCTCATCTTTATACATGTAATTATTTCACATTCTCATTTACTAGTTGTACCTGTATAAACAAATTCTCATTTTCATATACGTAAATATTTCACAAAAGGTAAACACAATTATATATCTCGTTATATACATAAATCGATATCCTTCTGAGTCGTTACTCGTTGGGTACGAAATCACTAGCATGTTATCAAGCTCCAGGAATGTCCTTCACGTTCTGGGAAACCAGACCAGAATCTCACCACCGAACCCTAAAATATAAACGAATACCAGAGGCAATCATGGCCCTAAGTCCATGGTCATAACCATACCAAATTATTCCACGGGACTCCGAAACCTACATCATGTGGCCTTGTATAGAACCAATGACCTAAGAGAACGATACTACCTCTGTTGGGATTCGCCAGAGTGACCTCCGATGATGCGCAACCTCCACCAATAGAATATTCGCTAGGATGGGTATGTTTATCATAAATATCATACACACATATAGATTATTACTACACTCGTATATAGAATTCCAAAGTCTAACTAATCCGTGTCTATCTCCCAAAGCATTAGCCTAATTATTTCGAGTCTACCCTGGCTCAAAAAATACTTAACCTCTTATTAGATTGATTACACAAGTAGTTTATTAATTATGGACACCAAGCCCTTAACAACCAACCCATATCCTTGATTATCTGAATTTCCTCCGAATTTATGGATTAAATATTCCTTGCATTATTCATCCTAAATGCACATCCAAACTCACTCCGAGTTTTATCCTAACCATCCCCATAATTAATTTTTGTCTAAGATAAATTTCCAGAAGTTTTATTTCTATTTACGAACCTCTTAAAATTTCCTGGAATCTAAATTAATTTATATAACAATCAAACTAAGAGACTAGGGTTGGCAGGGAAATCGAACCACTTTGGCCAAGGGATGAACCGGTTCACCCTAGAAATCTGCACTACGGGCTTGCAACAATTAATATAAGTTTTTCAACCTTTTTCATCCTAAAGTGGTTATAATCTTTATCCCATGTCAATATATCCAAACCCCATCAACTACTAACATGAATATATGTATTAATTGTTCTCCAATCATCTAAAACTATATTAATTCATTGAATTTACATCACTCTTTATCCAACATTAATTATGTCACAATTTCTAATGAAAATCCTAAATTCAAAATCAAGGTTTCATATTTTCAATTTAAGATAGTTTCTTTCCAATCAATATTAATATATCCAATATCTATTCATGGTTTTCTCTAATAAATAACAAATTTTCATGGAGGATTTTCCTTTAATTAGATTATAAGAACACCATATTATTCATCTATTTAAAAATTCCCTTTTTCCATATAAGCAAACCCATCCCAAAATCAAATTGTCAATTACCAATTTTGATATGAATGATTATACTAACAATTCAAGAAAGCAAGTTATAAACTTGCCTTAAATTTTCGATGTGATTCTGAATCTCCATGTGTCGGGTTGAAGAAGGCAAGAATTCTCCTGCATGTCTTTCTCCAAATCAAGGCTTTGGATCGCTTGGGTGTTCTTCCTTTCTCTTTTTACATAAATGGCCCCTCTTGAGTATTTATTTCTATTATGGTTGACTCTGTAACCCTATCCTCATTTTAATTAACCCAAATCCCAAAATTAATTAAAGCCCTAGGTGTAAAATGACCCTCATGCCCTTGCTCGGGGTCCCAACTAATCTAGAATGCCCCAATAACCAATCTCTACCCCCGATTACTTAATTTTGACTATTTTGACAACTCTCGGATCAAGCCTACACTCAAAATCACCATTTAAGTCACTAAACATAAACATCATATCTTAACCCAAAAATAGCCCACACAAATGCACCGATTGAGACATCATCAATTTTCGTCACTTCTACTCACATACGAAACACTACAATTAACTTAATTAATTTTACTTAATCACACTAGAAAATTTACACATAAATATTAATCATATTCTCAATAATTAATATTTATTAATTTCATATTACTTCTCATTTTAATTAAATTACGTCGCACATGTAATTTAAAATGTCAAAATAAATTATTCAAAATTACGAGGTATTACAGTCTTATTTGTGGTGATCAATACTATTCTGATTCTGACCCCCTTGGTATTGGATTATCCATATACATAGAGACTCCACCTATTATGTTATTCATATTCTTTAGTTTTTCATCGTCAGACTCAAGTTCCACATATCGATGTTCTCCATAGATATCAACGATATAATCCGCCAAAACCTACCCTTTATAACCTAGTTTTGTGTGGATAATGGAAAATAAACCTTACCAGTTCCACCGACCACATAGACAATTGTCTAGAGTGGTGGGCCTTTCTAAGTACTGCCTTTAACAAAAATGAGGTTGTGACTACGATGGAGTGCGCCTCAAAATAGTTCTTCAACTTGTGCGAGGCTATCACTAGTGAATAAGCTAATTATTCCTGTAGGAGATATCGCATCTCGACATCTAACGATGTTTTATTATTATACTAAATTGGGGTTTGACGTCCTTCCTTCTTGTAAACCAAAATCGAGCTAACCACGTGGTTGGATATTGAGAGATACAAGTAAATTAGATCCTCTAGGTTTGGAACTATGAGTAGGGGTGGCCGATTGCAATAACACTTGATCTTCTTAGGTTCTTTTCAACACTCATCATTTTAGACCCCTTTCTTCTCATTTCTCAATAGCGAAAAGAAAGGTAGGCATCATTAAAAAGACTTAGAGATGAAATGATTGAGTGCCGTAAGCATTCCATTTATCTTTTGAACATACTTAATGGTTTTGGTGGTTAAACCCTTATTGCCTAATCTGATCATTATTTGCTTCAATTCCTGGATGGCTGACTAGATAGCTAAGGAATTTTCCAGATTGTACCCCTAAATATCATGTAGCTGCATTACGCTTCGTCTTTTAATACCATAGTACTTTGAAATTCTTTGTTAGATCTAAAAGGTGGTCACCTCCATACATACTATTTACAACCATATCGTTGATGTATACCTCAACCGTATGGCCAAACTAATGCTTAAACATTTTTGTGACCAACTACTGGTAGGTCACTCCTATATTTTTAAGTCTATAATGGAAGACTTATTTTCTTGGCCGGGCCTGAACAGAGGGATCTGATGGTAACCAGAATAAGCATCTAGAATACTCATTTGTTTATGACTGGATGTGGCATTGACTAATTGGGTGATCTTTAGTTGGGGAAGCTATCCCTGAGACACGCTTTATTTAGGTCGGTGAAGTCCACATAAACTCTCCACTTCCCATTATTCTTATTAACAACAATTAGGTTTGAGAGACACTTGGGTAATTAAACTTTTTTGATGGACCTTACCATCACAAGTTTCCCTCCACTTCCCATTATTCTTATTTATGCATATAGTTTATTTCGTTCATTTAGGTGTTTGGTTTTATTCGCTTATATTTATATTGATTGTTGCAACAGTGATGCTGAAAAGGAAACCGTACTGGAGTAATATTTTATTTTAATAGAGGATTGGCCATTCGGTATTGGAATTGGCGGGTTGTCATAATAACTTTTTGCAATTGTTCCATAACTCTATCGGCATAGTCCACCTTTGTCTCCTTTATCCCCAGTCTACATTACTTTAGTATATATTTGGATGGCCTTTCGTCGCTCTCAATAACACCTTTGTTATTCTTTTTCTCGACGAAGTCACCCAGGTGGCTTGCTTGGGCCATCTCTCCTAAATGCGACTTAAGTGCCTTGAAATTCTTTGTCTTATGTCCGTTATCCTCATGGTAGGAGAATATCAAGCTTGTGTTTATTTTTTAAGGCCCTCCCGATATCTTCTTCAACCACTTGAAATAATTGTTATCCTTAATATTGGTCAAGAAATAGTATATATGAGTTTCTTGGAAACAATATTGATGGAGTGATGAACTTTTCTAGGATCTAAATTTTTGTCTCCCTTTTGTTCATTGTTCTACTTCTTGTTTCTCTTTTTGTGAGCAACCTCTTACATTTTTTGCCTCTGGTCGACCATTTTCCTTTTTTCTGACTGCGACCATATCTTCGACTTTGACATATTTTTCAATTCTGGACATCAAGTCGTCAGTAGTGGTAACCTCCTTATTGGTGAGGGATTTATACCACATTGAGTTGTTTTCCATGCCAATTTTAAATGAGGCTACCACTGTTCAGTGTAGTATTCCACTTTGTTACAAATTTTCTAATATTTTCTAGCATATTCACATAAGGTTTCTTAGGACTTCTTCTTCAACATGAGGAGAAAATACTTCCGCTTCGGATGGGTGCTACTGGCAATGAACCTTCAGGTAAAATATTTCGTGAGCTATTTAAAGCTCGGGACGGTTCTGTGTAATAATTTCTCAAACCATTTTTGTTCTACATCACCCAAGCTTGAAGGAAAAATTCGGCACATCAGTGCCTATTATTCCAATTCGTCGTGGCTTGGCATCACTAGCGAACATGGTCGGTGGGATATATCTTCCCATCCTATATCTTGAATACAAGCACAATGAACTTCTTAGGAGGTTCATAGTACTCAATTGAATACGTGAACAATGACTTCATTTGGCATATAAGGACCCTCCTACCCAGCTCCTTTGTGGTCAATATCTAAATCATTAATCATTGAAGAAATTAAGTAGAGTATTCTTACCTTTTATCTATTTCTGAAACCTGACTTGAGTCCCTTGATCTTCTCTGAATATTGACAAACTTTTCCTCTTGAAGCATCTCAAGATTAAGGCCCTCAAATGGAGTTTCAGAGATTGTGTTTTAATGACAGTTAGGGTTTAGAAGTTAGGGATGGAAAGGAATGAGCATTCAAAGTTTTGATTAGAGAGAGTAGTGTGGAAAATGAGGTAAACATCGCACATAAGGAATACAAACAAGGCACAACCAGATCGACTCGTGGATGGGCTTAGGCTAGGTCGCCAACCAAAAGGTCGTGGTCCAACCCATCTACACCCACGGTCACAGGTTACTCCCCTGACCAATTGTCAAAAACCTTCTCTCTCTTATCCCACTCACAACTAAATTCCATTTACTATAATCATGAAATTCAAACCTTAACTTGGTCACCAAGACATACCAAAAGACATACTCACCCTATGGTTTTAACCTAATCCCCTAAATACCCTCAAACTAAACAAAATTCCATTATTTTCAAAAAATTAGCACAACTTTAATTATTAAAAAACTAGAAATTTAATTATTATTTATCCAATTAAATCTCTTCCGTAGAAATTAACCCGATTTAATTATTTTCTTCAATAATAAATTAATAGTAAATGATTTAATTAATCAAATGAAATCAGAAGGGTGTTACACATATAGTCATGACAAAATCACTTATGTGTAGTGAATATTTGAGTGTTTGTAGTCCAAAGACACCATTCCAGTGTTAATTATTCTTTTTTGAGTTAATGCATATATTCATTACCTATAATACAAGCATTCTCACACGTAGAATGTCATTCCACCCAGCATTTTGATATTACAAAATCACCCCTGAAATAATGTTGAAGAAAGTAAAAGTGTTGGGGCATATTTTGAAACTTGTATAACGAAAGTATTCTTTCACGCCGAACATGATATTATGTGCCCCCCCCCCCACAAAAAAAAAAAAAAAAAAAAACTTGGTCGGTTTCTTTCTTTCTTTTACATTTGGAAATGTACACACTACTAATATCTATATTTGCACATTTGGGGAACCCATAAAATTTGAGTGTCTTGTATAAATACATTTTTAACTACCCATAAGAGTATCCCTAATGGTTAAAGTGTTAAATTTGGTACGTGACTCATACCTATTGTTTAAAAGTTATATTTACCATAAACACTTGGAAAAATGAAAAAAAAGTGAAACCTCACCGTTTTAATTAGGGATGTGCAACAAAACATTATAAAATGATAAACCAAACCAAACTAGATGCATTGGGATGGGTTAGTTTGATTTTTTATCGTGACGGTTCGATTTTAGTTCCAAAAAATACAAAATCAATTTTTTCAGTTCGGTTCCTGGTTTCACCACCAACACGAACCGAACCGAAGCATAAATCGATCCAATTCGAAATCGAACCAATAACCTAAGACAAAATCCTAATATATTTTTTACTATTTATATATATGAAAAATGTTATTTCTCTTAAATTTATTGAATGTTGTTTTGGTAAAAAATAATTTAAAGGATTTAAATTAATTTTTACTTTTGGTATTTAGATTCAAGGTTTTAAAAAATGCGGGGCGTGACCGATGCGTGGAGGTCAAGTCTTAAGCCTTAGAAGTCTAGGCGGGACTTAGGCGTAAGAATGCGTGAAAAGGCATTCAGGCCTTTTTAATATATTTTAATATTTTTAATAATAACAAGGCTATTAAAAATATTAAAATGGTACATACCTTAAAATATGTCTGAATATATGCAAACTAAAGTACTATTTTTTTTAAATACTAAGAAAAAAAGAACAAAAAAAAGCTCATTTTTTTGGACGAAAGGCAGAGGGCTTTGGGATACCATTTGTCTTTTGATTGTTTTGAATGAGACATTAGTCTGATTTTTAAAAAAAGTCTTTAAAAGGCGATACCGTTTCACTAAAGCTTTTTGGTCTAAAAAAAAGTGCACCTTAAGCCTTTTACCAAGAATAAGGCGTAAAAAGCCTAATGCGGGGGCTTTCACCCAAGCCTCAAGCCCATGCGTGCCTTTTAGAACACTTGATTAAATCTATAATGTTTGCTTTGACTGTTGATTTTAAGTTATACATGAGAAAAATTTATTGTTTTAATTATTTATTTTGATAAAATTTTGGAACCGAGAACTGATCTGAACTAAACCAAGAACCGTTGGTTAGGATCGAATCAGTTTTATACATAATTGATTCAGTTGTGGTTCCAGTTCCAAAATATATGGAAATGATCAATCCCGATTCTGGTTCCGGGTTAATAGTGGAACTGAACCAACACGAACCGTTTGCACCGCTGGTTTTAATCTCCCGCGGCACATCATGTGTTGTGTGAGACTCTTAGCCACACGACACATGATGTGTTCTCCCAACTTTCCTTAAATTCACTCCCACCACCCAACTACCCCTCATTTATAATTCTAAACCAACGCTTAATCCACAACCATCACCATAAATACCAACCAAATTTAACCTTTTATCAACAATCACACCTGATCATTATATTTACCACTCCCCGACATTAAATTTACCTCCACCCCTTTGTAATACCCCGTACTTTTGACTATAATTATTTTTGGGATTAATTAATTAAAATGCGTATTAATTGGAAATTAATCCGGGTTAAAAATACTAATGTGATGCGAGTTAGTATTTGATTATGTGCATATATGATTATATATGAACTTGGTATTATAAAATTTGTCGTGAGATTTATATACGGCATTTTAGAAATTTTGTTGAGACGCGTGGGACCGCCGCGTCACGGTATATTATTTTGTTAATAAAAGTTAATTTAAAATCTATAATCCGTATGGTCATTTTGAGTGCGCCAACGCGTCCGGAAGGATCGAGATAGTCAGAAAACACTAGCCGGGGGTATAGTTTGGGTCCCGGGGTATTTTTAGGCCATACCGGCAACTTAAAGGGTATTTTAGTAATTTGGTATTTTTGGGTAATTAAAAGTGACGAAAATTGAGAGTTGTAATCTGATAAGGAATTGACCCAACCAACCCTTTATTAACCCCATAAGCTACGTAGGTTATCATTTAGTCTTCCAACTCTCCCAAAGCAAACCCTAGCCACCATAGCCTTTTGGAGAAGAAAGCTTGGAGAAGGAGAGAGAGAGAGGAATTCTGCAGAGATTCTTCACCAAATCAACACCAAATCCGGAATCAAACCAAGGCAAGTGATTTATTCCATTTAAATTTCAGAGAATGCTTCTTCCATGTTAGATTATTCATAAATTTTGTATGTTCTTTGAAGATAATGAAAAACCCATAAGATTGGAGTTATTAGTTTAAATTTTGGGATATAGGTTGCATGTAGAATGTTACTGGAAGATTATATTAAGAGAATTACTGACTTTTGTTATACCAAAAACGGATTTAAGATGGAGTTTATGAATGTTCTTGAGATAAATTGGAAAAACTAGGTTTTTGATGAAGATTGATCCATATATAGCCTTTAGTTGTTGAAATATTGATTTATGGACGTTAGAAATATTGTAGGATGGTTATATGACATTACTATAACGTTATATTAGAGAATCATGCTTTAAAAATAAGTTTTGGGATGTTTTCAAATCTGCAAATCGAAGCAGTCCGTAGCCATACCTGTGTAATCGATCGATCGACATTCATCAGTCGATCGATCGACAAAATCGATCGATCGAAGGTCATGGCCGATCGATCGACCTTCCCAGAATAAATGAAGTTTTCCCTTAATTGAATTTTAGTGGTGTTAACCCTTGGATAATATGTTTAGAGACTCTATGAATACCTTCACCCTTAGAGAGACCAGTAGGCGTGATTATTATAGTGGACTTTAATTAGAATGCAATTCGAGGAATTATTCTAGATTATTGAAATTCGATAAGTGAGATAACGTTTGGGTTAATCGTGTAAATTTGTGTAATTTGATGAAATAAGTTTTGGAGCAGAAGTAAAGACCTTAGGAATAAAGATGTTATATTTGGGGAATAATAGGAACATAATATTCTATTATAGATAGGTTTTAAGGATAAGGGACTACGGCGTGAGACGTGTCGGTAATTTAACTTTATATTAACGGGAGACTTGAGATATATATGTTCGGAATAATGGTATTATGATGTAGAGTATACCTTATTAAAATACGATATTACTAAGAGGTGTGTTTACTTAGTATTGGTATATGGATTGTTTGTATGACATACCTACCATACTTGCTATCACGGGAGGTTTCGTTCGCTTAGGACCCTCTAATCCTTGTGTGCCTACGGGGGGGATATAGACTGGTACCTTGATGAACATAGGTCATAGAAGGACTTATTGTGATATTAATAAGTCTGCATGATCATGGGAGCGTAGGTATGTGCGTGACCCATGTGATGGTGGCTGTGTTCGCCTCCATTATTTGTGATGTTGTTATCGGTAAACTATTCCTGAGAGATTCGGAATATGTAATCCTTATGTACGTGATATACCGGGATGGATAGCAGAGTATGTGTGCACTACAGCTTAGATTGCGGGGTGCTTGTATTGTATATTTATGAGATGAATAATATACGTTATATTAATGGGAATCCTCATGTTAATGTTGTAAATATATTACGGTGTTGTTTCGAGTTATATAATGAGTTAACTGATATTTATATCAATGGCATATTTAGTAACTGAGTTTATGTTAAACCCTATTTAACTAAGAGCGTTATTATGTTAATGGAACCAAGTATTATGGGTAGAACCTTCGGCAGTCTAGCTAGATATGTTGTCACTTAGCTAGTAGTATGGTTAGTTATAGATGGGTACTTATGTTAGGAGTGCACAGTTAGTCGAGAGGTGAGAATTTAATGTGAGTGCACGTCCTAACATGTACTTTGCATTTAATGTTTTAAATGTTTTTAAAGCACTTGCAGGTTTTTAAAATGATTTCCACTTTCGGGCTCTGACCCATTTGCTTTCAAATATATTTTCTGGTAAAACCATTTTAGGTGCCCAGCCACAAGGACACCAAGCATAGGATTCTCATTCAGAAGACGGGCTGCAGCTGTTTGTGGAAGCTACAGGGACTTGCTTTTAGACTCCTCTCTCATTTGGATTCCAGTCTCAGCATCTATCAGTTGTAGGGCATGTTGCCCAATTCTATTAGACATTTTTACATTTCAGTTTTCAGACTCTAGCATGTATTGCTCAGTATTCAGTTTTTAGTTATTTACTTCAGTTTACTTATCAGTTGAGGGATTTGTATTGAGGAGTTTTTCCTCCAGGTTTTATTTACATATTCTGATGGTTATTCTTTTTACTTCAGTATGGTGAATGGTGTTATTTAGTTATTCATTACTCTTGTTGCATGTTAATCAGATTTAATAAAATTTGGCACTTACTTTTTAAATACTAGGTGGTTAGTAATAATAAAACGTTTTCGACAGTGATGCTATTAACTGAGCCAACTTGGCATTTTGAATTAATTTTATAAAGGCGTAGCTACCCGGTGTTTAATTAGTCGGGGTGTCACAGGTGGTATCAGAGCATCAGGTTCTAGTGTCCTTTAGGATCTGTACGGCTATTATGTTTCCGCTACGTTTTCTTTGATATAGAGCCCTATATTTTAGGACTGCTGTACTCTTTTGTGTATGCTTCGTTCTTCAGCTATATTAAGTTTATAAACCGTGAACTTATAAACTTTGTTCTTAATTCCGATGCCTCCACGACGTGCACGACGAGTTCCCAGGGATGCTACGCCCGAACCCCAGCCCACTCCAGTTCAGGGTATGTTGAACGCCGCTGAGGTTGCTGCTATAGTAGCCCAAGCGGTAAATGCCGCGATTGCCGTGATTCAGCAGGCACCACCTCAGGCGCCGGTTGCCGCGCCAGTTCAGGTTAATGCATTCCCGTCTGCTTGGGAACGTGTACGTGACGCTTTTCAGAAAGCGCATCCGCCAGAGTTTGCAGGAAGCTCAGATGTGGTTGTCTCGAGCCAATGGAGGAAGGACATGCAGAGGCATTTGAGGATGCATGAGTGCACAGATGTTCAGAAGCAGGTACTAGCTACTTTCAAGCTAGTGGGATCTGCACTGCAGTGGTGGGAGTCCATTACCACCGCGGAGGAGAGGGATACTCTTACGATTCAGGAGTTCTGGGTGCGGTTCGACCGCAAGTACTTTCCGTCCGCAGTTCATACAGAGATGAGGAGGAAGCTTATGAGTCTGAAGCAGGAAGGCAAGACAGTGGCCGAGTATGAGGCCGAGTTCACTAACCTGTTGAATATCGTTCCAGACGAGATTCCAACAGAGAAGAAGAAGATAGAAAAGTTCACTGATGGGTTGAATTGGAGAATCCGTCAGCATCTACTTGGGAACCTATCGTTGGCCACGTATTCTGATGTGGTTAACGCTGCATTACTACACTGCCAGGACCACCGTTTTCATATGGCCGAGGGCAAGCGGTCAGGGGAGTCTAGCCATCAGGGCAGGACTGGAGGGCATGGTGCCAACGGGGCACAAACCGGTCAGGGGCAGAGACAGACTGAGCAGGGTACCCAGCAGGGGGACAATAAGAGGTTCCGGTCAGGGAACTACAGGCAGGGACAGGGAGGTTTCCGCCAGGGCCATCAGGGTCCAAACGGCCATCAGGGACAGAATGGGCAGCAATTCCATCAGGGCCAACAGGGCCAAGGGAGGAATGGTAACGGCCACCAGGGCCGGGGACAGCAGGGGCAGAGGGGAGGGAACTTCCCAGGGAAGTGCTTTACTTGTGGCAAGACTGGCCATAAGAAGCAGGATTGTCCTGATAGGGGCAGGGCCCCACAGCAGCAGCAGCAGGGTGCTCGCCAGGAGCCACAGAGACCTATGTTTCCCGCCGCTCTTCCTGCACCGCCACAGATGGCAGCTTTGCCACCCATTCCAGCAGTCCCAGCTCAACAGGGGCAGCTACAGTATGGACGTGTCTACAACGTTCACCAGGCTGCAGTTCCACAGGCACCGCCCGCGATCGAGGGTACGTTTCCTATCCATGGCACTATGGGTCGGGTGTTATTTGATACGGGTGCTACACACTGTTTTATTGCTACACACTTCGCGAAAGCTTTAGGATTGTTAGCTACGGCAGAGAGCACAGTGACGTGTGTCGACTCACCATTGGGGAGTGGGTCACTTATTTTCTTTATATGCCGGGGAGTCGGAGTAGAGGTTGGAGGTTTGGTATTGCTTGCAGACATGTTAGTGTTAGACATGCATGTTCACGATGTGATCATCGGTATGGATTGGCTCGTAGCATATAGGGCCATGATTGATTGCTTCAGCGGGAGCATTGTTTTTGCCATTCCGGGGCAAGAGATGTTTGTAGTGGCGATGCCTCGCCCAGAGGGAGGATCGACCGCTCATCTGTATTACATAGAGGAGGATACCTCTAAGGAGGTTGTTATTCCTTTAGATTCGATCCCGGTTGTCAGGGAGTATTCAGATGTGTTTCAGGAGATACCAGGCTTACCACCCAGTCGAGAGATAGACTTCGTTATTGATTTGCTACCGGGTACGAGACCTATAGCACGTGCACCGTACCGTATGGCTCCAGCTGAGATGAGAGAGCTACGGGATCAGATAGAGCAGCTGTTAGGGCAGGGCTTTATTCGCAGGAGTACCTCACCTTGGGGCGCTCCAGTTTTGTTTGTGAAGAAGAGGGATGGTTCACTGAGATTGTGCGTGGACTACCGAGAGTTGAATAAGGTCACGATACGGAATAAGTATCCATTGCCTCGAATCGATGACTTATTCGACCAGTTGAGAGGAGCTTCCTTCTTCTCGAAGATTGACTTGAGGTCAGGATACCATCAGTTGCGTATCAGGGAGGAGGATGTCTCGAAGACTGCGTTTTTGTCGAGATATGGTTCTTACGAGTTTCGGGTTATGCCTTTCGGCTTAACCAACGCTCCAGCAGTGTTTATGGACTTGATGAACAGAGTGTTCAGGGATTTCCTAGATCAGTTTGTCATTGTCTTCATTGATGACATTCTGGTTTACTCTCAGACAGAGAAGGAGCACGCCGAGCATTTGAGGCAGGTTTTGCAGACACTTCGTCAGAACGAGTTGTATGCAAAATATGAGAAGTGCGGGTTTTGGTTGAAGGAAGTCCAGTTCTTGGGTCATATTATTTCCGACCAGGGAATATCGGTTGATCCGGGGAAGGTGTCAGCGGTGAGGGAATGGGGACAGCCCACGGCACCAACGGAGATTCGTAGTTTCTTGGGTTTAGCAGGATACTACAGGAGGTTTATTCGGGGTTTCTCAGAGATAGCAGGTCCTTTGACACATCTTACTCGTAAGGGTGTGCCATATATCTGGAGTGATGCCTGTCAGTTGGCATTCGATGAATTGAAGGACAAATTGACCTCAGCACCTGTGTTAGCATTGCCGAGACCGGGAGTTGAGTATTTGGTTTACACCGATGCGTCTTTGCAAGGACTTGGAGGTGTATTGCAGCAGGAGAGACAGGCCATAGCTTATGCTTCCCGTAAGCTTAAGACTCATGAGAAGAATTACCCCACACATGATTTGGAGTTGGCGGCAGTGGTATTTGCCTTACGGATTTGGAGACACTATCTTTTGGGGGAGAAGTTTCAGCTGTTCACGGACCACAAGTCACTACAGTATCTGTTCACGCAGAAGGAGCTGAATATGCGGCAGCGTAGGTGGCTTGAATTCGTGAAAGACTACCAGTTGGACATCCAGTACCACCCGGGTAAGGCTAACGTGGTAGCAGCAGATGAGGTGGCAGAGGTGTGGAAGGCAAAATGGAAGGAATTGGGACACCAGGATGCAGTGGCCCGATCTTTCATGTCTGTGATGACCGTTACACCGCAGATTGTTACGAAGGTAGTACGGGCACAGGCCAATGACTCGTTCTGTCAGGAACAGATAGTTCGATTGCTAACAGAGGGAGCCGAGTCCTATACCGTTAGCTCAGACGGGGGATTGCGCTTCAATGGGAGATTGGTGGTTCCGGAAGGGGAAGAATTGCGACACGATGTTATGGCAGAGTCGCACGGCTCACGGTTCGCGGTACATCCCGGAGGGGACAAAATGTACCAAGACATGAGACGGCAGTATTGGTGGAGCGGTATGAAGAGAGATATCGCTGAGTTTGTCTCGAAATGTGCCACTTGTCAGCTTGTAAAAGTGGATCATCAGAGACCAGCAGGATTGCTACAGCCGTTGGAGGTTCCAGTATGGATGTGGGAGAGCATATCCATGGATTTTGTCACGGGGTTGCCTACGTCGCAGAGGGGTCACGACTCCGTTTGGGTAATTGTGGACAGGTTGTCCAAGGTCGCTCACTTCTTACCCGTAAGGACTGACTACACTACGGGACAGTATGCCCAGCTTTTCATTTCAGAGATTGTGAGACTTCACGGTGTTCCCCTAAATATCGTGTCTGACAGAGACAAGATATTTGTTTCGAGGTTTTGGGAGAGTTTCCAGGAGGCCATGGGCACGGAATTGCGGTTGAGTACGGCTTATCATCCGCAGACCGATGGGCAGACATAGCGCACCAATCAAATGTTGGAGGACATGCTACGCATGTGCATTATTGACTTCGGGAGTGGATGGGAGCAGTACCTTCCACTGGTGGAGTTTGCTTACAACAACTCCTATCAGTTCACGATTGGCATGGCTCCGTTTGAGGCATTGTACGGTAGACCTTGTCGTTCCCCAGCATGTTGGTTGGAGGTGGGGGACAACAAACTACTTGGGCCGGAAGTGATTCAGGACACTTCGGCAAGGATTGAGCTGATTCGGAGTCGCATTCGGGTAGCTCAAGACAGGCAGAAGAGTTATGCTGATGCGAAGAGGTTTTTCAGGGAGTTCCAAGTGGGGGACCAGGTTTTGCTCAGGGTTTCTCCAATGAAGGGGATTATGCGATTCGGGAAGAAGGGGAAGTTGGCACCGAGGTATGTGGGGCCGTTTCCTATTATTGAGCGGATAGGACCGATTGCATATAGACTTGGACTACCGGAGCACTTGCATCGGATTCACGACGTGTTCCATATTTCCTCGCTGAGGAAATACCTTAGGGACAATTTGGCTCATTCTCACATTGCTGTGGAGGACATCGATCTCCAGCCAGATAGCTCCTACGAAGAGGGGCCAATTGCTATTTTGGACCGAAGCGAAAGGAAACTGCGGTCAAAGATAGTCCCGTTAGTGCGTGTTCAGTGGCGACATCACAATGTCGAGGAGTCCACATGGGAGCGCGAGGATGAGATGCGCGAGCGTTATCCAGAGATGTTTTTAGCAGGTACTTTCTAGTTTCGAATTTCGGGACGAAATTCAGTTATTAGGGGGGAAGTATGTAATACCCCGTACTTTTGACTATAATTATTTCTGGGATTAATTAATTAAAATGCGTATTAATTGGAAATTAATCCGGGTTAAAAATACTAATGTGATGCGAGTTAGTATTTGATTATGTGCATATATGATTATATATGAACTTGGTATTATAAAATTTGTCGTGAGATTTATATACGGCATTTTAGAAATTTTGTTGAGACGCGTGGGACCGCCGCGTCACGGTATATTATTTTGTTAATAAAAGTGAATTTAAAATCTATAATCCGTATGGTCATTTTGAGTGCGCCAACGCGTCCGGAAGGATCGAGATAGTCAGAAAACACTAGCCGGGGGTATAGTTTGGGTCCCGGGGTATTTTTAGGCCATACCGGCAACTTAAAGGGTATTTTAGTAATTTGGTATTTTTGGGTAATTAAAAGTGACAAAAATTGAGAGTTGTAATCTGATAAGGAATTGACCCAACCAACCCTTTATTAACCCCATAAGCTACGTAGGTTATCATTTAGTCTTCCAACTCTCCCAAAGCAAACCCTAGCCACCATAGCCTTTTGGAGAAGAAAGCTTGGAGAAGGAGAGAGAGAGAGGAATTCTGCAGAGATTCTTCACCAAATCAACACCAAATCCGGAATCAAACCAAGGCAAGTGATTTATTCCATATAAATTTCAGAGAATGCTTCTTCCATGTTAGATTATTCATAAATTTTGTATGTTCTTTGAAGATAATGAAAAACCCATAAGATTGGAGTTATTAGTTTAAATTTTGGGATATAGGTTGCATGTAGAATGTTACTGGAAGATTATATTAAGAGAATTACTGATTTTTGTTATACCAAAAACGGATTTAAGATGGAGTTTATGAATGTTCTTGAGATAAATTGGAAAAACTAGGTTTTTGATGAAGATTGATCCATATATAGCCTTTAGTTGTTGAAATATTGATTTATGGACGTTAGAAATATTGTAGGATGGTTATATGACATTACTATAACGTTATATTAGAGAATCATGCTTTAAAAATAAGTTTTGGGATGTTTTCAAATCTGCAAATCGAAGCAGTCCGTAACCATACCTGTGTAATCGATCGATCGACATTCATCAGTCGATCGATCGACAAAATCGATCGATCGAAGGTCATGGCCGATCGATCGACCTTCCCAGAATAAATGAAGTTTTCCCTTAATTGAATTTTAGTGGTGTTAACCCTTGGATAATATGTTTAGAGACTCTATGAATACCTTCACCCTTAGAGAGACCAGTAGGCGTGATTATTATAGTGGACTTTAATTAGAATGCAATTCGAGGAATTATTCTAGATTATTGAAATTCGATAAGTGAGATAACGTTTGGGTTAATCGTGTAAATTTGTGTAATTTGATGAAATAAGTTTTGGAGCAGAAGTAAAGACCTTAGGAATAAAGATGTTATATTTGGGGAATAATAGGAACTTAATATTCTATTATAGATAGGTTTTAAGGATAAGGGACTACGGCGTGAGACGTGTCGGTAATTTAACTTTATATTAACGGGAGACTTGAGATATATATGTTCGGAATAATGGTATTATGATGTAGAGTATACCTTATTAAAATACGATATTACTAAGAGGTGTGTTTACTTAGTATTGGTATATGGATTGTTTGTATGACATACCTACCATACTTGCTATCACGGGAGGTTTCGTTCGCTTAGGACCCTCTAATCCTTGTGTGCCTACGGGGGGGATATAGACTGGTACCTTGATGAACATAGGTCATAGAAGGACTTATTGTGATATTAATAAGTCTGCATGATCATGGGAGCATAGGTATGTGCGTGACCCATGTGATGGTGACTGTGTTCGCCTCCATTATTTGTGATGTTGTTATCGGTAAACTATTCCTGAGAGATTCGGAATATGTAATCCTTATGTACGTGATATACCGGGATGGATAGCAGAGTATGTGTGCACTATAGCTTAGATTGCGGGGTGCTTGTATTGTATATTTATGAGATGAATAATATACGTTATATTAATGGGAATCCTCATGTTAATGTTGTAAATATATTACGGTGTTGTTTCGAGTTATATAATGAGTTAACTGATATTTATATCAATGGCATATTTAGTAACTGAGTTTATGTTAAACCCTATTTAACTAAGAGCGTTATTATGTTAATGGAACCAAGTATTATGGGTAGAACCTTCGGCAGTCTAGCTAGATATGTTGTCACTTAGCTAGTAGTATGGTTAGTTATAGATGGGTACTTATGTTAGGAGTGCACAGTTAGTCGAGAGGTGAGAATTTAATGTGAGTGCACGTCCTAACATGTACTTTGCATTTAATGTTTTAAATGTTTTTAAAGCACTTGCAGGTTTTTAAAATGATTTCCACTTTCGGGCTCTGACCCATTTGCTTTCAAATATATTTTCTGGTAAAACCATTTTAGGTGCCCAGCCACAAGGACACCAAGCATAGGATTCTCATTCAGAAGACGGGCTGTAGCTGTTTGTGGAAGCTACAGGGACTTGCTTTTAGACGCCTCTCTCATTTGGATTCCAGTCTCAGCATCTATCAGTTGTAGGGCATGTTGCCCAATTCTATTAGACATTTTTACATTTCAGTTTTCAGACTCTAGCATGTATTGCTCAGTATTCAGTTTTTAGTTATTTACTTCAGTTTACTTATCAGTTGTGGGATTTGTATTGAGGAGTTTTTCCTCCAGGTTTTATTTACATATTGTGATGGTTATTCTTTTTACTTCAGTATGGTGAATGGTGTTATTTAGTTATTCATTACTCTTGTTGCATGTTAATCAGATTTAATAAAATTTGGCACTTACTTTTTAAATACTAGGTGGTTAGTAATAATAAAACGTTTTCGACAGTGATGCTATTAACTGAGCCAACTTGGCATTTTGAATTAATTTTATAAAGGCGTAGCTACCCGGTGTTTAATTAGTCGGGGTGTCACACCCTTCTTCCTCAATTCAAGAAGTACCACCTCAAATAGATATGGGTGTAAAGTGTAACCGTTTCAAAATAATCGTTAGTGGTTAAATTCGAAATTTGAAAAAAAAAAAGATAATTCTCCAACAAAACATGATATTTCGCAAATTAAACTTATTATCACGTGAATCATCCATTAAAACTTTTTTTTTACATTTTTAATATACCATATTAATGATTCTACAAGGGATGAGGAAACCGGTTAATTTTGAATCTAGTTAAATATTGAAAGGTTATCAAATGAAGTGGTCAAACAACACAAATCGACCTGAAGAATAAACTGATCCGATTCGAAATCGAACCAATAACTTAAGCCAAACTAAAATCGGTGTGATCGTAATATTTTTTGTATGCTTTATATATATATATATGAAAATTGTTGTTTTCTCTTTAATATGTGAAAATGTTGGTTTAGTAAAACACAATTTAAAGGTTTTAAATTAATTTTTACTTTTGAAATTTGGATTAAATATATAATGTTTGCTTAGCGTGTCTTTTTTAAGTTATAATCGAGGAAATATATTGCTTAATTATTTATTTTAATACAATTTTGGAGTCTAGAACCGATCTGAACCAATCCAAGAACCGTTGGTTCGAATTAGATCGGTTCTAGACATAATCAATTCGGTTTTGGTTCAAAAAATGTGAAACTGATCAATCCCAATTCTGATTCCAGATTAATAGTGGAGCCAAACCAACTCGAACCGTGTGCACCACTAGTTTTAATCTCCCATGACACATCATGTGACCAACTATCCCTCATTTGTAATTTCACCCCAACATTTAACCCACAACCATCACCATAAGTACCAACCAAATTTAGCCTATTATCAACACTTACATTCGAGCATTATATTTCTCACTTCCTAATAAAAAATTTATCAGCATCCTCTCTTCCTATATTCAAGATTCACAACTCCAAAATACGATTGAGTGTAAAGTGTAATCGCTTCAAAATAATCATCGGTAGTTAAATTCAAAATTTGAAAAAAGATAATTCTACAACAAAACATGATATTTCGCGAATTAAACTTGTTATCACGTGAATCATCCATTAAAACTATTTTATTTTTATAATTTTAATATACCCATATTAAGGATGAGGGATGGAGAAACCAATTAATTTTGAATTTAGGATATGTTTGATTGCTATGAAATTTTTTCCATGAAAAATAGTTGTTTTGACTCGTGTTTTGTTTTATAGTACATTGATTATGAATAATTCATGTAAGAATAACACTCATCCACATAATAGGTGCTCCATCTCAAACCTCATTTTTAGTGGAAAACTAGTTTGGAATTCGCGCGATGCGCGGGAACTTGTAAAAAATATAAAATTCACTTGATAAAAAATGGAAAAATATATTATTAGCTAGTATATTCTAGCAATAATATAAACTTATAAAGATCAATTTTACATAACTGGAAGGTTAAATAAAATTTGCTACAATACATGTAAATACACATTTGCAAAATTCCCAAAGGATGTAAATCAATTTTTGATTAAAAAAAATCATAAAATAAAAAGTACATATTGTACATTAAAGGATAAGATATCAAAATTAACAAAATAAAATAGTTTAGGGTGAGGTTTTTATTATTAGATGAGTTTTCGAAACTACCATAGTGAATGACTTAAAGTGCTAGCTGTATTTTCATTTTATTTAACATAAAAGTATCGTTGCCAAACTAAATTAAAATATAATTTTTTTTACACTAAAGATTCTCTAAATATCTATTATTATGTAAAATTTGACTAATGAAATATGTATCATAGAATCAACTGTAAATAATGATATGATCCATATACATAGATACGAAAGATCATATCCCTACACAAACATATTCCAACTTGAATCATGTATGTATGGTATCAGACCTGGTGGCTCATCATCTACCGCATGTTACTTTTTTCTTTTCCTTAAATATATTGCCGCAGGTTGTAGTTCTGTTGAACAATTGTTCTCAAGAATAATTGCACAACTACATCATGCCAAAATACACGATTATATTCTAGATATTTTTGGATGGGGTTTTTCTCGTTCGTTCCCCCATCTGCGCTGGTGGTAGTTAGCACTGGATTTCATGGTGGTTGGTGCTATATTTTATGGTGGTTACCAACTTGCGTCGGAGTTTGTCATGTCGGGTGGTTAGGTCTTGAGCCCACATATTGGGTAACAAAGCAAATATAAAGGATACCCATTTTGGGTAACAAACAAAATGTAAAGGATATCCATATTGCCAACTTGCACAAAAGTTTGGTGATGAGACCTTTAGGCCTGGTTTGATACTCCGTATAAGGGGCCGGATAGGATAGGATAAGAGTCGGATTGGATAGGATAAGGATGGGCCGTATAAGGCTTATTCCAATACTGCGTTTGGAACAGTTCCGAATAAGAATATGGGATGAGATATAATAATACATTCATGTGTTTGAAATGTTCCGGATAGGATTAATTTATCTGCAGTTTTCCAAAAATACCATTCTTTTGTATTTAATAATCAAAAAATACAAAAATATATTGTTATCACATATTTTAACTCAATAACATAATATTTAATTCCACGTGGGATGTTAAAAAAATAATATTATGAGATGAAAATATGTATTTGTATTTATAATTTGTACACACTCAACCACTAGTAATCACTTACACGCATACAAAAGCCATGTGTACACAAACTCGCCGCCAGAAATAATGAGATAGTAAAACTGGTTGCTTACTATCTTTTCTTTCGATTCAAAATAAATCAGTTGCAGAAAATTGCTTGAAGTCACAACTGAATAACATCGATTTTACCCAAAATAGTCGTCGGAAACATACAGAAACAAATAAATTGAATTGTACACAGCTTTCAACTTGTCTAGCATATAGGTTAATAATACATTAAAAAAAATTATGTAACAAAATATTAGCGATGAATTAACAACAAATAACTTTCAACTTGTCTAGTAAGTGAGTTAACATAATATTTGCATCGATTTAAACCAAAATAGTAGTTCATGATAAAGCCACAAATAGAAAAAAAAGAGGAAAAAAAATAAAAATGAGGAGGTTACCTACCGTGATGAAAAATATGAATGGAGAGTCATGTGAATCAAAGGGATCGCCGGCTGCTATCTAATACTTGAGATAGTGCAAGTTGCGTGAGTTTTTTTTATAACTTAATAAGGGTAGAGTAGTAATTTTCAATCAAATTTTAACACCGTATAATTTTATACAAACCTTAGGGGTGGGAATTTTTGATCTCCCTCCTGGTGGGATAAGGAGATCACTTTGGATAACTTATTCCATCTCATATCCCATCCTAAATTACACCAAACATTGGATAGGATAATTTTATCCAATACGAACCTCTTATACGGCGCATCAAATGAGGCCTTATAGTACTTAGATAAGGTTTGATGAACAAAGATGAGAGAGAAAATGAGGAGTAACTAGTGCTTTACACATTTTGGAAAGATGGATACTTTGGTTTGTGAGATTTGGGAAAAAGAAACGTTTCTATGTGTGTGGAGAAAACCAAAGGTTATAGATGAAAGGGTAAATAATTGATGTGCCACATGGACACCTTAAAAAATTATAAGCTTTTAAGTTTTGTACATGTGAAAATCCTCTGAGACGAGACATCAAAATCATATTTATATACTAGTTTTTAGCCCGTGCGATGCGCGGGTGCTTTGAAGTTCTTGTTATATAATTCAATGCGGAAATACTTTAAAAAATATAGGTAAAATATATAACGTTAAAAGACCTATTTTATATTTGTGTGCCACATAGGGCTGTCAATGGACCGGGTCTGAACCCGGACCCGATCCGGACCCGACCTGAATTAACGGATCTGAGCAAATTTTATAGACCCGATTATCCAATTACCCGATTAGTTAATGGACCGGATCTGGATATACATGAGTCCGATCCGATAAGGACCCGACCCGAATGTGTATATATATAATATAATAAATATATATATATATATATATATATATATATATATATATATATATATATATAGTCTTACATATAGTTACTAAATATATAACTAACTAACTAACTAACTTATATATATATATATATATAACAGTTTTACATACATATATACATACATATATATATAACAGTTATATATATATAAAAACAGTTTTCATATAAATATATAATATATTTATATTAAAACTGTATAAAAACAGTTTTATATAATATATTTATATAAAAACTATTTTTATTAAATAAAAATAGTTTTAATATAACTGTTTTTATATAGTTATATATATATATGTATGTAAAACTGTTTTTATATACATATATATAAGTTATATATATATATATATATACAGTTATATATATATAATCGGGTCGGGTCTCCGGGTCCTTAACGGATCCGGGTCTGGATCCATTTTCCGAGACCCGTCGGGTGCAATCGAGTAGAAGGGGAGATAGGGACAATATGCATGGACTTTTTGAGAGAAACAAAGCGTACAAGAAATTGGCTAAAATTATGAAGGGTATGCATAGACTTTTTTGGAGAAACTAAAAAACCTCTTGAGTTCACTACCAATTCTCACCCGGTGCCTCTTCAATTCACCTAAACTACAAATTGCTCCCGCTGCATAAAACGTATAAAATTAAGTTAAAACTTATGATAGCGTTTAATACATATATTAGATATTAGATGGAGGTGGAAAAATAGTTCATTTATTAGTGTTGTCACGTGTCAATCCTATGAGAGGAGATACCAAAATTATATTATGTTATTAGATTATATATTTCTTATCTATCCACCAAAAAATTGATTTTTATAAAAAATAAAAAAAGTAAGGATCAAAACTCATACATTTTTCAGGGTCCATTTGATAGAAAACTCAGAAAATGCAAATGATTCTAGGACATTTGATTCCAGGGCAAACAATTCCAAGGCAAATGAATATTTTATAACTTGTGTCTATTTGATACAAGTTGAAAAATCATCAATTTTCCACATTTTCTATCAAACGCAAAAGCTGGAAAATAGATATAAATGTGGAAAATTTGTTTACGGAACATATACATATAATAAATATATATTATTAAATATACAAAATATATGAATATATATTATATTATTTGCGGAATATATATATTCCGTAAATTATTATTAATTTTCGAAAAAATATACAAAATATATGAATATATATAATAATTTACAGAATATATATATTACGCAAATAATATAATATATATTCATATACTTTGTATATTTAATATATGAATATATGAATATATATTATATTATTTGCGGAAATATATATATTTCGAAAATAATATAATATATATTCATATATTTTGTATATATATTCATAATAATTTTTATATTATTAAATGTATATAATATATAATAATATATATTTAGTATGTATAATAATAATAATTTTTATATTATTAAATGTACAAAATCTATTAAATGTACAAAATCTATAAAAATATATTTTGTATATATATTCATAATAATTTTTATATTATTAAATGTATATAATATATAATAATATATAATAATATATATTTAGTATGTATAATAATAATAATTTTTATATTATTAAATGTACAAAATCTATTAAATGTACAAAATCTATAAAAATATAATATATTATTCATGGAATATATGAATATATATTATATTATATACTGAATATACTAAATATATATTATTTACAGAATATACATATATATACAATATATATTTACATATATGCAGAATATTATATTCTGTATATATGTAAATTATATATATATATACTGAATATATATATATATATATATATACATACATATATATATATATACTGAATATATATTATTTACAGAATATATACATATATAATATGAATATATACATATATATTATGTATTTATGAATATATACATATATATAATATACATTATTTTGTATATATATATTATATATATGTATATATACAGAATATACAGAATAATGTATATATAATATACATTATTCTGTATATATATATGATATATATGTATATATTTTGTAAATAATATATATTAAATATAAGGAATATATTAAATATATGAAATATAAAAAATATATAAATATAAAGAATATATGAAATATACAAAATTTACGAAATATAAATATATATTAAAATATATGAATTATATAAATTATATAAATGTACAAAATATATAAATATATATAAATATACGAAATATATGTAATATACATATATGTGCTAAAATATATAAAATATACGAATATATATTAAAATATACGAAATATACGTAATATACATATATGTGCTAAAATATATAAAATATACTAATATATATTAAAATATACGAAATATATATATTTATATATTTATTAACAATATATATTTATATATTTATGAAATATATAGAGTTATAAAAAAAATTGGTTTTAAGTGATTTGCCACCCAAATGTGGCAAACAAAAACCTGACCCCCCCAAAGAATTGAATTCCACCCTAAGGTGACAAATTGTGCTTAAGGGGTGTTGTACATAGAAAACAAATTCCAGGACAAATTAACGTTATCAAACAGCTTAAAAGTTGAAAAATACCAGAATTTTCCGATTTTTGGGAATTTGCTTTGGAATTTTTGTGCTATCAAACCGCCCCTCAATGCATTTTTTAACATGTCATTCAAATAAACTATTTTTCATTTTTCCAAGAGTAGTTCTATAGCGCCTGAATTTTTGACTTAATTTTGGCCGACACACTGAGGTGTCGGCCTGCTATTGGTTGGTTTTGAGGTCCCGCTGGTGCGGACCCCACAAATCAACCAGTAGCAAGCCATCACGTCAGTTTATCGACAAAAATTCGGTAAAAAATTCGGGCAAAATAGAATTTTTATTTTTCCAATCAATAAGACATTTAGTTAAATAAAAAATTATTACCAAATGAGGGGGGTGAAATATTTTTTCCCACCGTCGCTCACTTGATCTAAAGCGATAAACCTATATTTATTTCTCCTATCATACCAATGGTTCAATTTTCAATCCTCACATTCTCTCTTAACCTTCACGCCCAAACAAAAATGCATACACAAACACAAGTTATTTCTCCGATTGAAATCAATAACCTAACCTATCCCAACCTATTCCATTTCATTTTCTTAAAACCAGAGGGTCCTTGAGATTTGATTGAAACTATGAACATCTATTGATCATAGTTTAATCAAATTAGACTTACCATCACCGGCCAGACAAAACCCAAGCCCAAACCCAAACCCAAACCCAAACCATCCATCATCTTCCGACTAAAACCTAAACCAACTCAGACCAAAGTTATCTTAGACCAAAACAGTTATTCTACTTTCTGGCACTTCAATTTTCAGCGAGAACAAGAAGACAATCAATTTGGCACTCTCTCTCTCTCTCTATACATACACACATACCCCTGTAAGTTTTAATGTTTAATTGCATTCATAACTGATCCATGAAGTTTAGGGCTATTTTGGTTATTTTATTGAATTTAGTCCACCACCACTAATGTCATATGCACTACTGAAATCTCTCCAAATATGTAAACCAACAAATATTTTGTTCTAAATTTGTTGATTCGTAATGTTAAATTCCACAATTGTTTGAGTTCAATATCAAATCAAGCGTCAATGTATCAAGGTCCAAGGCTTCATAACTCTAAATTGAAGCGCATTTTTTGAAAAGGTTACTAAATTCTTGAACAATATGATCTCTAGACATGAAAGATATTCAAATTTGTTGACCTATTTTCAAAGGAAGCTAGAGCTTTAAGCGGGATTCTTAATTAAATATATTTAATGGTTAAAAATGAGTCAACCTACCAATAAAATTGGGAGATCTATGTTAATTAACTTTAATAGTAGTTAAAAATGTAAAACTATGAATTTTCGAAAAAGTGTACGACAACGCGAGAGAACTTTGTTAAATGTGAACTAGACCAAAAGTTATCCCACATTGTATTTATATTGTGTTCCCTTCAAGTGTAAAGTATTAGTCCGTAGTAAGGTTGGGTGGTATGTCCGGTGAAATTCCATTTCAACCTGTTTTGTTTATGTAACTAAATGATGTGTTGAAATTAGTGTTATACACTGACACACACAGGGAAAGCGAATTCGAGGAGTGGTGTGATGATTCCAGAACCTTAAATTCACACGACGCAATGAGCGTGAAGAAGAGGATAAATTTAGTATTAATCTTAACCATCTTATCCAAGTATTGGATTTTTCATATTTTTTTTCACTTTATGATAGTTTAATATCTATTTCTTTTATACGTGTGCATATATATGATTTTGTGTATGGTTGCGTGCATAAATAGGACTTTAGTATGTCGGAAGCCTAGACTATGATTTGTGGGGGGCGGGGGTATTCAATACTATAGTTACAGGGATCACTATACCCCCCTACGTACCGCGATTCGGGGTCGTACGACCTGAAATATGGTGGGTTCACAATCCGGATCTCTAAATGTGGCGTTCCCAAATTTAACATTGATGATTTTCGCTATTACTTATAATAATGGAACTTTTAACACCAATAACATATTAAATTGGAAGAAAAATGACTCCTCAACGAATATAATACAAGAATGGTTCGTATATCTTATTAATATATCGTAGAATGTAAAGATTATACACGACATGCATTCTTAGTGAACTCTTATTGATTTTAGCACGATAATCATGTTTAGTGAAACAATTAAGCCTACCCCACTGTACCGCGTACCGGCTATAGCAACATACCCAGTACCCGTTCACGTACCACGTACCAAAGCGATCCACATACCAGGTTACATTGTTCAATACTCCCTCACTCAGGATTAAAAATATGTTTCTCTCCACAGCTTTTCGATTATTACACCATATGAGAAAAGTCATTTCTAAAATTTGATTTAAATAAGAATATACTAATTAAAGTTTCATCTACTGGAAGGAGATGGATGTATTGAGCTCCATTTACTAGAAGAGAGGATGGATGCATAATTATTGGGTACATATTTGTTGGGTCATGGTGTAAGGTGGTAGTGAGAAATAGTAGTTTCTGTATTTATATGGCCTTCTATGACAATATGAATAATTTTGGGCTAAAACTCCAAAACTTGGTGGAAAATTTTAGCTAATTGTCGTAAAGTGGAAGGCATTTTGTTTTTGTTTTTTTCTCCTTAGTAATTCAATTCCCGTTGTCATCTAATGGGGATTTTATTTCATTATGTTACTATCTCGACCCACTGAATTTTGAGCTTTGTGTTTATTCTACTAAGACTGATTGCCACATGTTTTTTTAATAACCACATTTATATTAAAATCACTTAAGGGGTTCAAGTTAGACTGGACGAATTCGTGGCGCGTGGATACCACATGACCTATCTTGGAAGACCACGGTTCAGGAAGACTACGGTTGAGGGAGACTATGGTTCAGGGAGACCACGAATCGAAAAGGAGATAAAGTCGAATTTTGGAGGATTATACTAATGATTGGACTCTATGACTTGTAGTTGAGATAAACATAAAGAGACCTAAAGGAGTACACTCCTTAAGCTTGTAAATAAGGGCGACCTCCCCCATTATAAAAAAATGAATTGTAACCTGCACATGGTGACTTGGATTATCAGCTAGCACTCCAATTGCCATTGTTCTTCCGTAATAATAAACCAATCTTCCTCCCTTCCCTATGAATGTAAGCAGATCACTGCTGAACCACGTAAATCTTGTCTCGTATTTATTTTTATGTTATTCATCACTGTTCTGGGGGACCCCCCTTCCAGGTGATTTTAGATCCTCTACAATTTGGTCAACGTAGGTAGATCTCTGTGCTCAACAACATAAATCTTGTATATATTTTTATGTTATTCATCACTGTTATGGGGGACCCCCCTTCCGGGCGATTTTAGATCCCCTACAGCTGTTGTTGGGATTCGTGCCTATTTGTAGGGAATCATTTTTTTCTATTTTTCTTGGAATTCCCACGCACAAACTTTATGTGGGGAAAGGAATCCATGTGCAGTGCACTTTTTTATACAGGTTATGTAGGGGTATGTAGGGGTGGGCATGGCACCTTTAGATGTGGTATGCTTGGCTTCTGTTACAATTTGTTGTTGCAGTTAGCAGCACGAGATTGAACTTGCGACTTGATAGTACACGCCACACGCGCATAGCCACTGAGCCATCGGCTCTACTAGTAACTAACTTCCCCATTTTTACTTTATTGCTCAACTTTCAGCTTGTGTAATTTCCTATGCACCCCCCCTTTTTCTTCCTTTCTTCTTTTTAACCGCAAATCTTTTTCCTTTACTCTTTTGAACTCCTTTTTGCACCAAACTTCATAGGTACGTACAAAACAACTTAAACATATATATGCAACATTCAAGGCTTGAAAGTTTATGAAATTACTCTTTTACCCCTTTTAAGTTTAAACTTGCAATTTTTAACCTAATTTCTTTTCAAACTTCCAATTTCACCTATAAATACTAAAAAAACTATAAAAAAATATTAAATGCTACAAAGTTAGTCTAACAAGATACATTATTAGGGGGAAACATGTAAAATTATGCACTAATCATCAACCATTATTTCATACGATCTTAAATAGTAAAATCGTCCCAAATGGGACCTTAGAGAGTCAGTCGGTCCTTTATGCGACCTCTTATAGTCGATTGGTCCCCTATGCAGCAGTATGTAGTCAATCGGTCCTCTATGCGATCTTGAATAATTAATCGGTCCTCTATGGGAGCAAAAATAGTCAACCAGTCCCTATCGGATCTAAATTGTTAACGATCCCCTGTTCGAACTTAATTAGTCCATGTGTGACCTTAAATAGTCAATCGGTCCCCTATACAATCATAAATAGCTAGGGCCCCTATGTGATCTTAAATTGTCAATATGGGACCTTAAACAGTCAGTTAGTCCCCTAGGCGTCCTAAAATAGTCAACCGATCTCTTATGCGATCTTAAGTTATCAACCGGTCCCCTATGCGACCTTAAGTAGTCAATTGGTCCAAAATGCGATATTAAATTGTCAACCAGTCCCCTATATGCCCTTTTAAATAGTCAACCACCCCTATAAGGGACCTCAATTAGTCAACAGGTCCACAATGGGACCTTAAATAGTTAACATTCCTCCTATTCGACCATAAATAGTCAACTTGTTTTCTATGCGATCGTAAATAGTCAACTTGTTTTCTATCCGACCTTAAATAGTAAACTTGTTCCTTAAAGAACTAACCGTTCCCTATGGGACCTTAAATGCTCAATCGGACCTGTATATGACCTTAAATGGTTAATCGGTACCCTATACGAACTTAAATAGTTTATCGGTCCCATATGGGAGCTTAAATAATCAACCAGTCCCATATGATCTTAAATAGCCAACGAGTCTCCTATGCGACCTTAAATAATAAACTGGTGCCCTTTGTGACCTTAAATTGCTAACTGATCCATTTGCGACCCTAAATAGTCAACTGATCCCCAATTTGACTTAAATAGTCCACTAGTTCCTTAAATAGTAAGTCAGATGCCCATGCGACCTTGAATGGTCCATCGGTCCCCAAGTGACTTTAAATAGTCGACTCGTCCCCCAAGCAACCTTAAATAGTCAATTAATCCCTAGTCAACGAGTCACCTATGCCACCTTAAATAGTCACGCAATCCCCTTTGCGACCTTAAATAGTTAACCGGTCCCCTATGCGACCGTAAATAGTCAGTCGATCCTTATTGCGATCTTAAATAGTTAAATGGTCATCTATCCAACTTAAATAGCCAACCTGCCCCCGAGCAACATTAAATAGTT
Source organism: Sambucus nigra (assembly GCA_949130495.1). NCBI lineage: Eukaryota > Viridiplantae > Streptophyta > Magnoliopsida > Dipsacales > Adoxaceae > Sambucus > Sambucus nigra. The sequence continues at coordinate 13,277,364 of OX422224.1, forward strand.
AAATTGTCACTTGTGGGACAATAAATAGTCAACAAGTCCCATTTGGATTCCTCACACTTTTATCAATGAAACTAACATTCCTTGCACTCATGTCTTAAATAGTGTTGATAATTAGATTCAACACTTCTTTGTTAATCTCCATTATCACATCTAATAAAAACTAATAATAAAGCATATAGATCAATGCCCAACTTTGAATATAAACAAAAGATACCCGTTAAAGATATGAATTTAAGAAAGTAGAAAGGTTGGAACTGCTAAAATATATCAGCATTTGCTCACGGTGTATATAAATGATAAAAAACAGTTCCTACAATAATGCACTCACTGATTTAAGTTGTATTATTACTATAGTTCTAGTAAATATAAATTGAGTGCATAATTCATTATATACCCATGTAAAAATTTATTTAATCAAATTTGTTTGCAAGCATGATTCCATCAAACTAATAATCTAAATCATAAATGGCAAAAATATACCTAAAAGTAAGGCAAATAGTTTTTCAATTAACATATCAATTAACATACCTACAATCACGGATAAATCGTAGGGCTTTAAAATATAACATGTAACTTATAGAAAAAATATGACATGTTTCCATGTTGGACCTGTAGAAAAAAATATGAATCAAGTCATTAGTCATGTAGTTAAATCACAAACAAAGAGATCAAAGAGACCCTAGATTAAACACTTGTCTTCACGGATGTTCGATGAATGTGTTGCTCCACTCGTTGAGACGCTCTTCCATGGCTATAATGGAACAGTTCTTGCATATGGCCACGTATCACATTTTTTTATTTTTTTTTAACTTATACTTAATATTTTAAAATTCTCTGGTCGGTTTGCTTGATATACTACTCCCTCCGTCCCAAATTAACGTGCGTCATTTAAAAAGGCAATCATTTTAAGAAATGTTTCTAATTTCCTATGAGACACGGACACTCTCCCGAAGCCAGCGAATCTTGTTTGACATGTGTCGGACCTGGACGGACACGTTAGGACACGCCGGGGGACACTTTTTTTTACACGCTAGGGTAATTTTGTAGTATTTAAATTTTTTTAAATGGGGTCAAATATTTAACAACTTAAAAATTGATTATATATATATTATATATATATATATATATATATATATATATATATATATATATATATATATATATATATATATATATTATATTATATATGTATCCCGAATCATGTCGTATTCCATATCACATGTCGATTCCGTGCTTCATAGCTAATTTCCAATTTTTATCCTCACAAAAATGCTGCATACCTTTGAATTCAAGATATGCACTTCAATCATTGTCCTCCGATGGGTATTGCTCGCCTAGTTTTATATACTATTTTTGGAAACACGACTATTAATTTGGGATGGAGGGAGTAGTATTGGAGAATCTCAGCCTATTTTGCATGAATTGCTCCATTCCCTAATGATTTATCTTTTATTATATGGTGACAAAGATACCCCTTTTTAAGTGGTAAAGGAAGTGCCTTGTCAATATTATGTTTAAAATGTTGATTTAAATTACAAGCTCTTAATGCTTTGTGAATTTATGTACTTTGTAGACGGGTTCCGGGAAAACGTACACGATGGGGACAAACTATAATGGAGAAGAGCATAATGGTGGGATAATTCCTAAAGTGATGGAAACTATATTCTCTAGAATAGAGGCGACGAAGGATTCCACAGAATTTCTAATCAGAGTGTCTTTTATTGAGGTATGGAACCCCAAGCTGTGTTTTTCAGATTTTATTGTCACCAATCATCACTTCGCAAATATATATAGAGCTATTGATGTGCTGCCATTTAAATCTGCAATATTATAGATCTTTAAGGAGGAGGTATTTGATCTGTTGGATCCAAATCCACCAGCTTGTTCTAAAGTTGATGGGATGCCTTTAGCAAAGCCTGCAGGACCTTCAAGAATTCCTATTCAAATTAGGGAAACTGCAAATGGAGGGATAACCCTTGCTGGTGTAACGGAGGCAGAGGTCAGGACAAAAGAAGAGATGGCTTCATTTCTATTGCGTGGTTCATTTGCTCGTGCCACTGGGAGCACAAATATGAACAGTCAATCAAGGTGACACGACTGTTTTACTTGTCATATTCGTACAAACAATAACTTCAGTTTTACCCTACCTTTATTATCCCCTGTGTGTAAATTGTAATGATAACACTATGTTTGCTTGATTCTTGAATATACTCTGAATATTGTAATAGTTTATAAGCGTGGAAGATCTAAAAATTATTTATCTGTATTATGTATTTACCACGAGCAAGAGCTGGAAGTTAAATTTTGGTCTGCAGTTAAAAAGTTTATAATTACCTTAATCTATATTATACCTCTAATACATTAGTATTAGAGGTGTAAATGTTGTTTAAATATCATTTAATGCTAAACAATCCACCAACACCCAAGCGTTTGTCGTGGTCATCATTGGTTCTCTCTTCCTACGTCTCTTTGTATGAAACTTTTTTCCTTCTACGCTTTTGTTTTTAGGTGACTTTTTCTCTTCTTTGACTTTTGAAATCCAATGGCTCTTTTAATGCATGTTGAGAGAAAATTTGAGCCGTCTCTCTTTCCACCTTCCGGACCTTTCTCTACAAATCTGTCTCTCTTCATATATATATATATATGGAGCGTGGGGAGGGGACCCAATACCCCAAATGTCAGCCATAGTAATGGGAGGACAACGTTATGAAGAATCAATATATTCATCATCGGAAGAAGATGAGGCTGATGAGTTAGAGTTGATGTATGATGAAGCAAAACGAGAGACATGGATGGATGACTACTGTTCCTCTCATAGAATACTGTTGGTCGGCGAAGGAGATTTTCCATTCTCTCTTTGTTTGGCCAAAGCTTTTGGCTAACCCCCTTGGCTTTTAACATTCCATCTTTCTCCCCTTTCTCTCTCTATATGTTAACGTGGCTTTAACTGAAACAACCCAAAAAAGCTACTTATGGATGATATTTGGCTTTTTTTCTTTGTAGCTTTTATCTACCTCAAGAATGGTTCTGATATTTTTTTTAAGGTTAAAAAAATCAATATTTCTAATTCTGTAAAATTCACATTTTATAGCTTCAATTAAAGTTTCTGTTTTTTCTTAAAAGAAAACACTTCTAATTATCCAGTAAATTGTCAATGTTTTCTTAAAAAACACTTCTTATAATTCCACGTGGGATAGTTTTGTCACTTTAATTTCATATTGATATATTATTTTTATTTTTTGTTGGTTACATTGTTTTATTCACTTTTTTTCGTTGTGGACCATGTTATATATTCATTTTTTTTGTTCAAGTTAGAAATTAGAATCAAAAGTCTGAGATATCTTCAATTATTTTTTTGTTTTATTGTTAAAATCATATTATTAAAGAATCAATACATTTTAACGTTTTATTTTGGTATGAAATAAATTATATAATCACACCTATAATTAAGTTATAATATCATAGGAATAAAAGAAGGAAACTCAAGCACCCGTTAAATGTATGGTCCGCACATATTTATTAGGATTTCATTATAATTTCTTTTTCCTTGATATACTGTTGCCAAATTATCAATACTTCAGTTTCCATGCTGAAGCTGGTATTCTTTGCTTATTTATATTGTTATCGAGGTTGTGAAAAATCATTACTGTTGTCAATTTTGCCAATTTTTTTGTTTTCTTCTGTTTTTTTCTTTTAAATCATTAAGCAATTGATGTTATGTTGTTGGTTGGCATTAATTTGATGTGATGAGAGAGTATTGGGGCTTTTATGAGTTGGCTTGGACTTTAGAAGATTTTTTTCGAATATTTATTTTTTGTAGCTATAATATTGCACTTATTTTCTCTTTGTTGGTTGTACAGATCATATATTTAACAAAACATCATATGTTTTGTTAATTGGATGTTTGTTGTTTATAAAGTAATCACATTTTATGTACATTTTCTATAATTTGATTTTATCATGTAAGATAATTGGAATAGGTAACAGAAATTTGATTACAAAAAAGGGTTTCTTGATATTTACAGATTACCCATAAAAAGTTTATCTTCTTGCATCTTTATATCCGATACCATACGCACATAAAAAATTACTTAACTTGTCGGTCTCAATTCATGTATTTTTCATTTAAAAATAAGTCAAAAATTATATAATCCTATAAGATTTTTATGTTGTTCTATGAGATAAATTATACATAGAATATTATTACAAAAAAATATTTAAACAAGTCAATTTGTGTCATTTGTGTTTGACATTGACCAAACTATTTTATTGTTCGTCTTTCTGCGTCGTGATTTTTTAGGGTCATATCAAGAGATTGATGACTTTTAACTTGCTATCATATTGAGTTCAAGTTGTAATATTTTATTTTCATTCTCTTTTTTGAGTTTGTTTGCAAAATATGATTGATTGAACCAAAAGTATTCTAAAGATGTACAAAAACTATTTGAAACTGAGTTGATTTATTTGAATTCTCTTTGATTTAGCTTTGTAGTGTACACGAAATATATATGAGAAAATAATCAAATATAAAACAACGAAGCATCGCATAAGCGTTCTATATAGCGCTCGTGCATTGCACGGGTTACATTCTAGTAATTTAGAATAATTACCTACTAAAATAACTACCCCTAATTATATATTTATAAAATTACACAAAGAACCCTCTATTTGAATAGTGACACATTTTATTTTCTATTTATGGATTTTGCTGAAAACTTTTTAGTTTTATATAAAATTATGTTATTTATAGATTTTAATATTAATATTATTCATAATTTTGCACACGCCTCAAGTGTTCCCCGATTTCTAGTCAATACTATTGTTAAGTTCTCCATAATTTATAATTATTCATTAACCCCAAGATAATTTTTCTTACATATAATTTGTCAAAAAATTGAACCAACATTTTCAAGTATATTTTACGTTGCAGATTGAAACTAAGACTTTAATTTTCTTTCATAATTTTTTGAACCATTCTCCCGCGATTTTAAAATGATCGTGAAAAGTCTAAACAACACATCTTTCACTCTAAGAACTTTTGTGGTCGAATCATTGTCATTTGCCTGACCTCTTAAATTTCAACTTTGTGCGTAGTTTAAGACCCTTCTAAGTTGAGGTTTTGTATCTAAACAATGGTTTTGACTCTTGATTAGTATCTCGACATATACATACAATGACATTCTCAATGTTTGTTTTTATCAGTGTTCTAAAAAACGCACCTAGGCTCGAGGCTTTTTAGATACACCAAGTTTTGGCCCTAGGCGTGGATCAAGGCGTGGTCAACGTTTTTTGGGGTAAGATGTGAAAAAACGCGCGTTTTTTAGGGGTAAAGCGTGAAAAAACACGAGTTTTTTAGAAGTAAGGCGTGAAAAAACGCAATTTTTTTGGTTTTAAAAAAAATAGTATTTTAATTTACAAATATTTAGACATATTTTTAAGGTATATACCATTTTAGTATTTTTAATAGCCTTGTCATAGTAAAAAAAATATTAAAATATATTAAAAAAGGCCGAAACGTCTTTTCACGCCTTTTTACGCCAAAGGCCCGCCTAGGCTTCTAAGGCTTAAGGCTTGGCCTCCACGCCTCGGTCATGCCCCGCGTTTTTTAGAACTTTGGTTTTTATGCACATTAAAAGAAATGCATTCTATTAACTTATAATGTAATAGATTTTTCGAAATTTCTTAATTTTGAAAATAGAAATATTAATCATCCACCGTGGGACGAAGTTGATTCTTAGTTAATGAAAGTATCCAATTTATTAAATATAATATTAGATTATCAACCGTAGTTAATTATAAGATATACATACTAAATTAACTAATCCAATGTCAACACATGTTATCTGATTTGAACACCATTTAACTAGACAAATTTGTATGTCATATTAATGCAAGTTTATGTCATCAACTCAATGTACATGTAAATAATTATTTTCAATGTTCATGAGGCCAAAATCTCTCTCTCTCTCTCTCTCTCTCTCTCACACACACACACACACACACACACACACACGCACGCACACAACAGGCACACAAGTTGATATTATAAGCCTCAATATTGTAGCAGCACAAAAATCTATCAGAAAGCTGGGAGTTTGACATTACAACCTGGGGTCCCATATAACAATTGAAACGTAAATGACTGAGTTATATGAAAAAGTAGGGAAGAAATAGAAAGACTAGTTAATTGACTGAAATCAATTGTTTGAATCTAAAGATATGGGGTGTTTGGTTTGGGCGTCAGTGACTTCATTTAAGAAACAAAGGCTTATTGGAGAAATAGTCGTGGATGTTTGCTAGGGAGAGGATGTCCCTTTGGTGCAAAATCATAAGGAAAAGTAGGTTGCTAGTGAGAATGGGTGGGATCCTATATGTTTTTTAAAAAACCCTTTGAAGTTCATCGCCCATGGATTTGAGGTTTTTCGAAGTTTGTCTCTTTGAAGGTGGGGGTATGGCTATAATATGGCTCTTTTAAGTTATTGTTTCCAAACATTTAGAGTGTCATTAAATTCATCTTTGGCCTCTTTGGATCACGATTTTCTTGTTTTTTGCCTCTTAGAACTTGTTGTTCAGAATAAACTTGAATGATGTTGAAATCCTACAATATATTTATTTTTTAATGTTTGATTTGGGGTTTCATTTGCATTAGAGGGAGTTGATATTTCACTTCTTGGTTGACAATCCTTCCTTTCCTCCCTTTGCACCTTTGAAAGTGATTTTGGTAGATGGAATTCTTTTGAAAATTCAGGTAGTTTCTTGGAAAAGTTAATACTTGTGATATGCTAGAAAGGAGAACATGTATGAGATGCTCTAATCCCATTCATGGTGGTGTTAGGTTAAAGCAGCGAGGAAAATTTAAGCCACCTTTTAATTCATTGCCCTTAACTCTTATTTTCTTTGAAATAAAGTAATTAAGGAGTTAATCCCTGGAGCGTTAACAAAAAATGAAGCTGATCTGGTGTTGGTGGTCCTAGTTAGTATTGGGGAGGTATCTAAAGTCAAATACCTTTGACGACGTGTAGTGTTTGGCTGTGCTTTGGGTCTTGTGGAATGCGAAGAACAACAGAATCTTCTAAGGGAAACAAGAGGACAAAGAAGAACTGTGGTAATGAATAAAATTAATATTTTTCTATGGGCATCTTAAATGAAACCTTTTACAGACTATCCTGTGTTTATGTTGCAGTTGAGTTGGGTAGAGGTTTGTATCTAGAGTTTCTTGTGCTGCTGTTGCTGGATTGGAAAACTTTGAGCTGGCTTTGTACAGTTGGATGTTTGTGACTTCAGAGTTTTCACATTTGGCTGCCTGTTGTTAAGCTGTTGGCTGTTCGGAGTTTGCTGCTGCAGTTTTGTTGAGATTGTTGGGGCTGTTGAAGTTTATAAAGTTTTTGGGTGGGATCAATTATCACGTAGTTTTGTCGCGCTCGGCAGGGCTTTAATTAGGACGCGTCATGAAACCTGCCTCGGCTCACTCTGTAATGTTAACACGGGCAATCTTGTGGTCGTGGCCTTATCTAAGACCTCAGCATTCAACATTAAGTCCATGGCCTCGTATGTAAACTTAACATAATTTATACATCATCTCAAATATAACCACAATACTCCCAATCTCATTAAACTATTAGTAAAGCAATACGACACTAAGTCCACCACCATAATTGATAGAACTGAAAAATAAACTGATGTAATCTAGGGTGCGGAGGAGTAAAAAGAAGAAGTTACCTACACAACAACAACTTGGGAAATGGAAGGGGATTTCTTATTTCTCTCTCTAAACTCTCAATCTCAAAATGGCAAAAGTGTTACAGAAGAAGGCCCTTGGCCTATTTATACTAAACATGCAAAAGGCTAAAAAATAAAAATAAAAATAAAAATAAAAGAATGTTAAAAAGGACTCCCATGTCGCTATGCTCCTGCATCACTCTCCTCCCTTGAGAAAATCCATATACTCCGTATATTGCCGATAGAAATCGGGGTCGATGTGCTAGAGGGTAGCTTCGGTGATCCATGAATCTTTTGCCTCAGGACGGCCAACCCAGCGAACTAAATGACGCGTATAATCACCCGATGAGGACGACACGAGCTTGGAGTTTAGAATCCCCTTAATGCGATCGACGTGGGAACGGACTGGATGGCCTGTGCTCATGGGAATGGGAATCAGTGGGGCATGAGTGCTGCGTAATGGAGAAAGATTTGCCATGTTAAACGTGCGGCGAAACTCATCGGGGAGATCAACCTCATCTGCATTCGTGCCACAAGCACGGATAATGGAAAAAGGTCTAAATCGGCGCATAAGAAGCTTGGAACCCTTCCCTTGTCGGTGCGCTTTTTGGAGATAGATCATGACTAGATCACCCGAATGGAAGAAGACAAATCGGCAACCACTTTATAAGAGGTATACATGGTCTGTAAGCGAGCGCGAACATCGGCCTGGATGGACGTCAGGCGAGCCACAAACTCTTCAGCTGAAAGGCAGATAGGCACTGTCGGTGGAAGCTCGACGAGATCAATGGGCATAGTAGGAGACTACCCCAAGATAATCTGAAACGGGAAAAGACCAGTAAACCAGTTGACATCATTGTTGAAAGCGAACTCGGCCTGTGCGATCACGATGTCCCACCTGCTGGATGCTCGGAAGATAGGCACCTTAATAGATCACCCACACTACGGTTGACCACCTCAGTTTGGCCATCGACCTGGGGTGAAAAGCGGCCGAGAACTGTAACTCCGCACGTAAAAGTCGCCAAAGTGTACGCCAGAAATGTCCTGTAAATCGCACGTCTTTGTCTGAAGTGATGCTAGTTGGGACACCATGAAGATGGACAATCTCCCGAAAATATAATGAAGCAACATGAGACGCATCCGTCGTGTGAGAGACTGAATGAAGTGGGACATTTTGGAAAACCTATCCACCACAACAAGAATGGAATCATGGCCACGAGAAGTACGGGGTAGTCCCACTATAAAATTCATAGATACATACTGGTTTGGGCTCTCGGGAATCGACAACGGAGTGTATAGGCCTGCATTGGTGTGCTGGTCCTTGGCCGTCTGACAAGTGTAGCAACCCCTAATGAAAGCGTTGACATCTCTCCTCATCGTCGGCCAGTAAAATCGGTCCCTCAGCATCGCGATGATCGCGTGAGTGTGCGTCTGTCCCAGATGGCCGGTCAAACCTCTCCACGGACCTCAGAAATGATCTTCTCCCATAGGGACGAAGATGGAATGCATAAGGCCGTACCTCGGTGTAGGAACCCATCCTGTAATAAATACTCGCTTGATGCTCCATTGCCCTGTTGGCAAGCTGCGAAGATCGGCCCAAACTCTACATCCGTCGGGTAGCGCTGACAATTTTTGACACGGTAACCCGTTTATGGTAATAACCTGAAATGACACGAACATGACATGATTAACTTGTATAGATTTAAGAGTACCCAAAACTTATACTCAAATCAAAATCAACACGACCCGAAAATGACACGACTAACCCGAATTGCCACCCCTACCGTCGGGTAAAGATCACAGACCTCATCAAATTCAAATACTTGACTCCTCAAAGTCACCAATTAATGTTTTAAATCGCGGTCGCGCAGGGTGTCGCGTTTTGGTTTCGAAATAGCATCGCGTATCGCGCAAGCAATTCATGCATTCCAGATTTTTAATTTGAAAAAACATATAACAAATATAAATATATAGATAAGCTCAAACAGTCACTCCAAATCATTTCAAATATAGTCATAAAGCCATAAAGTGCTACAACATTCCAAATAAAACACAAAAGTAGGACCTTATTGTTCCAAACATAGGACCATATTATTCCAAAAATCTTAAAGGCATGAAGTTTCAAAAATAAATTAACACCAAATGAGTTTTTTCAAAAATTGTCAAACATAAAAAATAAAAAAAAGAATTGTGTAAATTCTTATCAAAGTTGGATCGGGGCTGCCAAACTGTGGAAGGAAGAGTCCGGAGCACTGTTAATGAGTTTTTTTTTTGTTTTCAAGATCGGGGCTGTTAAAAGTGATTGTGGAAGGGTTTCTGTTAAGTTGGGGTTGTCAAAACTATAATAAGGAAGGTTTTTTTTCTTAGATCGGCGCTGTCAAAAGTTAATAAGGAAGTGTCTGCATTTTTTTAACCGTTGGTACTTACCAAAATCACGCTGTTTTGGTAAGCCAGAGGGTTTAAAAAAAACATGCATCGCGTGACTGTAGCGCAGGTTGCGCACTTTTGTGCTAAATTGCGCCCAATAGCGCATGCAATAGGAGCATCCCAGTTAGCAGACCCATTTGCGTTGCCTTTTTCCGTCGCAAAAGGCAATAGCGAGCTATTGCGTTCGCGATAGCGAGCTATTTAAAACACTGTCACCAACGCATGTGCCCTCCTGCTAAGGGCGTCCGCCATTTGATTCTCTTTTTTCGGTTTGTACTACAAGTGAAAAGTGTAGCGTTGGAGGTAAGCGGTCCACTTGGCGTGCCTCTCGCTAACACGTCGCTGACTATGTAAGAAATGGAGGGCCTCATGATCTGATTTGATGACAAACTCCTTATGGAGGAGATAGGGCAACCAAAACTTCACGGCTTTAACCATCGCATAGAACTCGAGGTTATAAGTCGAATAATGGAGTGCGGCGCCCAACAACTTATGACAGGAGAAGGCAATCGGCTTCCCATTTTGGCTCAAAACAGCACCCACCCCTGTCATACAAGCATGACAAGGCAACTCAAATAACTGATCGAAATCGGGTAAGGCTAGGATAGGGGCCGTCGTCATCAGCTCCTTGATGCGTTTGAAGGCAACATTCGCCTCCGGTGTCCACCTGAACACGAGACTCAAGGAAGTACTCATCAAATCTGTAATAGAAGCCATGACAGCCCTGAATCCGGCTATAAAGTGCCTATAAAAGCTAGCTAAGCCATGAAAGCTGCACACTTGAGAGACCGAAAAGGGTGGGGGTAAATCCACTACCGCCTGAACTTTGGCATCATCCACCCTGATGCCGTCGCCTGAGACCACATATCCCAAAAAGGTCACCCGATGGTACCATAAAAGGGCACTTCTTCAACGTGAGGAAAAATCGCTCGGCTCGTAGGTACTCTAATACCCGGGCCACATGATATAGGTGTTCCTCCTCCGATCGACTGTAAATTTGGATGTCATCAAAATAAACAATCACAAATTTGCCCATGAAAGGGCGCAATATCTGTGTCATCACTCTCATAAAGGTAGATGGGGCATTGGAGAGGCTAAAATGCATCAACGTCCACTCGTATAGCCCTCATCCTTCGTCTTGATGGTGGCCTTCTACCCATCCCCTAGTTTCATGCGAATTTGGTGGTAGCCACTCTTCAAGTCTAGTTTGGAGAAAACCCTCACACCGTGGAGTTGATCTAGCATATCTTCCAACCCAAGATTAGGAAATTTATACTTCACGGTGATTTTGTTAATAGCTCGGCTATCAACACACATATGCCAACTAACATCCTTCTTTGGCGATAACAAGGCGGATACTGCACAAGGAGACATTATCCAGAATATAGCCCTTGTCACAGAGCTCTGTGACCTGTCTCTGCAACTCTGCGTGCTCCGTGGATGACATGCGATAGTGGGAAAGATTAGGGAGCTGCGCCTCGGGGATAAAATTAATGGCATGCTGTATATCCCTGCGAGGAGGAAGATCATCTAGGGGTGTACACACGTCGGTGAAAGAATCCAACAAACTCTGATCACGCGGTGGGACAGTCGCCTCCGGGGTGGTGATAGGACTAATGAGAGCATAACACAACCATGTCTCCGCAGTCTCTGTGGCTAACTCCTCATGTGAAACTATTAGGACAGAAGGTCGAGGCATCGGGAATGGTCGCATAGGGCGGAGAAAAAAGTCTCTTCCTTCATGCTTAAATGAATAGGTATTGGCTCGGTCATCGTGCATGCTGTGATGATCAAATTGCCACAGCCTTCCCAAAAGAAGGTGATACACTCGCATATCCACCGCAGTACACATATTACCTCATCACGACAGTCTCTGATGAATAAAGTCACCCGACATTGTCGGCTAGGGGCAAGTGTTCTTATTTCTACACAACAACAACAACAACTTTGGAAATGGAAGAAGATTTCTTATTTCTCTCTCTAAAATCTCAATCTCAAAATGGCAAAAGTGTTACAAAAGAAGGCCCTTGTCCTATTTATACTAAACATGCAAAAGGCTAAAAAAAATAAAAAAATAAAAGAATGTTAAGAAGGATGCCCACATCCCTATGCTCCTACGTCATAAACATGTACATGACTTTATGGCTTCTTGACTTGAATCGATTTTTCATTTTTTTACTGTAAATTTCAGAATATATAAAAGGAACACCAAAGAACAACATTAATAACCAACCAATCAAAACAAACACACCGGCCCACAACCCGTGTAAACAACCGGGACAACACCTAGAACAAAACCCACACATGCACAAAGAACAAGCTCTAATAAGCAACAACTAACTCACACACAGCTGACCCCAAAAGCATCTAGACTAAATGAGAACTACATTAAATTTAATAGTCCGTGGCCTTGCACATAAAATGACCTCCATCAGGGAAATACGTATGACAACTCCGAAGTCTCACTAAGGCCTCGACAATAGAACTCTTTGCTGCTCAACGTCTCCCTGGCTTTTTACACTAAGGAATCGAGGAAAGTAAAGGATCAAATAGCTAACTCAGGGATTATGCCAACCCACTACACCTGATGTTTGCAAACAAGATTAGTGTAACAGATATCTACCAAATTTCAACAATATCTGAATTAATGAAAATAATGAACAAGATATAATAGTCATTATGATGCAATTAAACCTAGCTATAGATATACGTAAGTGGAATCGACTGATTTGTCAATACTATGCTGTTGAGTCCTTATTGTTGTTGCTCAAAGTTATGGTGGTTGGTTGTCACAAGTTATGCCAATTTTATCACAATATGTTGATTATTTTTCCTCTAAGTGTTAGCTTAGACATTCTTTGCTGGATTAACACGTATGATTGGGTCGAACTTGGGTGTCAACATAGTTGAGATGCTTGTTGATGCCTAAAGCACATCCCGTTGTTATATATATCATATTTTTCCTATTCTCGTTATAATTATACTCTGATTTTTTGCATTAATAAAATTTAAGCTTCTAAGGAGTTTTTGCTTAAAAAAATATTGTTTTTGTTTTAATTAGATTCTTTATTGAATATTTGGGATTAAAATTTTTGTTTTGGGGTTATTGTTGTTTGGGGATTGTTCCCGAGTAAAAAAAAACTAATGTCTCTCTCAATCCTGTCTACAAATGTCAATCCTCCCCCCCCCCCACCCCCCCCCCCCCCCCCCCCCACCCCACACACACACACACAACAAAAAATACCGAATACCCAAGCCCCACCCACCATAACCCACCCCATCTAAAGCCCATCACCACCGCCTAACGGTCCCACCAATTCTAATTTACATCCTACATATGATTGAACTGAGAAATTTTAACTGTTTTCCTATTTTGATTTGTTATGTTATTTGTCCTATTATGTTTGTGTGAATAAAATTCTCGCAAAAAGTGGATGTGGCCTAGTAATAACTTTTGAGATTCTCTTACTTGGGGTCATAGGTTTAAGTCCCACTAGGGGATTTACATAGATAATAGATATACATATAATATTTACGTAGATAATAGATATAAATATAATATTATATACCTGGACTTGGCACTTACCTTGGGCCAAGTCCAAAGCAGCAGATGAGCCAAGCTCACACGCCGGTTCTTTTCTCGAACCTTAACCATGAAGCGGAAGGTTAAAGGCAAGCCCGAGTTAACTCCAAAAAAATTTCATGCCCGCGTCGCTCTATGAGCATAAAAAGGAAAGATAAGGCACAATACGAAGTTTGGCTCAAGTCAGCGACTAGAATGGAGGAGTTAGAGCTACTACGCCGTGAGCTTTTAAGGGGATAGCAATCCAATAGTAGTGGCAAAATGAGCCCCAAAGAATAAAACAACCCATATTAGCCCAGTCATTTAAATATGGGCCCCATTTTTATAAGGTATGAATCAAATATGGGGCCCATATTTAAAAGTTAGAGTAAAATATGGGGCCATATTTGAAAGCTATGAATCAAATATGAAGTCCATTTTCGAAAGCTACGAGTCAAATACAAAACCTATTTTTAAAAGTCAAAAGTAAACAATGTTTTTTTAACATATATTTGGAATTGTAATACTTATTTGGGGTGAAAAAAATGGGCTGACCCAGCCCATATTTGGCCCGCCCATATTAAGCCGAACCCATATTTGGCCCGCCCACATTAGGCCCAACCTATAGTTTTGCCACTGCTACAATCCAAGCCTTTTTCCCTCAACCAATAGAAATGTTGCAAATAACTCGAAAAGTGCCGCTTAGACAAGTGCCTAGAGAGTTCCTATGAAAAGATACTATATCATCATCGATTAATTGAGCTCCACCACCTTAAGCATTTCCATGTTAGAGTTGCGTAAAACTTTGCTTGATCATCAATAGCAGGGCATTTATGTATAATTATATTTTTATCATCAACATGTTTTAAAGATTATACTCCCAAACCTAGTCCAGAATAATAAGAGGACGAAGAACACAAAAGGATTCATCACTACCCCCAACCTAAATCGATTTAAACTCTCTTAAAAGAGAGATTAAATCCTTAGACTATGCCTAGGCTTATCAAATGCGATTTGTGAACAGTAAAAGCCTTGGCCAATAGTACCGAGTTAGAATATAGTTCTCCAATTTCAACTAGAGTTGATCTCTGATGAAATAGCCATAAAAAAACATAGAATTGTTGGACTAAGAAGAAGGATGAGGAACCCCTTACCTCAAGGACCTTTCGTCTGAAGAACACTTCACTTGCCTCCCTTTCTCTCGCCTGTCACCCAGCAGCTCCTCCCTCTCTCTCTCTCTCTCCCTCTCTCTCCCCAAGAGCTTCTTCAATTGTCTAGCAACTTAAAAAAATGAGATGTTCCCATTATAGTATGAGGGTGGACTGTTTGTCCACAAATGCTATACTTTATTTATTGATAACATTTCTTTGTTTCTGACTAAAGGAAAGGAAAAATATGTGAAAACACCTGTATCTCTATCTCAACTGAAGGCTCCCGAGTTTCATATCTCTATCTCTACCATTCATTGGTGGGAAGAACAATTATATTAACTTTCAGGATCTCTAATATATTTTTAGTTTGTTAACAATGTAAACCATCCACCTTTTTTTTATTTTTATTTCTTCAAACTGAGATTTTGTGTTTATTGTTTTATGAATTGAGCTGTTCAGGATTTTCAGCAGGACGATCCAAAGAACCATATGTTCTTTGAGCGTTCAAGTTGTTGAGGATATATATTATCTCACATTGGGAAATTAAAGCCTTACAACTCAATATATTAAATCACAGGCCTCTCCACCTAATTGTAATACATTTGGATGCTTTGACTTTAACATGGTACTAAATTAGACTATACCTTGACCAACGGCCCAAGTCCTCCATATAAATTCGTCCACGTGTTTGGCTCGAGTCACATCACATTTGATCAAGCGTGTTGATGGTATATAATATTCTTTACAAGAACTTAAGGCCTGACAACTCGATATATAAGATCACGAGACCTCTTCACCCGTTGTCAATTGGTTTGGGGTTTAATGCGACTTTAACACAGGTTATACTCATGCTATTAATAATAAAAGGGTTGTTGAGCCCTGTGTGGAGTGGCGGGAGATACTAGTTAAGCGAACAACAAGTGAGTGACCTTGGCTCCCCTCCACGTCTCATCATAGATGGATTCTTTATTCCCTAACTTTTATTTTAGAGAGATCAATTGAAGAGGAACCAAGTTTTCTTATTCTTCTTAAATCCTAATGACAGTGGGGAATGCAAGGGTCCTGACACCTCCAAAGTTCATAAAGTTTTTCAAATTGATTTTTGATGAGTCTTCCAAACTAGTGCCCCACTACGCGAATGATTTGGCAGATGTACTAATTATTAGTTGGAGTCAATCTCAAAGTGGAGCACGAGGCTACCTTAATATGCATTTTACGGATAAAAGTATCAAGGCATATTTAAGGCATTGTCGTGCAGACATTCTTTCAACTCAGAACTCTTCGCTTTTTGTACTCATGACATGTTTAACCATATAGCATGGAACTTTGATCTGTCTCTGTTTATGTAATGTTTCAGTCGTTCACATGCCATATTTACAATATCGATGGAGCAGAAGAGAACCACAGCAGTGCATGACGATTATGGTGATGACATCTTGAGTGCAAAACTTCATTTAGTTGACCTTGCTGGTTCTGAACGAGCAAAACGAACTGGTGCTGATGGGATGCGTTTCCGTGAAGGTAGTCCATATATGATAATTTTGAAATGTATTGAAATGCTTCTGTTTAGACTGACACAATTTCATGTCTTTCTTGTGTTCATAATGGCAGCCTTTTGCATATGCAATTAGCTATATAATATATATTTCAGTATGGATGGTTTATTATCCAAGTTATTTTTTTAAATTTGCATAGTCTCTGAGTTCATATCAGTGATACAATTGGCTCAAGTCATTGATGGGACTCGTTTACTCAACTGCCACATATTCATAACTTTTTCATGCGCAGATACTCTGGCTGTTGCATTTTGATTAGCAATATTGTAAAATTGTTGGTTTGATTCAATTGACCAAGTTAACAACTTTATCTATGTGTCTTAGGCATCCATATCAATAAGGGACTACTGGCTCTTGGTAACGTGATTAGTGCATTGGGTGATGAGAAAAAGCGGAAAGAAGGAGGCCATGTTCCGTACAGGGATAGCAAATTAACACGTCTCTTACTGGCAAGGAAACAATTTTCTTTTTATTGTTTCAATGCCTGGAAAATTATTGTAGAATGGCTCTTGTCAAAGGTTATTTATTGTACCCAGTGGTCCTTGATGTACATGTTCTACGTGTTGTACTGTCTTACCATAACTCCCACCTTTATACCTGTAAGTTGGCTATTGGAAGGCCTCCAACATAGTAACCTAAGTCAAGTTGTATAGGAATCTTATAGACTGGTAGATATGAAGAAGTTCATTCATTAAAATATTATTGACTAATATGGATAATAGTACCTGCTGAAATTGTTCACATGTCATAACCAGCAAAGCATGTGATATAATATTGTTATGTCTAGGCCACTAGAATCGTTAAAATAAACTTTTAAGTGATCATTTACCAACAAAAATAGATTCTAAAACTACCTAAAGGTCATCTTTTATACTTGCTGGTGAACTTCCCGCAACACGTACCAATTCGGCATGATTTTCCCTTTTGAGTCAAAGTGGAAAGGAAAGTCGAGTCTTTCTTTCAATAAAAGTAAGAATTGTAAGGAAACTCACATGAAGGACTACAACTCCAAACCCTTTTATCCGATGAGTCAACAGAAAGGGGAAGACCCTCATGGACATTTAACAAAAACAAGTAAATCAACAATCTCATAATCCTTATTACTTTTTATGAACTATGTATCCCATGAATAATTCAAACCATGACATCCAAGAATGGATAGAAGCATGAGGATTGATGGATAATCTATACAATATAGGATGACAACAAAGTAATCTCTCCCATCCACACATCCTCCAGAAACCGAATTTGATGATCCCCTACTACAACAAAACGAGCGAATATATAAAAGGAATCCAACCCTTATGAGATGTACTTCCATGGACAACTATTGGTGCCCTTAGTCTCCCACCCATTGGAATGAAGACAAATTTTTAATAAGAAACAATTATAAAATATTTTATATATTAGGGTTTTTAAGAGAATTTTGAAAATTCTAGTTTGTTTATATAAATAATTCTCATATACGAAATCTCAAAGGTGAATAATGAACTTGTATGTCGTTGAGAATATTAGAAGATATTTAACATAATAATCTGTTCTAAAAAACCCGCCTAGGCTTAAGGCTTGGGAGAAACGCCTCGCCTTACGTTTTTCACGCCTTATTCTTGGTAAAACCCTTAAGGCGCACTTTTTTCTAAAAACAACAATGCTTTAGTGAAACGATGTTGCCTTTTAAAGAATTTGTTTACAAACCGGACCATTATCTCATCCAAAATAATCAAATAGTATTTTAATTTGCATATATTCAGACATATTTTTATGATATGTGCAATTTTTGTATTTTAATAACCTTGTTATGGTTAAAAAATATTAAAATATATTAAGAAGGCCTAAACGCCTTTTCACGCCTTTTTACGCCTAGACCCGCCTAGGCTTCTAAGGCTTAAGGCTTGGCCTCCACGCCTCAATCACGCCCCGCGTTTTTTAGAACCTTTCATAACTAGTTTTTATGATAATAACTTTTTTAATGACAAGTTTAAAAGAATTTATAGAATTCTAGTATATACTTGTTCAAAATATATATATAAATAATTCTCATATACGAAATCTCAAAGGTGGATGATAAACTTGTATGTTTATAAGAATATTAGAAGATATTTAACATAATTAATGAAAAGTGTTTAGAAAGAGCCCGACTCATAGGAGTAAACCTACTCCCATCGTACCACATTTTGGAGGGTACAAATACCGTGTTCCCGCACCTGTTCCACGTACCCAAATGATCTGCGTTTCAGGATTTATTAATCAGCACCAAATTGGCCAACATAAGACGTTATCCTCTAGAGACGCAAGTCTTTTGCCAACCATTAAGTATTTTAGTAAACTTTTTAATGACGTTATCCTCTAGAGACACCTTTGTGTCCCTTAAAACACTGCACCAAACTTAAACTCTTCACCGAACTTAAATACCATTTCCTCCAATGTCTTCATTTTATCTCCAAACCCTTTCGTAGCAAGGATATGATCAAGGAAATTCCAATTTACATGATCGTAAGCTTTCTCAAAGGTGATTTTGAAAACCACCCCTTTCTTGTTTCTCACCATAACTTTCTCCACTCCTCATTAGCCACTAAGACCAAATTCCAAGATTTGTTTATCTTTCACAGAAGCTCCTTGTGATCCCTCAATTAACCTAGAACATCTCGCAATCTCAACCACAAACTTTTGCCAACTTGTACAAACAAAAACATGGCTTATGGGTCGAAAGTCCTTCAATTACAAAGGACATGCCTTCTTAGTCATCAAATAAATGTTTGTCTTACTGCCCTTAGCATTAACATCCCCATCCGTGTGAATTATCTTAAGGACTCTCATAATGTCATCTTCAAGACACAGCTTTCTCATGGGCTTAAGGTCGTACCCGGTGGACAAGGCTCCCTCTTAATTGTAGGTCTGGGAGAGGCGGATGTTGGCTGGCGTTACCCCCATATATGGAGAGGCTGCTTCCATGTCTGGAACCTGAGACCAACCGTAGCTTGGTGGTATTTCATTCTATAATTTTTATTTAACATCTCTCAGATATTATCACATGATAAGGTTGAGGTGAAGGTTTCATTTTGATCATATAGTTTTTTGTGTGTGCTTTCCTTTGAAATTCTTGTCAAATCAATCAACAACTTCTACATCTCAGTGCTTCATTGTTGGCAATTTAAACCTTCTAGTGATGCAACTTCGATCTTTTCTTATCTGAATAAAATTGTTTAATTAATTACTGGAACATGATTTTCTAGGATTCTCTTGGAGGAAACTGCAGAACAGTTATGATCGGTATGCTATTCCCGTATGTTGTAATTATTATTTTCTGCCAATGCAAGGAATTTCAATGTCATAGTCATCTTTAATTTGGCTTCCTAATAACCATGTTAGGCTTTCTCCCTTTTCTTGTGTATCAATACAGCTTGTGTAAGTCCAGCAGACACAAACGCAGAGGAGACCCTGAACACCTTGAAGTATGCAAATCGGGCTCGCAACATTCAGAACAAAGCAATTGTAAGTTTTTACCAAAAACAACGTTGATTTATTTATTCATTACCTTCTGAATCTCATATTTATTCAACTTGTAGATTAACCGTGATCCAATGGCAGCTCAGGTGCAAAAAATGCGGAATCAAATTGAACAGTTGCAGGCTGAGCTCCTTTATGTTCGTGGAGACTGCGACGCACCGTCTGAAGAACTTCAGGTATCCCTGGGTGAGAGAATTGTCAGCATGTGCATAATATGTTATTTTTGGGGTGGCGAATTCACTTTTCGATTTTCAGATCCTGAAGCACAAAATCTCTTTGCTTGAGGCAAGCAATGCAGAGCTACAACGGGAACTTCAAGAACGCCGTATCAGCTGTGAGCATCTGACACAACGAGCAATTGATGCTCAGGTTTGTCTTATTTGTGTTGTCAACTGGTTAATGGACTTCTTGCAATATATTTACCGTCTTTGTTAATGTTTAAAAGTACCATGGCAATTCTCTTACGCAGTTTAAATTTTTCAGGTTGAAAAAGATAGTCTGATCATGAAATTGAATCATTTAGAAATGGTAAATCATGGGATGAGATAGACACTAATACAAATCAGGTTTGAGTTGTTAGTATTTGGAATTTGTCTACATATTATTGCAATTTTCGAATTTTGCTGACGTAAGTTTTTTCATTTTTTCTTTCTTTCTTTCAGGATTGTGATTTGGTGAAAATGTATGTGTCAAAAATTCAAGAATTGGAAGGAGAATTGATGCATTTGCGAAGTTCGAATAGGTCAAAACACAGTGAATTTGTTGGTTATCTCGACTTCGATGATGATAGACTTCACTCAAAGAATTCTTTTTCCACAGAGTCTAATACTATAATTGCAGACATAAATGGTAAGCTACCAGCAGCTGTTTTAAAGAGTCATGCCTTGATATTTTAGGCTGTTTTTGTCATGTTCAAGCCTTTGTTTTAAAACTCAGGCTCAAAATAAATAATTTCCAGTTCAATGTTTTTATCATTATATGGCCACTGAATTTATGTTGGATGTTTATTTGTACTAACATATAATGAATTTATGCTTATGAGAAAATTCATTTCAGATAATATTTACATGAAACGAACTTCGTTCATTAATTATAAAGTTTCAACCTAGTTATCATAAAATAACAAATTATACTGTGCTCATCATATTTAGGTGAGAACGAAAATAATGAGAAAGAGCTTGAGCATTCTTCTCTTCAAGAAAAACTGGATATGGAACTCAAAGAATTGGAAAAAAAAACTTGAACAGAAAGAGGTGCACATTTTCTCTTTATAACTTGCATCTATAGTCTTATCTCCCTGCTTCGCTTCTGTTATAATATCTTCTTAGCCTTTTGTTGTTGTTTGAGCATGGGCTTATAGCTCAATGGTTAGTGCACCCTTCACAAGATCATGTATCTTCCAAACTTTTAATTTGAATGAATCAATATATAGCAGTTCTTCCATTTTATGTAATGACTATGATTTTTGTGATTGTTCTTCATGTTCATGGGTCTTTGTATCTTCTCAAGGCTGAAAAAAAGACAATATATAAGCGATGCTAACATCATTTCTCTCTTAAATGTTCTGAAGGCTGAAATGAAGCGGTTTGCGACTGTTGATACTTCTGTTCTGAAAAATCATTATGAGAAGAAAGTTCAAGACCTGGAACAGGAAAAGAGAGCTCTGCAGGTAAGTTTTTCTATGCAAAATTTTAATATAATTTGAGCTCATCTTGCATTTGTTGGTCTCTTACTCCGCTTATCAATTTTGCAGAAAGAGATTGAGCAACTGAGATGTAATCTCGCAAATATATCATCCACTTCTGATGACAGTACCCAAAAGCTGAAGGAAAATTATCTTCAAAAGTTAAATTTTCTTGAAACACAGGTGAATCTACGTTCTTTTTTGTCTGTCCAATCCAACCATAATTACTTGCATTTTAAGCTATGCAGCTCCAACACTCTCCCGATGGTTACTTGTCTGACACATGTTAGACCCCGACATTATGGGACACATTTTGGAAACACGTGAGAGAGTGCTTTTGGAAATATCTTTATTTTTCTTACATGCTTAGAAGCGTTTGGACGTACTCCTTCCCTCTCTCGATTGGTCCAACCTTCTCTATCAGCTTGGTCCGGTAGAGGATCATGCTAGGGTCAGATGATCCTCCCACCCCTGCTTCTGGATTTTGATCCACTACTCCATCCACATTTGCCGATGGATGTGTATGATGCTCCTCCGTAATATCTTCCTATACTAGTCTCAGGCACATTTTTGTGACTGTAATGTAATTACCCTCAACAAAAAAGGGTCTCAAAATGGAATTTTCGTTTGTTGAAATGTGTTTTTTTTCTAATGAAAGGGTTCAAAGTAAACTTGTAAACAATCGTATCAATCCCAATTTTTATTTATAGTAACATATACAAAATATGAACTATAATCTATGTGTTCTCCAACGTGTCCGTGTCCTACATTTTCTAAAAATATAGCCTTTGGCGTGTTGAGTCGTGTTGGGTCACGTATCACGTGTCCATGTCCGTGTTTCATAGCTTGTAACTGTCCTCTCAATTGCAGGTTGCTGAGTTAAAGAAGAAACAAGATGCTCAAGCACAACTCCTAAGGCAAAAACAAAAAAGTGATGATGCAGCTAAACGTTTACAAGACGAGATACATAGAATAAAGACACAAAAGGTGCCATTCTATGGATTTTGAACTCTGTTTACATTTATTTTATTTTCTATGCTCACTTTCGATATAATTGTGCATTTTATGTAGGTTCAATTGCAACAAAAGATCAAGCAAGAGTCAGAGCAGTTCAGGTTATGGAAAGCATCGAGGGAAAAAGAAGTTCTTCAGGTACATATACTACTGTATAATATATATGTATTCATTTAAAAGAATTGTACTTGCACAGTTCACTTACAATAATTTACTTATTAGAATTTCTGGTTAGTTCGTCACACTGGTACTTTAGTCTAGGGGAATTGATAAATGGATATGCTGATGTGACGAGTTAATGAGGTAAGGGAGATGGGAGAGTTTTTGTTTTAAATTAGGTATTTATCTTTTAGTTAGGATCGGACCACTTTTTAGGTAGGTCTCTTTTATTTAAAATATTATTTATTGGTTAATATTTATCTAGAACTTCTATGAGAGCTTATCAATAAGCCTTTGTCTTCCATTGTTGTAAAAACTACATTAATTTTGATGATATTTGAGAGATTTCTTTGCCTTTTCATTATGATTATTCTCGCGTGTGTTTGAGTCTTCCACTTAGTCAATATCTATGTACTTATTCTTTTAAAAATTGCTAATGTAATGATCAGGGTTTCTTTTGTTGTACAATTTTTCAAATTATTATTAATGAATTCTCATAATTTTGTGAGTAATGCAAATGAAGGAGAAATTATTCACCAAAATACTTTTTGTTCATTGAGATGGGTATAATTGACAAGGCTATTTATGAGTTGCTCAAATGTTTAGCTATTCTTTTTGGTATATTCAATTTTTTTTGGGTGAAAACAGACATCCATCTGCCTTTTTTTTTTATTGTACTGCGTATTATTTGAAGTCATATGCATCCATGTGCAGGAACATGACCGATTCTTTTAAAACTTATATGTCGTATTGCCATTTGATATAATTCTTTCCCGTTTTCTTCTTACATTGATTTATTCAGAGGACATATTCATTTTCTTTACATAGTTTCTATAAATCTTGCACCTGAAAACAAGTTAGAATTCGAATGCTTGTTGTAAGGAATAGGCTGTCCCTCAAAGTTTTTAGATTGTTGGATCTTTTCAGCCTCATTGAGCGTTCAATCTGGCTTCGTTTGTGTTTTAATATTTTTTGTTTTATTTTTTATTATTTACCTAAGAGGGCCCCGACTGTCAACCTCGTCTTCTCCAACAAGTTATGCAATTGAAGATATTTCTCAACATATCACACTAGGGGTTTTCTTTAGGTCTTGCTGTTGCTAAGATAGATTGGCAATAAGTTGTGGTTCATGTAGTTTCAATCATGCTAGGAAGATAGATTATTTAACATTTTTAATCGCTTGGGGTGTCCAGAGGAATTTGAGATCTTTTTTTCCCTTCTAAGATCCGGGTCATTCTTTTTCCCTTTTCTTAAAGTATTGGTAATTAGTAATTTTCTTTCGTTTGATCTAAAGCTCCTTGCATTATTATTCACTATTATTGGTAATTGTTTCTATTTGTGTTTCTTTTTACACAAATCATTATATTTTGAAAAAAGGACATCAGCATAATTAAGAAAAGAATAAACAGTGAAATTCTCTATTATCATTGTTGGTCAATATTAACATTGTAAGAGGATAGTTTAGATTAAATGGAGGCGTAACCCCTTTTGAGTACAGTAATGATAAGTTAACCAACAACACTATTGATTAACTACAAGACACGCAATCACAACTTAGTGAAGATAAACTCAGTTTGAACTCACAAATCGCTCGTGTATAACTCAGAAGATAATAACGAACTCAGAAGTAACTCATTTAGAGGGAAAGAGGAGTAATCATCCTAGATACACCTTGGCAGGCAGCCAAACACCCCAACCACCCTCAGAGATCTCTGTCAAGTATTAAAAGCTTCGTAATAAATGGCAATGGTGAGTGAGTGAACTCTGGTTTGTAATAAATCTCTCTCTCTGATGTATATTCTTCTCTCTAGCAATAACTTCTGAACTCTCAAAAGGAACCTTTTTTTTCCCCAGAGGTGGTTAGGGCCCTTAAATAGCCCCCACACCACTCCCGAGATTAATAACTGTGAAAGACATCCCTCATACTTTATGTCATAAACATTAAATGCTTGATGCACTAGTTAGCTCCACGTCATAAACATTAAATGTCAAGACATGCTTTTTGCCTAACCACTGTGTGTCAGGGGGCTGTCATCAAAGAGGTGGCTTACCAACCATCTGACAGCCCCAAATACCACAGTGGTTTACTCAAGTGCAGATTTGACATTGCCTAGCTGGTTAGTGACATCACATAAAGTAGGTGTGACATAAAGTAGAGGGTTGTTTGATTCACAACTCAATGCCCGATGGAACTAGACCCGTCAAAGG
Organism: Sambucus nigra; assembly: GCA_949130495.1. Lineage (NCBI taxonomy): Eukaryota > Viridiplantae > Streptophyta > Magnoliopsida > Dipsacales > Adoxaceae > Sambucus > Sambucus nigra. Next base: position 13,302,351 of record OX422224.1, read on the forward strand.
GTCGTGTCGGGTCGTGTTCGTGTCGTTTTTTATCGTGTTCGGGTCTTATTGGGTTCGTGTCTAAACGAGTGACTTTTTTATCGGGTGAAAAAATCATATCCAAACCCGACCTGTTATGTTATCGTGTCGTGTCATGTTCACTCGTTAATACCCATTAAGATAATGAAATATTTTGAATTATATACAAGTTGACATATTATTTCATTTTTGAACCCAAATAGACCCATTAATTCATTGATATTACTAAATCTCTCATTTAGTAAAATTCATTTTGATTAAATTAACATTATGCTACATAAATTGTTTATAAGTTCCAAAAGTATATCTTATTTACTTAAATTAATGGGTCATAACGGGTTTTATCTGGTATTAATGGGTGAAGGGGGTCAACCCTAACCCAACCCGTTAACTATCGTGTCTTATCAGGTTGGCACTGATATGACCCGAACCCATTAAGGGTCCACTCATTAACTTACAACTTCGTGTCGGTTCGTGTCGTGCCTCATTTTTCCAGGTCTAGATGGAACTCAAGGTTGCTCCTCCCGAGGTTCCACGGTCAGGGTCTTTTGGTGTTTTAGCAGGTGTATCTAAGATGGTCAAGACAAACCCCAACGGTGCCTCACTTCTCAATCCTCCAAACCAAGTCCCTCTAAAGTTCCCACGACGAGGTCGTTTGATAGAGCATGAAAGCTCTCCCAGGCCTTGCCAAGCCTGGTCTCTCGCGAGTTTCGTTCGACCTCACACTAAAAATCATTATAATCGTTACAACTCATGGTCAATATAAATAAAGAGATACAACAAGGCTAAGTAAAACAAAAGAACTAAAGGGTGAGCTCTCTCGATCAGCTTCTTCGCTGGAGGATGCCTCTGGGCTGCCTTGTTGAGCTGCATCGCTTTGGGCTACATCGCTGCCTTAATCCAAGACACTGTTGTTATGGGGGATTATCTCTAATCTCAAGATTACCTTCAAGGCCCCCCTGCAAATATCATCTGGTTTTCATGTAGCTTTATACATCAATGTCTTGTTCATTTCTTTGTTGTGTCATAAATTTCGAAGCTGGTAAAACCCTTTGATGTGAATCTAAGAATGCGGAAGCATTAATGTTACAACTACACACCAACTACTAACTACACTACACCACCACCAACAAAAAAATAAAACTAAACTAAGAAAAAGGGTTTCTTTCTTTCTCTATATTTACTTTATCAATATTCAAGTTGTCATTACAAATGACGGCCAAAGACCTATTTATAGGAGATGTTAGCTTGGCAAAAGGGACAACTAATAACTAAAAATGACTCATTAGCTCCAAACATACTTGGAGACTAATTAAAGACTAAAAATAAAATGAAATGACAATAAACCCTAAACTAAAAATAGGAAAAAAACGATAGTCTTCTCCCGGGAGCACAACAACGCGCCACATGTCTCTATGGATTACCATACACATTATTCTTCCCGTCTTCGAAAAAGCTCGTCCTCGAGCTTGCAGGGTGACTTATCAATGCCACATGATATAAACCTCAAAAAAGCTTTGAACCCAATCAAAATCAACCAAAACGGGCTGCCCGACTGGAATTAGGGGTGACAATTTTTGACACGACACGATAACCCGACACGAACTCGACACGAAATTAGCGGGTTAGGGTTGATGATTTCTTGACACGAACCCGAATATGACACGACCCGCTAACACGAATAATAAACGGGTTGGGTTAGTGTCAAACACGTATAACCCGAAAATGACACGAATAGACCCGCTTAACTCGTATTTTATGGAGAATATATTAGATAATTTATATATCTTGATAGGCATTCTATAAAATTCATGGAGAATCGGATGATAAATTATTTATGTGTTGAAAGAAGTTGAAATTAATTAAATTTAAGTTATTGTAGGCCTATGATTGGTATGATTGGTCAAGAGAGAAGAAAAAAATTATTTTATATTTTACTTAATGGGTTACGCGGGTCAACCCGAACACGACACGATAATAAATAGGTCAGGTTAGTGTTTGCTCATTTGACACGATTAGTTAAATGGGTCGGGTTAGGGTTGACTAATACTTGACACGAACCCGACATGACACGACCCGAACACGACACGACGCACACGAATTGCCACCCCTAACTGGAATTAGTCCCATGTGTATGAACCTCATCAATAATGGGTTTAATAACCTAAATCTCGGCAATGCTCTATGAAATCCGAGCAATAAAAAACTGACGATCATATCCGCATTCTCGACACCATAAGTACATGGTTCCTACTTGGTGTGGTGGACCCTTGAATCTGACCAGACTGGAACTTCGGAGATCGCACATTTGCTAGTACGATGGCGAAATAAGCGAACTGAAGACGACGACATTCCGAAAAGCCGGACCCAAAATGGTAAATAGTTGAAAATGGGCTCCAAGTGAGTTGTATTTTTCATGAAAGTCATATGTTGTGTCACAAATAGGCCTTAAGACTAATTTTGACAGGATTTGAGATCAAATAGGGGGTGGGGGATTGGATTAGAGGAGGAAATCCCATTTTTTGGGGGTTTGATTGTGGTTGGGCATAAATGAGTGGGGGAAAGGGGGAAAATAGGAGTCGGGGGGCTAGGGTTTTGGTCGGAGGGGGTTTTGAATGGTTCTTGATGTTTTTTTTTTTGATGTTTTAGGTTTAGTTTGGTAGTTGGGGCAATATGAGAGGGGGGGGGGGGGAAGGGGAAGGAAGAGGGGTTACTAGGGTTAGAATTTGGAGGAAGGTTGGAGACGGTGTTTCATTTGACAAGGTGGTGGTTGTGTGATGGTAGGAGGTGGAGGGTGGAGGGGGCTAAAAGGGTTGGTATCTCCCTTTAAACGGTGATGGAATTTAGGGTTTCCATCCACCCGATTTTCATTTGGACATTTATCCGTCTAAAAATTAAAGGGTTGTCGGAGTTGTAATCACAACTCGATACCCACTTCACGCACCACGACGAACACCAAGAACACACGCAACTCTGATACCAATTTGATGTGAATCTAAGAATGCGGAAGCATTATTGTTACAACTACACACCAACTACTAACTACACAACACCACCACCAACAAAAAAATAAAAATAAACTAAAAAAAGGGCTTCTTTCTCTCTCTCTCTCTCTCTCTCTCTCTCTATTTTCTTTATCAATATTTAAGTTGTCATTACAAATGATGGCAAATGACCTATTTATAGGAGAGGTTAGCTTGATAACCAAGCTGATACCCAAAAAGAAAAAAAGGACAATTAATTATTAAAAATGACTCATTAGCTTCAAACATGCTTGGAGACTAATTAAAGACTAAAAATAAAAGAAAATGTTAATAAACCCTAAACTAAAAATAGAAAAAAAAGAGATAGCCTTCTCCCGGGAGCACAATCACGCGCCACGTGCCTCCACGGATCACCATACACATTACCCTTTGGATAAAGAACACACTAGACTTCCTTTTGCCTTCAGTTTGTTATAAATTTTGGATAGTATATGATATGTGTGGCACACCGGTGCCTGTGCGACTGTGAGGTAAGATATACTTTTGTATAGGTTAGGTTCAATTCGACATGTAATTTTCACATTTTATTTCAGTGTGTCAAATTTGCAGTTAGAGTTTGAGGATGTTGTGCCCCAATATCCAATTCGTTTGGGCAACCTCCATCAACCATGACCAAGATATAATCAAGATCCAATGGTAATAATAACAAGCATAAAGATGCAAAACAGGAGATAATGACACAGGCACACTAAGATATACGTGGTTCACCAATTTGTCTACATATACAGAGATACCCGAATCTACTATATATGAACAAGTTACAAGTATAAAAGAGAATAATACCAAGGATAAATCACATACTCTTTACTCTCCTACATAAATTCCGGATATCCATTGTACACAACTCACCAGCCAAGTAAATCAAAGTTCTAAACCTAGGACCTTCTCAATATCATGCTCACAAGTGTTCCCATGTACCCACCGCACCAAGTGTACCCCACTCAACCTCCTCACACAATGCATCTAAAGCACACTCGATACATAAAAATCTCACACTCACCACTCTTCCATCTTTGAGGAATACCCATAGGTAAGAGGGACAATACCTCACCTCTCATCCAAAAATCTTCACCTTAGAAAGAGACTTTCATACCCCTTGAAGGCCCTCTCTCAAACACCCTTAAAACGAGCAGCAAAATTTGGGGTTAAACACCCCCCCCCTCCCCCCACATACACACAAAAAAAAATCCTTTTATAGACGGGAGAGAACATGTGTTGAAATCCTGAAATGCCCCTAATTTAATGAAGCTGCGTACCTGTTCGCATGCTGTGAACAATCCCTTTGTTAGCACTTGCCTTCGCTGCAGCGAACAACTTCTTCACTGGCTGCAGAATTATAATTCCAGAGTCAACAAAACTCTGGCCAACTTCAGGGGACATTTTGAGCCAAAAACCACAACTGAGAGAGACCTTCCATATAAGCTGGAAGTTTTTTTTCCAAAACTGAATGAGCTAATCATTCCCTATACCATGTTTCCTGATTTGCACAGTTATTAAGCAGTGACAACGACTCATTATTGTTCTAAAAATTACAAATCAAAACCATGTTGTTTTGTTATATAGATACACGTTAAGCGTGTATATAAATATTTACTTTCTTCAATGTTTTCCATTACCCAGAATATATATATCTACTCACAAAATTACGAACAAATGAACAAGGATTTGCATAGAGAGAATTAATCTAAATAAAGGAAGTAGATCCGAGTGTTCTGATTAAGGGAATTCAATTAAGGGCATATGTATACAGTTCTGATTCCAATGGAGCCTCTGTGAAATCTTACGACCTAACCCAATTTTAAAATGTGGAACTTGCTAGTAAACACAATTTAGAAGAGGCCCTGTTTCATCAATATCTCTAAAAATAGTACCTAGATGGAAATATTCCCCTGAATAAAGCTAGGCAAAAATTCTGAAGTGGGGAGAGTAGTCAATGATAATAATTCGAAACTCATTTACGAACTCAGACCGGAGAGCATACTAATTTAATCAGTGTTGAATTTTTGAAGTAAATATACTACAGAATGAAGGTTGAAAATTTAAAGTAAATATGATGGAAATGGGTCCTTTTTAGGGTTTAATTAGTCATTTTATTTTCTTTATTTTTATTATGTGTATTTTCCTTTGTTTTGCTTTAGTATTTAAAGGTAGGGAGTAGTAATGGCATTTTTGTAATTAGGGCCTTAGCTTGGAGTCTAAGCTACTCCTCCCCTTTAAATACTCACATGTAAGCCTCATTTGAGGAAGACTTGAATTTTGGAATAGAAAAGAGTGTTTCTCTCTCTAAAGTGACTAAAGTGATGTTTAGATATTTGTAGGAGTCTTTTGACATGTAGTTTACATCAAATTGGTATCAGAGCGGGTGTCGCTCCACATTGGTGTTTGGTGTATCGGTGTATTTTTTTATCAAATTCGTGCACTACATTCAATGGCTCCAAGAATTTCCAAACGACAACAAGAAGAGTTTAATCGAGAAATGAAGCAACGAATCGAGGAGTTGGAGCAACAAATAGCCCAAATAAGGGTGTAAACGGGTCGGGTCTGGATCGGGTAAGGGTATATATATCCAGATCGGATCCGGGTATTTTTTTTGTAGATCGGGTCTTACCCGATTACCAGTCGGGTCTCAGAAAATGGACCCAGATCCGGATCCGTTAAGGACCCGAAGACTCGACCCGAATAGCTGTAACTAAACTTACTATATATATAAGTTAGTTTATATAAAACTAACTTACTATATATATATATAACTGATATATAAAACTGTAATTATATTACTATATATAAACCAACTTACTATATATATATATATATAAAATATATATAAACTGTAACTTACCACTATATATATATATATATATAATATAATAAATATATATTTATATATAATATTATATACATATATATATATATATATTATATTATATATAAATATATATTTATTATATTATATATATATATATATATATACACATTCGGGTCGGGTCCTATCGGATCAGAGTCATGTATATCCAGATCCGGTCCATTAACTAATCGGATAATTGGGTTTATAAAATTTGCTCAAGATCCGTTAATTCGGGTCGGGACCCGGTCCATTGACAGCCCTATGCCCAAATCCTTGTGCCCCCCCCCCCCCCCCCCCCCCCCTACAAAACGACAACAAGAAGAGTTTAATCGAGAAATGAAGCAACGAATCGAGGAGTTGGAGCAACGAATCGAGGGTTTCCATCCACCCGATTCTCATTTGGACATTTATCCGTATAAAAATTAAAGGGTTGTCGGAGTTGTAATCACAACTCGATACCCACTTCACGCACCACGACGAACACCAAGAACAAACGCAACTCTGATACCAATTTGATGTGAATCTAAGAATGCGGAAGCATTATTGTCACAACTACACACCAACTACTAACTACACAACACCACCACCACCACAAAAAAATAAAATAAACTAAAAAAAGGGCTTCTTTCTCTCTCTCTCTCTCTCTATTTTCTTTATCAATATTTAAGTTGTCATTACAAATGATGGCAAATGACCTATTTATAGGAGAGGTTAGCTTGATAACCAAGCTGATACCCAAAAAGAAAAAAAGGACAACTAATTATTAAAAATGACTCATTAGCTTCAAACATGCTTGGAGACTAATTAAAGACTAAAAATAAAAGAAAATGTTAATAAACCCTAAACTAAAAATAGAAAAAAAAGAGATAGTCTTCTCCTGGGAGCACAATCACGCGCCACGTGTCTCCACGGATCACCATACACATTACCCTTTGGATAAAGAACACACTAGACTTCCTTTTGCCTTCACTTTGTTATAAATTTTGGATAGTATATGATATGTGTGGCACACCGGTGCCTGTGCGATTGTGAGGTAAGATATACTTTTGTATAGGTTAGGTTCAATTCGACATGTAATTTTCACATTTTATTTCAGTGTGTCAAATTTGCGGTTAGAGTTTGAGGATGTTGTGCCCCAATATCCAATTCGTTTGGGCAACCTCCATCAGCCATGACCAAGATATAATCAAGATCCAATGGTAATAATAACAAGCATAAAGATGCAAAACAGGAGATAATGACACAGGCACACTAAGATATACGTGGTTCACCAATTTGTCTACATATACAGAGATACCCGAATCTACTATATATGAACAAGTTACAAGTATAAAAGAGAATAATACCAAGGATAAATCACATACTCTTTACTCCCCTACATAAATTCCGGATATCCATTGTACACAACTCACCAGCCAAGTAAATCAAAGTTCTAAACCTAGGACCTTCTCAATATCATGCTCACAAGTGTTCCCATGTACCCACCGCACCAAGTGTACCCCACTCAACCTCCTCACACAATGCATCTAAAGCACACTCGATACATAAAAATCTCACACTCACCACTCTTCCATCTTTGAGGAATACCCATAGGTAAGAGGGACAATACCTCACCTCTCATCCAAAAATCTTCACCTTAGAAAGAGACTTTCATACCCCTTGAAGGCCCTCTCTCAAACACCCTTAAAACGAGCAGCAAAATTTGGGGTTAAACACCCCCCCCCTCCCCCCACATACACACAAAAAAAAATCCTTTTATAGACGGGAGAGAACATGTGTTGAAATCCTGAAATGCCCCTAATTTAATGAAGCTGCGTACCTGTTCGCATGCTGTGAACAATCCCTTTGTTAGCACTTGCCTTCGCTGCAGCGAACAACTTCTTCACTGGCTGCAGAATTATAATTCCAGAGTCAACAAAACTCTGGCCAACTTCAGGGGACATTTTGAGCCAAAAACCACAACTGAGAGAGACCTTCCATATAAGCTGGAAGTTTTTTTTCCAAAACTGAATGAGCTAATCATTCCCTATACCATGTTTCCTGATTTGCACAGTTATTAAGCAGTGACAATGACTCATTATTGTTCTAAAAATTACAAATCAAAACCATGTTGTTTTGTTATATAGATACACGTTAAGCGTGTATATAAATATTTACTTTCTTCAATGTTTTCCATTGCCCAGAATATATATATCTACTCACAAAATTACGAACAAATGAACAAGGATTTGCATAGAGAGAATTAATCTAAATAAAGGAAGTAGATCCGAGTGTTCTGATTAAGGGAATTCAATTAAGGGCATATGTATACAGTTCTGATTCCAATGGAGCCTCTGTGAAATCTTACGACCTAACCCAATTTTAAAATGTGGAACTTGCTAGTAAACACAATTTAGAAGAGGCCCTGTTTCATCAATAACTCTAAAAATAGTACCTAGATGGAAATATTCCCCTGAATAAAGCTAGGCAAAAATTCTGAAGTGGGGAGAGTAGTCAATGATAATAATTCGAAACTCATTTACGAACTCAGACCGGAGAGCATACTAATTTAATCAATGTTGAATTTTTGAAGTAAATATACTACAGAATGAAGGTTGAAAATTTAAAGTAAATATGATGGAAATGGGTCCTTTTTAGGGTTTAATTAGTCATTTTATTTTCTTTATTTTTATTATGTGTATTTTCCTTTGTTTTGCTTTAGTATTTAAAAGTAGGGAGTAGTAATGGCATTTTTGTAATTAGGGCCTTAGCTTGGAGTCTAAGCTACTCCTCCCCTTTAAATACTCACATGTAAGCCTCATTTGAGGAAGACTTGAATTTTGGAATAGGAAAGAGTGTTTCCCTCTCTAAAGTGACTAAAGTGATGTTTAGATATTTGTAGGAGTCTTTTGACATGTAGTTTACATCAAATTGGTATCAGAGCGGGTGTCGCTCCACATTGGTGTTTGGTGTTTGGTGTATCGGTGTATTTTTTTATCAAATTCGTGCACTACATTCAATGGCTCCAAGAATTTCCAAACGACAACAAGAAGAGTTTAATCGAGAAATGAAGCAACAAATCGAGGAGTTGGAGCAACAAATAGCCCAAATAGGGGTGTAAACGGGTCGGGTCTGGATCGGGTAAGGGTATATATATCCAGATCGGATCCGGGTATTTTTTTTGTAGATCGGGTCTTACCCGATTACCAGTCGGGTCTCAGAAAATGGACCCAGATCCGGATCCATTAAGGACCCGAAGACTCGACCCGAATAGCTGTAACTAAACTTACTATATATATAAGTTAGTTTATATAAAACTAACTTACTATATATATATATATAACTGATATATAAAACTGTAATTATATTACTATATATAAACCAACTTACTATATATATATATATATATATAAACTGTAACTTACCACTATATATATATATACACACATTCGGGTCGGGTCCTATCGGATCAGAGTCATGTATATCCAGATCCGGTCCATTAACTAATAAGATAATCGGGTTTATAAAATTTGCTCAAGATCCGTTAATTCGGGTCGGGACCCGGTCCATTGACAGCCCTATGCCCAAATCCTTGTGCCCCCCCCCCCCCCCCCCACACAAACGACAACAAAAAGAGTTTAATCGAGAAATGAAGCAACGAATCGAGGAGTTGGAGCAACAAATAGCCCAAATCCTTGCGATCCCCCCCCCCCCCCCCCCCCAAGTAGCCTAAACCCTAGCCCCCAAATGTCTGCTGCCCCAACTCAAAAACAACCCCAAACCCTAGTGAATTATATTACTATATTACTATATATAAACCCCAAACCCTAGTGAATTATATTACTATATATAAACCCCAGTGTAACTAATGAGGATGAAATTGGAAGAAGCCCTCTTACTGAAGAGGCTTCACACCTCTCCTTTTTCTGTTCGTTTCCTAGAAAGTTACATTTCCGTTGCTCATAAAACATATTTTAACCTGCTGGTTCCCTGAGTGGAATGATATAGTACGCACTAGTTGATTCCGATTCTTGTAAAATCTGGCAGATAGGTTTTCCAAGAATCTGCCAATTTTCTTTTTTGATTGTTCCTATATGGAATAATGCATTTTTTAAAAAATGTTTTGGCGATGGATTTAATTTGGTAAACTAATATTATGACAGAAATTTACTTCGAAGAAACATTGAAGAAAAAGAAAGAAATTTCAGGGGCTTTTGTAGTAAGCAACAAGAAAGAGGGGCATGTGTATGACCTGCGGCAGGTATTTTCCACTCTCATCATATATAAAAATGTACAACTACTAATCACATCATAGAAGTAGATGCCTCTGTGCAGGGGCGGACCCACCCCATCCCGAAGGGGTGCGGCCGCACCCACAATGTTTTCAGAAATTTTTACGATTAACTATTAACTGTGATATTTATTTAATATATTTTATCTGTTGGAATTTTTTCCAATTGTAATTGCTGATTATAATTAGTCATTTAATTCCTGAAATTATATGGGCTAAAAAATTTGCAAAAAAACTTAATATAAGCCTAAAAATTCGCCTCGGGGACTCCCGTCCCCGAACCCCCAACCATGGTTCGAAAATTTTCGCACCCAATGAACAAAAATCCTGGGTCCGCCACCGCCTCTGTGAGTCTTAGTACTATTAGTAATACCAGCATCATCTGTTTCCATTTGATTATAGGGACCCCACAACTCCATATTTTACAACAGTAGTGGCGACACGGTTGAATTATCGGATGACATGGATATAGCCGAATCTGAACATTCCAACTTCGATGAAGTGGATGATGACGACTCGGAGTGGGAATATACTGCAGAGAAAGAGAAAAAAAGGCATCAAAATAACAAAAAGAATTCGAAAACAGGAAGCGATTCAGGCAGAGCATTTCTTCCGGTAAGCAACAATGATCCAGATAATTCTGAAACAGTATCTTCAGTGGAGGAATATATGGATGCCAATCTGACAGTTGTACCCGAAGTCTGCTGCTCGTGTAGTAAAAAATCTTTGTGCAACACAAAGAAATGCGAGTGTCAAGCTGCAGGGAGCAGCTGTTCTGTGTCATGTGGATGTGCGGCGAGTAAATGCAACAGAGTATCGGGATTGCTGGAGGGGGGTGAGCCTGAGATTTTTTTGGGTGCTGATGAAGAACAGAGAGGAGCCGAGTTCTTGCTTCTCATGGTTTATTGCTACTTCAGAGCGCGCTTTCTGAGAAGCCTACTGAGACGAAAGACGATTGTGGGTCAATAAGAAAGCCGTTGTCTGACATTGCGAATACACTGGTATGTTGACTACTAACTTTTTTCCGCCTTTGTGGAAATGGTTTTCCAGAAATATGGCATGTTTGAGTCCATTTCATTTTTAAAAAAAACGCAGAAGCTTGGTTAGTTACAGAATAAAGAGTTTTTTCCAGGGAATCTCCGTGGAGAATTAATATTGGAGTTTGTGTTAATGCAATTTTTTTGGGGGAACTGGAAATCCTATATCTTCCTAGTTTTCAATTTTTTTCTCTGGCATAAAAAAAATGTTTGCTTCTGTTTCTCCATTCTATTTTTAGAAAAATATTATAAAAAATGTTCCTATTCTAATAATTTTTAAAAATAAAAGACAAACCGATGAAAGCTGCTGTGCACGAGGTATGACGGAAGCACAGCATAACTTGATTACAACAACATATTTTCAGAAAAATAGGGTTTCTCATTCGTTAAGTAAGGTTATTACAAGGCTTGACCGTTGGCCTCTTGTAGCCAAGATAATCTTGAAAAGATAAAAAGACTTGAAGAGTGCACGTTAAGAATATTTTAAAGAAATAATATTCTCTAGCTAAAACACTAACTAAAATAAGGTAAATCACCTAACAGGGACATGGAAATAGAAATATAAACTATAAGCACAATGTACACATTATATATTTGGTTTGTATTCTGTCTAGAAATGGCTTCTTCAGGATTTGCTTTTGCTCTTCTTTGTACAGAGTTTCGTTCCACGTGCTGCTAACTAAAACTTGAACTCTCTTCAGCTGAAGTCAGATGCACCAAAGCCTAATCAGAAGAAGAAATGGCGAAAATATGTGCTACAGCTTGTTCCGGTAGTCCCTCAGCCAGAAAATGCTGAAGCATCACAGAGACCAGAGGGTAGCGCTATCGAGTCGGACATCCCATTGAAATTACCTAGAGGAAAGAGATCAAACAATAACACCTTGAAAGATAAAAAACTCTGACCAACCCAATAATTCTGTTGTTAATGAGACCGAAGCTCCTGCTCCAACAAGTCAGTCCTCAACGGGAGCCAAAAAAGTGGCTGAGAAAGAAAACAGCAATTGTTAATCAGTTGTAAATTTGCATTATCAGAGAAATGTTTCGGATGAGATTTTAGAAATATATGCAATCTTCTTCGGTAATTTTTTTCCCTGGTGGGTATGTAACAAAACCAGGTTAGGATTGATCAATTGGATCCTATGTTGATCTGGTTCCTCTGGTTAATGTGCGGAGTAAAGTTATCCCAGTACTGTACTGTAATTTCACCCCTTCTAATTGATTTGTATTGGAAACATTCTTGTTCCCAAACCCGTCTAATTTTACCCCTTCTAAATTCCTTTTACAATATTCGAGTTTAAATTGGTAATTATTAGTTTGAGAGGAAAGGATATAATGATAAACTTAAAAATTATTCAGTTAGAGGATCTAATTATCCAATACTTAGTGTTCTTTTACAACTGCCTTTTTTATTCTTATGCTTTGGTTCATATTCAAATGTCCAATATATGAGCCAAACTAGTTAAATGAAAGTCTCAGCACATTAACAACAGTACGTGGGGGAAATAATTCGAAGATGGTGTTGATAGTTATGAACTTAGAATATGATCGGTGCTTTAGATTGAGAGTTTCTAAGGGCATCACAAAACTCACTTTAAAATAGTACTATCTTTTTTTTTTCTTTTCTTTTCAAAATACCATTTAATTTTAATAATTACTTTAAAATACCACAAAGGGCTATCACATATTTAAACTTTTAAAATTACCCACTTTCCCTCCTCTCTACACATTCAAACATTCAAACCTTTCATCTTCAAGTAAATATTAAGCTAATCCAGTTGGTACATTAAACAAGAAGACATATCATCTTCAAATCAATTAAACGAGTTTAACCTTTGGATGATACCTTACACTATATATTTTTACAGCTTTTCGTTTTTTTTACCGAACTGTTGAAAACGAGTTTTTTTACCGAATTGTTGAAAGCACAAGGTTGGATCGAAATCACAAGTTTATTGACCTGTTGGATCGAAATCGAAAGCTTCCAAACATCACAAGGTTCGAAATGGATCAACCCCTTGAATATTGAAATCAAAAAAAACTGTATGATATTTTTTTGAAATCAGGACGACTTGTACGTAATCAAAACGACCTGTCAAACTAGGGTTTCAATTCGGTGGGATCATAACGACTTCATTGCATTGATTCGTCATGTTTATAACGAATCAATGCATTTTGAATTAGGGTATCCATTCGTAATCATTATCACGAATTCTATTACTTAATTCGCTATGTTTATGCCGAATGGATCATCAAATTACTCCACGTGTCAATCGTCACCTTTACCCCGAATCGATTACGATATTTCGTTATGTGTAGGCCAAATGTTGCCACAACCATTCGCCACCTTTACCCCGAATGGATTCAATTATTTCGTTATGTTTATAATGAATGCCTATGAAATGATACATGATTACCTATGAAATGATACATGATTACTTATGAAATGATACATCATTACCTATAAAATGACTTATGTTTATAATGAATACATGATTACTTATGAAATGATACATCATTACCTATGTAATGACTTATGTTTATATTCAATACATGATTACCAATGAAGTGATACATCTTATGACTTATCCTTAAGGAATTATGTATAGCACAATACGTTAGTTATGTTTATGATTTAAGTTTTAAACAATAGATGACTTATGTTTATAAATTCTATATTTCATGACTTATATTTAAAAAATACATGATTTAATGCAGGTCTACCATGGATAACCTAATATCCTACAATCGCAAGAATCGGAAGCCGTTAACTACCTCAGAGAGGAAGCGTTGAGAAGAGATCCATGCTCTATCTACTGCGACTGCTACTGCTACTCCCTTATAGGGCGTTATCTCAGATGTGATGGAGGTGGATGCCCCGGTGGTGGAGATGCCTGAGGAGGTTGCAGTACATGATGAGGAGGCAGATGAGGTTGAGGTGGAGGAGGAGGATGACGTTGAGGGTGAGGAGGGGCTGAGGTTGAGGAGGAGGGACATGATGCAGTGGGGGTAATGCCATGCAGGAGGATGAGATTGAGGGGGGTGTATTACCCGAATGACTTGAATTTTTTTTTACCGTTTTACACAAGACCACTACAGCGTATAGTAAAAAGAAAAAATTGCCTGAAGAAGACACCTCTACCACGGCTTACGCCCCCCCCCCCCCCCCCCCCCCCCCACAATCTTAGCCTATTAAAACATTTCAAGCATCATGTGGCCTACGGTATTTGGACCGGTTCAGTGGTAATTAAGTTTTCCTACAATGTCAAATCATTAATGTTTTATATAATTCATTACTTTGATAAATCTTGATAAATATTTTGCTTATATTGTAGGAGGAACGGGTCCCTTTATTGTGCATCAATCACCGGACGAAAATTAGGGAGTGGGAATTCAGTGATCTTTCTCCAAGTGTACAAAGGAGGGTCCAAAGGGCTAAGTTGGGTGAACTTATAACATTTAGCCACCGTTATATAGACTACGCCCTTGTATTTGTGTTGGTCAAGAGGTGGCATCCGAAGACTAATACATTCCATATGCCATTTGGGGAGATGACAATCACCCTCGACGACGTATATACGATCTTGGGCGTTCCACTCGTCGGATTACCTATATATAACTCGCAACCCTTAGTTGAGGAGGATGAGGATGAGGATGATCCCGTCGGTTGTGAACCTTGTGGTGAAGTTGTTGGGAGTGAGCAAGGAAGTTTCCCTGGAAGAATGTGGTGAGCATGCGGTCGTTCGATTGAAGTGTCTCAGTGTGAATTTTAAGGAACTGTCTAAGGACGCCAATGCCTCGAGTGCAGATAAAGACTATTATGCTAGGGCCTATTTGTCACATTATAGGGTGCACAATTTTCCCCGACAAGTCAAAGAACAAGATTTTCCTGCTCTACCTTCATGTTCTTAGAGACGTGAAGAAGGTTGGGAAACTAGTATGGGGGATGGGTATCGTGGTGCATGTGGATCGGCACCTGGGCCTTGCTTCTCGCTCAGGTCTGAGGCAAATGAGTGGTTGCCTCTCTCTTATACATGTAACTAATAATCTAAATTCATATTTAGGCTATGTATGTTTATCAATTTCTCCCCTTTTTATTAATAAATTTGTAATATGTACATTTTGTAATCATGGATATATGAGCACTTTTTAGGGGTTGGCGGATGTATCGACATGGAGTTCGATGAAACCATGCCAAGGATTTCACGCTGGTCATTGCAATCTGCCTCTCAGAAAAATGCATTTCAAAACCTAATAAATTATCACGAGCAGTTGGATGATATAAACGTTGGTGATGTGAGTAAAGTCTTTGGATTGATTGTAATGTTTTCTTTTTTACTTCGATATTTTCTGACATTCAGTTATGTATTATTTCTGTGTAGGTCATTTGAGAACTCTACTGAGATGCTCGGGTTCCTTCACGAAGCATCATGGTATAGCGGGATCATGGTTTGTTTTGAGGTGGGGTGGCCCTATTACATGGAAATATGCCTTAAATAATTCGGAAAACTGCAAATCATAACTCGCGAGCCCATGACACCCTTGAACGACGGCGGCTCGATACAAAGTAAAATTCGATATGCAAAAATGGTAACAAGAAAATTGGCAAGACCACCTTCTATCCGAAAAGTCTTGGTCTGTGCCCGTATCGACCAGGTGGGACTGTAGTAGTGATTATATGGCTTGGTTCTTGTCCAAATCCCATCCTAGAGTCCAAAACCCCAAGTTTCGCACGGTCAAACAACAACAAACATCGTTGGTAAGTTTTATATGTAAAATACTTTCGGGTGTTCTACTTTCGTTACTAATTTAATGTTACTATCTTTTTGATAGGCGGACAAGGTGCGCAAGGCTATGGATTTATTGAAGAATAATATTGACGATGGAATTGATGTTGATCCGGGTGCATTAATTGCACGTAGTATCCAAGCCTATGATATCCTAGTTGCGGCCATTGGGGTAGGCAGTCCAGTTGTTATTGAGGAGCGGGTAGCAAAGAAAAGCAAGTCCAGAGGCAAAGGAAAAGAAAAACTAGTTGAGGGGTTCCATAGAAGTAAAAGAAAAAAATATGAGTTTTGATTAAATGTTTTCAAGTTGTAGCTGAGGGGTATTAAAGAAGTAAGCACACTATGTTTTGAAGTTTTGATTAAATGTTTTGAAGTTGTAGTTGAGGGGTTCCAAATGTTTTGAACTTAATTTGAATTTAAATGTTGATTTAAGTTTAAAATTATATGAGTATGTTGATATATATTGTGGTATTACTGTTGGTATTAATGTTGGTATGTATTGAACTTAATTTTATGAATATGTTCAAATTATATGAATATAACTGTTGGTATTAACAATAAATGCTTGGCTTCATTCGCTATGTTCATAGCAAATAAGGTCACTTAATTCGGCATAAACATAACGGACGAGGAACTATTTGAAGTTTGTTCGTTATTAACATAGAGAACAGTGATCTTATTAACCAAACAATGCTTGGATTCATTCGCTATGTTCATAGCGAATAAGGTCACGTAATTCGATATAAACATATCGAACAAGAGACTTTTAAGTTGGTTCGTTATAAACATAGCGAACAGTGACCTTATTAACAAAAAATGCTTGGATTCATTCGCTATATTCATAGCGAATAAGGTCACTTAATTCGGTATAAACATTGCGAACAACAAACTTTTAAGTTGGTTTGTTATAAACATAGCAAACGATGACCTTATTAACAAAAAATGCTTGGCTTCATTCGGGCTAAACATATCGAACAACGAACTTTTATTACAACATTTTAATTTAATTTCATTCAACTACATTTGAATATGTGTGTTTTGATTTAATTTGATACAACTACATTTCAATATCAGCCAACTATATTTGAATACCATACAACTTCATTTAAATATTTTAATATTATAACAATTCAATATGATATCATACAACTTCATTTCAGTATCAACCAACTACATTTGAATATCATACAACTTCATTTCATTTAATATAACTTCATCTCAATTTCATATCCTTCAGCTTCGTTTCGTACCAAACTTTACATGATTTCATAAAATAAGAGACATCCTTGACTAGTTGATCTCGATAGGTTGATCGTTGGTTACTACATCTTTTGGGCAGATTTTCCAAAACACTGTTACTTGTTGCTCGTATTTATCAATCCAAGATTTTGCTTCGGGCAATGAACAACTATGCCAGTGACTTGCTACCGAGGGAATTGGATATTCATACTTCAACCTCAAAGCTACAAAGTGATTCCCGTAAATATGAGCGATCTCCATGATCATTTGATGAACGATTCGTTCATATATCATTGGTAAAAATATGAGACATTGTCTCTTTGAAATGAGGACGCACACGCACTTGTAAGTTTCCGCCAAAAGATAGTCGCTCGCAGGCATGATCATCCAAGACTTCAGCATACCTGGGCTTGAATAATCGTCCAACATATGTATAATAGTGTTCAAAAATCAATCCCCAAAATAGTGCGCGTAAAAGTCATTATTTGTCGGAACTTCTTTAATCAAGTCTGATCTCATTTGTCTCCACCCATTGGGTCCAAATTTGAGGCATTTAGCAACGCATTTAAACCCACAATTTGCATCAACATTAACTGTGACACCCCGACTAATTAAATACCGGGTAGCTACTCCTTTATTTAAAATTAATACAAAATGTCAAGTTGGTTCAGTTCATAGCATCACTGTCGAAAACGTTTTAAAAATTTCTAGCCACCTAATATTTAAAAAGTGAGTTCTCAATTTTAGTTAAATCTGATTAACATACAACCAATTTAAATTACGGAATACTAATACCACAACCACAACATAATCACAATAGAATACCTATGGATTAATAATAAATCTAGAGGAATACTCCTCTCAAAAATACGAATACTGAATACAACCAAATACAAAATCTGAATAACTAATTAATTGAATCCAATACTGAAATAAAACTGAATAAATAAGATGTCTCTAAGAGAAAAGGGGTGACATGCCCTACAGATAAGTGAGTCTGAAATGGAATCAAAATGAAAAGTGGAGGCGTTTCTAATCAAGGTCCTGTAACTTCCACAGCAGCTACAACACGTCCCTGGAATGGAATTCCTAAGCTTGATGTCCTTGAGGCTGGGCACCTAAAATATTTTTACAAGAAAATAGATTTGAAAGAAAACGGGTCAGAGCCCGATTGTGAAAACAGTTTAAAATACAGCAAGTGTTTAATATCATTAAACAATGAATATAAAATACATGATAGCGCGTGCACCCACATGAGTTCCTCACCTCTCAACTAATTTTGCACTCCTACGTACCCATACCCATTCTAGTTATTCCATTAACTAACTAGTCTAATTCAATATCTGATTTTCACTATACTATTCATGGTTTAATTCCCGACGTCTTAATATAAACTGAGAGTTTTACCTTCATTCCTCAGAATTTGTTACAATAATTACTAAGAGTTTTCCCATTTTTAACTCTACAAAGATGTTACGTTAATTCACACTTGTACTTATATAAATAGTTCATTTCAATATTTCAGTATATCAATCTCATCATAAATATACAACAATGGCACCACTAGACTAAGCTGCAGTGCACACATACTCTGCTATCAAATCCCGGTACATCACGTACATAAGGATCACGTATTCCAAATCTCTCAGGAACCATTTTGACAAGTAACAAACATACATAATGGAGGCGAACATAGTTCACATCACATGGGTCACGCACATACCTACGCTCCCATGATCAGAAGACTTATTAACTCCTCAATAAGTCATTCTCTGACCTATGTCCTCGAGGTACCAATCTAAATCCCCCCGTAGGCACACAAAGATTAGATCGCCCTGATCGAACGCCGACCTCCCGTGATAGCAAGTATGGTAGGTATGTTATACACATATAACCACATATACTAAGCATTCACACCTCTTAGATATCTTATAATATTAATAGAGGTATATTTTACATTCCTATACCGTCATTAATGTAGTACACTTACAAGTCCCTGAATAATATACATCAATAGATAATCAACTCTTCTCACGTCGCAAATTAAAGTACTTATTTCCTAACCCATAGATGTCATCCGGTTTATTACGAAATTCTAAGTTTTAATCCTTAACGTACTCCAAACTCACAACTATACCCACTAGTCAACAAGGGAAGGTTAACACTCAATTAAATAAGTCTACTGGAAGTTCGAAATAAAATCAGGCCTAAAAAGGCCATTCTGTCAACTCGTTAGAAATCTCGTTCGAACGACGTAGTTCGAACGAGTGTCGTTTGAACGAAGGGCTTTGAACGAACTCGTTAGAAGGGGTACTGTAATCTCATTAGAAGTCTCATTCGAACAAGGTCATTCGAGCGACCTGGACAGGTCTTCTAACGAGATGGTAGAGTACGCCCAAAAATTTCCCAACTTCGTTTTTCTTCATTTTTCTCTTCTTTAAATCCATCCTAAGATCATCCCAATAACGTTTTAATGTTTTTAAACTATTCTAAGTCACCCTAGGTCACTCCTTAACGTATTTTTGGGATCAATTCTTAATAATCAACATGCAATAATCATAAATTCCCAATTCTTGCCCCAAACCCTATGAACATGAACTCAGAATTTAATTGACTATCAAGACTTCTTATTAATCCGTTTTTAAATCATCAAAAGTTACATTTTTGCGTATTGAATTCGTCCATAATCATTCTGCATGCAATCCCTATCCAAAATCATGAGTTTCACTACAATCCCATTGGGTTTTTCATCAAAACTATCAAGGCATATACAATTCCTACACTAAACATGGAGGAAATATTCATTGAACTTAATAACATCAAATCACTTGCCTTAAATCTGATGTTCTGGTTCGTTGTTGATGATCAAGGGTTGGTTCTCTCTTCTTTCCGGTCACAAATTCCTTTCAAAATGCTGGTGATGGAGGAGGGTTTGGTTAGGAACCTCTTTTAACCTCTCTCTAACTCCTCTCAAAACTCCCATAGCCCACTCTCTTGTCTTTGGTTGATAATGGCCTTAGTGTCCTCACTAATTATTAATAAGCAACCATTAAAATTCGTGGGTTTTAATTCCGAAATTTTTAAAATTACCAAAATACCCTTCTAGGTTGCCGGTTTGGCCTAAAAGTCCCCCCGGAACCCAAACCAAACTCCCGACTAGTGTTTTATGACTATTTCGACCCTTCCGGACGCATTGGCGCACTCAAAATGATCATTCGCTTGATAAAATATAAATTACTTAATCTAATTAAATTCATTCCTGACGCGACTGACACGCGCGTCCCAACTTAATTTCCTAATTTGTCGTATTTCTGCCTTGTGACAATTTTAATATTTTCAATACTCATATATTACCATATATACTCAGAAATATTCAATTTTAACATCATACTCAAATACCAACACACGTCTCGCTAGTATTTACATCCGGATTAATTCCCAATTAATTCTCATTTAATTCAATTAATCCGTTAAATAAAAATCAATAAAATTACGGGGTATTACATACTTCCCCCCTAATAACAGACTTTCATCCCAAAATTCAGAACTAAATAAAACCTGGTAAAAATAGCTCTGGATAACGTTCGCGCATCTCATCCTCGCGCTCCCATGTGGACTCCTCGGCATTATGATTCCGTCACTGCACGCGTACTAATGGTACTATCTTCGACCTCAGTTTCCTCTCGCTGTGGTCCAAAATAGCAATTGACCCCTCCTCGTAGGAACTATTAGGCTGAAGATCGATGTCCTCTAAAGCAATGTGAGTATGGGCCAAATCGTCCCTAAGATATTTCCTTAGCGAGGAAATATGGAACACATCATGAATCCTATGCAAGTGCTCCGGTAACCCAAGTCTATACGCAACTGGCCCAATCCGCTCGATGATAGGAAATGGCCCCACATATCTTGGTGCCAGTTTTCCCTTCTTCCCAAAACGCATAATCCCCTTAATAGGGGATACTCTGAGTAGCACCTGGTCCCCCACCTTGAACTCTCTGAAGAACCTCTTGGCATCAGCATAACTCTTTTGTCGGTCTCGAGCTACCCGAATACGGCTCCGTATCATCTCTATCCTTGCCGAAGTATCCTGAATTACTTCCGGCCCAAGGAGTTTGTTATCCCCCACCTCTAACCAACATGCTGGGGAACGACAAGGTTTACCATACAATGCCTCGAATGGAGCCATGCTAATGGTGAACTGGTAGGAGTTATTATAAGAAAACTCCACCAGTGGAAGGTACTGTTCCCAACCACCTCCAAAGTCTAAGATGCACATACTCAACATGTCCTCCAACATCTGATTCGTTCTCTCGATTTGCCCATCTGTCTACGGGTGGTACGCTGTACTCAGCTGCAACTCCGTACCCATTGTCTCTTGGAAACTCTCCCAAAATCGTAAAACAAATATCTTGTCTCGGTCAGACACGATATTGAGAGGCACCCCGTGAAGTCTCACTATCTCCGCTATGAAAATCTGGACATACTGTCCCGTAGTGTAGTCTGTCCGGGCTAGCAAAAAATGAGCAACTTTGGTCAGTCTATCCACGATTACCCATATGGAGTCGTGACCCCTCTACGAAGTAGGTAACCCCGTGATAAAGTCCATGGATATGCTCTCCCATTTCCACATCGAAACCTCTAACGGCTATAAAAGTCCTGTCGGTCTCTGATGGTCCACCTTTACTAGCTGACCAGTGGCGCATTTAGAAACGAACACGGTAATATCTCTCTTTATCCCGCTCCACCAGTACTGTCTTCTCATGTCTTGGTACATCTTATCCCCACCAGGGTGTACCGCGAATCGCGAGCCATGCGACTCTGTCATTACCTCGTGTCGCAAGCCTTCCCCTTCTGGAACGACCAGTTTCCCATTGAAGCGTAATCCCCCGTCTAAACTAACGGTATAGGACTCGGCTCCCTCTGCTAGTAATCGAACTATCTGCTCCTGACAGAACGAGTCTTTTGCCTGGGCCTTTATCACTCTAGTAACAATCTGAGGTGTAACAGTCATCACATACATGAATGATCGGGCCACGGCATCCTGGTGTCCCAACTCCTT
Organism: Sambucus nigra; assembly: GCA_949130495.1. Taxonomy (NCBI): domain Eukaryota; kingdom Viridiplantae; phylum Streptophyta; class Magnoliopsida; order Dipsacales; family Adoxaceae; genus Sambucus; species Sambucus nigra. The sequence goes on from OX422224.1 coordinate 13,324,647, forward strand.
CCATTTAGCTTTCCACACCTCGACCACCTCATTTACTGGCCTACAGCTCAACGCGTCTGCTACCACGTTAGCCTTCCCTGGGTGATATTAGATATCAAACTGATAATCCTTCACAAACTCAAGCCACCGACGTTGATGCATATTCAGTTCCTTCTGCGTGAAGAGGTATTATAGAGACTTGTGATCTATGAACAACCGAAATTTTTCCCCCAGGAGATAGTGTCTCCAAATTCGAAGAGCGAATACGACTGTCGCTAGCTCTAAGTCGTGAGTGGGGTAATTCTTCTCGTGAGGCTTAAGCTTACGGGAAGCATAAGCTATAGCCTGACTCTCCTGCTACAGTACACCTCTAAGTCCTTGTAAGGATGCATCGGTGTAGACTAGATACTCAACTCCTGGTCTGGGCAATGCTAACACAGGCACTGAGGTCAACTTGTCCTTCAACTCATTGAATGCTAACTGACAAGCATTGCTCCAGATGAATGGCACACCTTTGTGAGTCCGATGTGTCAAAGGACCCGCTATCTTTGAGAAATCCTGAATAAACCTCATGTAGTATCCTGCTAGGCCCAAGAAACTATGGATCTCAGTCGGTGTCGTGGGCTGTCCCCACTCCCTCACCGCAGATACCTTCCTCGAATCAACAAATATCCCCCCGGTCTGAAATGATATGCCCCCAAAACTGTACCTCCTTCAGCCAAAACCCATATATCTCATACTTTGCATATAGCTCGTTCTGACGCAACGTCTGTAAAATCTGTCTCAAGTGCTCGGCATGCTCCTCTTCTGTCTGGGAGTAAACCAAAATGTCATCAATAAAGACGATGACGAACTGGTCTAGGAACTCTCTGAACACCCTATTCATCAAGTCCATAAATATGGCTGGAGCGTTGGTTAGGCCAAAAGGCATAACCCGAAACTCATAGGAACCATATCTTGTCAAGAAAGCAGTCTTCGAGAAGTCCTATTCCCTGATACGCAACTGATGGTATCCCGATCGTAAGTCAATCTTTGAGAAAAAGGAAGCTCCTCTCAACTGGTCGAATAAGTCATCGATTCGGGGCAACGGATATTTGTTTCATATCGTGACTTTATTCAACTCCCGGTAATCTACACACAATCTCAACGATCCATCCCCCTTCTTTACGAACAACACAGGGGCACCCCACGATGAATTACTCCTTCGAATAAATCCCTGACCCAACAACTGCTCTATCTGATCCCTTAGCTCTCTCATCTCTGCTGGAGCCATACGGTAAGGTGCGCGAGCAATTGGCCGAGTGCTCGACGTCAAATCGATAACAAAATCTATCTTCCTACTAGGAGGTAATCCAGGTATATCCTGAAATACATCAGCAAACTCCCTAACAACTTGAATCGAATCGAGTGGTAATACAACTTCCTTAGAGGTCTCCTCCTCTATATAGTACAAGTGAGTGGACGATCCTCCCTCAGGGCGAGGCATGGCTACCAAAAACATCTTCTTCCCGAGAATGGAAAAAATAATACTCCGGCTGAAACAGTCAATCATGGCTCGATATGCAACTAGCCAATCCATACCAACGATCGCATCGTACTCAGTCATCTCTAATACTAACATATCAGTAGGTAATGTAAACCTCCCGATCTCTATACCCACACCTCTACAAATAAGAGAAATCACAGAACCCTTACTTAACGGTGAATCTACGCAAGTAATCGTGCTCTCTAAAGTGTCTAACAACCCCAAAGTGCGTGCAAATCTCGTGGTAATGAAACTGTGTGTGGCCCCCGTATCAAATAAAATACTCCTCCTATTTGTGACACCCCGACTAATTAAATACCGGGTAGCTACTCCTTTATTAAATTAATTCAAAATGCCAAGTTGGCTCAGTTAATAGCATCACTGTCGAAAACATTTTAAAGATTACTAACCACCTAGTATTTAAAAAGTAAGTGCCAAATTTTATTAAATCTGATTAACATGCAACAAGAGTAATGAATAACTAAATAACACCATTCACCATACTGAAATGAAACGAATAACCATCACAAAATGCAAATAAACTCTGGAGGAAAACTCCTCAATACAAATCCCACAACTGATAAGTAAACTGAAGTAAATAACTAAAAACTGAATACTGAGCAATACATGCTAGAGTCTGAAAACTGAAATGTAAAAGATGTCTAATAGAATTGGGCAACATGCCCTACAACTGGTAGATAGTGACTCTGGAATCCAAAAGATAGAAGCGTCTACATGCAAATCCCTGTAGCTTCCACAAACAGCTACTGCTCGTCACCTGAATGAGAATCCTATGCTTGGTGTCCTTGTGGCTGGGCACCTAAAATGGTTTTACAAGAAAATATATTTGAAAGCAAATGGGTCAGAGCCCGAAAGTGGAAATCATTTTAAAAACCTGCAAGTGCTTTAAAAACATTTAAAACATTAAATGCAAAGTACATGTTAGGACGTGCACTCACATTAAATTCTCACCTCTCGACTAAGTGTGCACTCCTAACGTAAGTACCCATCTATAACGACACAAACCACTAGCTAAGTGACATCGAATCTAGCTAGACTTTTCATAGGACCTGCCATTATTACTTGGTTCTATTATAACGCTCGTAATTAAAATAGGGGTTTAACATAAACTCAGATGCTCAATATGCAATATATCACTATAAGTTAACTCGTTATCAGTCTCGGAACATTACCGTAATTATATCCACAACATTAACATGAAGGTTCCCATTAATTAAGTGTATATTATTCACATCATAAATATACAATATAAGCACCCCGAGAACTAAGCTGCGGTGCACACATACTCTGCTATCCATCCCGGTACATCACGTACATAAGGATCACATATTCCGAATCTCTCAGGAATAGTTCGCAGATAACAACATCACAAATAATGGAGGCGAACACAGTCACCATCACATGGGTCACGCACATACCTACGCTCCCACGATCAGCGGACTTATTAATATCACAATAAGTCTTTCAATGACCTATGTTCATTAAGGTACCAGTCTATATCCCCCCCGTAGGCACACAAGGATTAGAGGGTCCTAAGCGAACGCAACCTCCCGTGATAGCAAGTATGGTAGGTATGTCATACACATCAAATCATATGCTAAGCATTCACACATCTTAGATATTACCATATTAATAAGGTATACACTACATCATTATACCATTATTCCGAACTTATATATTTTAAGTCTCCCGTTAATATAAAGTTAAATTGCCGACACGTCTCACGCCGTAGTCCCTTAACCTTAAAACCTATCTATAATAGATTATTAGGTTCCGATTATTCCCAAATATAACATCTTTATTCCTAAGGTCTTTACTTCTGCTCTAAACCTTATTTCTTCAAATTACACAATTTTACACTGTTAACCCAAACGTTATCTCACTTAACGAATTTCAACAATTTAGAATAATTCCTCGAATTTCATTCTAATTAAGGTCCACTATAATAATCACGCCTACTGGTCTCCCTTAAAGGTGAGGGTATTCATAAGTTCTCCAAACATATTCTCCGAGGGTTTCCACCATTAAAATCATATTAAGGAAAATTTCACTCATTCTGGGAAGGTTGATCGATCGACCTTGACCTTCGATCGATCGATTGTGGTCGATCGATCGACTGATGAATGTTGATCGATCGATTACACAGGTATGGCTACGGACTGCTTCGTTTTGAAGATTTGAAACCATCCCAAAACTAATTTCTAACGTATGATTCTCAGATATAACGTTATAGTAATGTCATATAACAATCCTACAATATTACTAACGTCCACAAACCACTAATTCAACATCTAAAGGCTACATATGGGTCAATCTTCATCAAAAACCTAGTTTCCAGATTTTTCTCAAGAACATTCATAAAATTCATCTTAAATCCGTTTTTAATTTCTGTTCCATCATGTATATCATCAATAAAACTTCTACCTATCATACTACATGCAATCCTTCTCAGTTTTCTCAAGTTCTATGATCTAAACTACATGGGTTTTCTTATTTTATCAAGAAAAAACCATAAATCCGAATTTCTAACATGGAGGAAATATTTTCTGAAATTAAATGGAATAAAGTCACTTGCCTTGGTTTGATTTCGGATTTGGTGTTGATTTGGTGAAGAATCTCTGCAGAATTCCTCTCTCTCTCTCCTTCTCCAAGCTTTCTTCTCCAAAAGGCTATGGTGGCTAGGGTTTGCTTTGGGGAAAACTTATGAAAACCTAATTTAATAAACCTCCGTAGCTTGTTGGGTTAATAAGGGTTGGTTGGGTCAATTCCTTATCAGATTACAACTCTCCATTTTCGTCACTTTTAATTTCCCAAAAATACCAAATTACTAGAATACCCTTTATGGTGCCGGAATGGCCTAAAAATACCCGGGACCCAAACTATACCCCCGGCTAGTGTTTTCTGACTATCTCGACCCTTCCGGACGCGTTGGTGCACTCAAATCGACCATACGGTTTATAGATTTTATATTCACTTTTTTCATCAATATATTATACCGTGACGCGGCGGTCCCACGCGTCTCAACAAAATTTCTAAAAATGCCGTATATAAATCTCACGACAAATTTTCAAATACCAAGTCCATATATAATCATATATGCACATAATCAAATACCAATTCGCATCACATTAGTATTTTTAACCCGGATTAATTTCCAATTAATTCACATTTAATTAATTAATCCCAAAAATAAATATAGCCAAAAGTACGGGGTATTACATACTTCCCCCCTAATAACAGAATTTCGTCCCGAAATTCGAAACTAGAAAGTACCTGCTAAAAACAGCTCTGGATAACGTTCGCGCATCTCATCCTCGCGCTCCCATGTGGACTCCTCGACATTGTGATGTCGCCACTGAACACGCACTAACGGGACTATCTTTGACCGCAGTTTCCTCTCGCTTCGGTCCAAAATAGCAATTGGCCCCTCCTCGTAGGAGCTATCCGGCTGGAGATCGATGTCCTCCACAGCAATGTGAGAATGAGCCAAATTATCTCTAAGGTATTTCCTCAGCGAGGAAATATGGAACACGTCGTGAATCCGATGCAAATGTTCCGGCAACCCAAGTCTATACGCGACCGGTCCAATCCGCTCAATAATAGGGAACGGCCCCACATACCTCGGTGCCAACTTACCCTTCTTCCCGAAACGCATAATCCCTTTCATAGGAGATACTCTGAGCAGAACTTGGTCCCCCACTTGGAACTCTCTGAAAAACCTCTTCGCGTCAGCATAACTTTTCTGCCTGTCTTGAGCTACCCGAATGCGACTCCGAATCAGCTCAATCCTTGCCGAAGTGTCCTGAATCACTTCTGGCCCAAGTAGTTTGTTGTCCCCCACCTCCAACCAACATGCTGGGGAACGACAAGGTCTACCGTACAATGCCTCAAACGGAGCCATGCCAATCGTGAACTGATAGGAGTTGTTGTAAGCAAACTCCACCAGTGGAAGGTACTGCTCCCATCCACCCCCAAAGTCAATAATACACATGCGTAGCATGTCCTCCAACATCTGATTGGTGCGCTCTGTTTGCCCATCGGTCTGCGGATGATAAGCTGTACTCAACCGCAATTCCGTGCCCATTGCCTCCTGGAAACTCTCCCAAAACCTCGAAACAAATATCTTGTCTCTGTCAGACACGATGTTCAGGGGCACACCGTGAAGTCTCACAACCTCTGAAATGAAGAGCTGGGCATACTGTCCCGCAGTGTAGTCAGTCCTTACGGGTAAAAAGTGAGAGACCTTGGACAACCTGTCTACAATCACCCAAATGGAGTCGTGACCCCTCTGCGACGTAGGCAACCCCGTGATAAAGTCCATGGAGATGCTCTCCCACATCCATACCGGGACCTCCAACGGCTGTGGTAATCCTTCTGGTCTCTGATGATCCACTTTTACAAGCTGACAAGTGGCGCATTTCGAGACGAACTCAGCGATGTCTCTCTTCATACCGCTCCACCAATACTGGCGTCTCATGGCTTGGTACATTTTGTCCCCTTCGGGATGTACCGCGAACCGTGAGCCGTGCGACTCTGCCATCACCTCGTGTCGTAATTCCTCTCCTTCCGAAACTACTAATCTCCCATTGAAGCGTAATCCCCCGTCTGAGCTGACGGTATAGGACTCGGCTCCCTCTGCTAGTAATCGGACTATCTGCTCCTGACAGAACGAGTCATTAGCCTGTGCCCGTACTACCTTCGTGACAATCTGCGGTGTAACCGTCATCACCGACATGAAAGATCGGGCCACTGTATCCTGGTGTCCCAATTCCTTCCACTTTGCCTTCCACACCTCTGCCAACTCATCTACTGGTCTACGGCTCAACGCGTCTGCTACCACGTTAGCCTTACCCGGGTGGTACTGGATGTCGAACTGGTAGTCCTTCACAAATTCAAGCCACCTACGTTGCCGCATATTCAATTACTTCTGCGTGAACAAATACTGTAGTGACTTGTGGTCCGTGAACAGCTGAAACTTCTCCCCCAAAAGATAGTGCCTCCAAATCCGTAAGGCAAATACCACTGCTGCCAACTCCAAATCATGCGTGGGGTAATTCTTCTCATGAGGCTTAAGCTTACGGGAAGCATAAGCTATGGACTGTCTCTCCTGCTGCAATACACCTCCCAGTCCTTGCAAGGACGCATCGGTGTAAACCAGATACTCAACTCCCGGTCTTGGCAATGCTAACACAGGTGCTGAGGTCAATTTGTCCTTCAACTCATCGAATGCCAACTGACAGGCATCACTCCAGATATAGGGCACACCCTTACGAGTAAGATGTGTCAAAGGGCCTGCTATCTCCGAGAAACCCCGAATAAACCTCCTGTAGTATCCTGCTAATCCCAAGAAACTACGAATCTCCATTGGTGTCGTGGGCTATCCCCACTCCCTCACCGCTGATACCTTCCCCTGATCAACAGATATTCCCTGATCGGAAATAATGTGACCCAAGAACTGGACTTCCTTCAGCCAAAACCCACACTTCTCAAACTTGGCATACAACTCGTTCTGACGAAGTGTCTGCAAAACTTGCCTCAAATGCTCGGCGTGCTCCTCCTCTGTCTGAGAGTAAACCAGAATGTCATCAATGAAGACAATAACAAACTGGTCTAGGAAATCTCTGAACACTCTGTTCATCAAGTCCATAAACACAGCTGGAGCGTTGGTCAAGCCGAAAGGCATAACCCGAAACTCGTAAGAACCATATCTCGACAAGAACGCAGTCTTCGAGACATCCTCCTCCCTGATACGCAACTGATGGTAACCCGATCTCAAGTCAATCTTTGAGAAGAAAGTGGCTCCCCTCAACTGGTCGAATAAGTCATCGATTCGAGGCAACAGATACTTATTCCGTATCGTGACCTTATTCAACTCTCGGTAGTCCACACACAATCTCAGTGAACCGTCCCTCTTCTTCACAAACAAAACTGGAGCGCCCCAAGGTGAGGTACTCCTACGAATAAAGCCCTGTCCTAACAGCTGCTCTATCTGATCCCGTAACTCTCGCATCTCAGCTGGAGCCATACGGTACGGTGCGCGTGCTATAGGTCTCGTACCCGGTAGCAAATCTATAACGAAGTCTATCTCTCGACTGGGTGGTAGGCCTGGTATCTCCTGAAACACATCTGAATACTCCCTGACAACTGGGATAGAATCTAAAGGAATAACAACCTCCCTAGAGGTATCCTCCTCAATGTAATACAGATGAGCGGTCGATCCTCCCTCTGGGCGAGGCATCGCCACTACAAACATCTCTTGCCCCGGAATGGAAAAAATAATGCTCCCGCTGAAGCAGTCAATCATGGCCCTATATGCTACGAGCCAATCCATACCGATGATCACATCGTGAACATGCATGTCTAATACAAACATGTCCGCAGGTAATACCAAAACACCAACCTCTACTCCCACTCCCCGGCATATAAAGAAAATAAGTGACCCACTCCCCAATGGTGAGTCGACACACGTCACTGTGCTCTCTGCCGTAGCTAACAATCCTAAAGCTTTCGCGAAGTGTGTAGCAATAAAACAATGTGTAGCACCCGTATCAAATAATACCCGACCCATAGTACCATGGATAGGAAACGTACCCTCGATCGTGGGCGGTGCCTGTGGAACTGCAGCCTGGTGAACGTTGTAGACACGTCCATACTGTAGCTGCCCCTGCTGAGCTGGAACTGCTGGAATGGGTGGCAATGCTGCCATCTGTGGCGGTGCGGGAAGAGCGGCGGGAAACATGGGTCTCTGTGGCTCCTGGCGAGCACCCTGCTGCTGCTGTTGGGCCCTGCCCCTATCAGGACAATCCTGCTTCTTATGGCCAGTCTTGCCACAAGTAAAGCACTTCCCTGGGAAGTTCCCTCCTCTCTGCCCTTGCTGACCCCGGCCCTGATGGCCGTTACCGTTCCTCCCTTGGCCCTGCTGGCCCTGGTGAAACTGCTGCCCATTCTGCCCCTGTTGGCCCTGCTGGCCGTTTGGACCCTGATGGCCCTGACGGAAACCTCCCTGTCCCTGCCTATAGTTCCCTGACCGGAACCTCTTATTATCCCCCTGCTGGGAGCCCTGCTCAGTCTGTCTCTGCCCCTGACCAGATTGTGCCCCGCTGGCACCATGTCCTCCAGTCCTGCCCTGATGGCTAGACTCTCCCGACCTTTTGCCCTCGGCCATATGAAAACGGTGGTCCTGGCAGTGCAACAATGCAGCGTTAACCACATCAGAATACGTGGCCAACGATAGGTTCCCTAGCAGATGCTGACGGATCCTCCAATTCAACCGATCGGTGAACTTTTCAATCTTCTTCTTCTCTGTTGGTATCTCGTCTGGAACTATATTCAACAGATTAGTAAACTCGGCCTCATATTCGGCCACTGTCTTGCTCTCCTGCCTCAGACTCATAAGCTTCCTCCTCATCTCTGTATGAACTGCGGATGGAAAGTACTTGCGGTCAAACCGCACCCAGAACTCCTGAATGGTGAGGGTATCCCTCTCCTCCGCGGTGGTAATGGACTCCCACCACTGCAGCGCAGATCCAACTAGCTTGAAAGTAGCTAGCACCTGCTTCTGAACATCAGAGCACTCATGCATCCTCAAGTGCCTCTGCATATCCTTCCTCCATTGGCTCGAGACTACCACATCTGAGCTTCCTGCAAAATCTGGCGGATGCGCTTTCTGAAAAGCGTCGCGTACACGTTCCCAAGCAGACGGGAATGCATTAACCTGGACTGGCGCGGCAACCGGCGCCTGAGGTGGTGCCTGCTGAATCACAGCAATCGCGACATTTACCGCTTGGGCTACTATAGCAGCAACCTCAGCGGCGTTCATCATGCCCTGAACTGGAGCGGGCTGGGGTTCGGGCGTTGCATCCCTGGGAACTCGTCGTGCACGTCGTGGAGGCATCTGAAATAAGAACAAAGTTTATAAGTCTACAGATAAACTTTAAAATAGTTGAAGAACGAAACGTACACACAAAAAGAGTACAACAGTCCTAAAATATAGGGCTCTGTATCAAAGGAACGTAGCGGAAACATAATAGCCGTACAGATCCTAAAGGACACTAGAACCTGATGCTCTGATACCACCTGTGACACCCCGACTAATTAAATACCGGGTAGCTACTCCTTTATTAAATTAATTCAAAATGCCAAGTTGGCTCAGTTAATAGCATCTCTGTCGAAAACATTTTAAAGATTACTAACCACCTAGTATTTAAAAAGTAAGTGCCAAATTTTATTAAATCTGATTAACATGCAACAAGAGTAATGAATAACTAAATAACACCATTCACCATACTGAAATGAAACGAATAACCATCACAAAATGTAAATAAACTCTGGAGGAAAACTCCTCAATACAAATCCCACAACTGATAAGTAAACTGAAGTAAATAACTAAAAACTGAATACTGAGCAATACATGCTAGAGTCTGAAAACTGAAATGTAAAAGATGTCTAATAGAATTAGGCAACATGCCCTACAACTGGTAGATAGTGACTCTGGAATCCAAAAGATAGAAGCGTCTACATGCAAATCCTTGTAGCTTCCACAAACAGCTACTGCTCGTCACCTGAATGAGAATCCTATGCTTGGTGTCCTTGTGGCTGGGCACCTAAAATGGTTTTACAAGAAAATATATTTGAAAGCAAATGGGTCAGAGCCCGAAAGTGGAAATCATTTTAAAAACCTGCAAGTGCTTTAAAAACATTTAAAACATTAAATGCAAAGTACATGTTAGGACGTGCACTCACATTAAATTCTCACCTCTCGACTAACTGTGCACTCCTAACGTAAGTACCCATCTATAACGACACAAACCACTAGCTAAGTGACATCGAATCTAGCTAGACTTATCATAGGACCTGCCATTATTACTTGGTTCTATTATAACGCTCGTAATTAAAATAGGGGTTTAACATAAACTCAGATGCTCAATATGCAATATATCACTATAAGTTAACTCGTTATCAGTCTCGGAACATTACCGTAATTATATCCACAACATTAACATGAAGGTTCCCATTAATTAAGTGTATATTATTCACATCATAAATATACAATATAAGCACCCCGAGAACTAAGCTGCGGTGCACACATACTCTGCTATCCATCCCGGTACATCACGTACATAAGGATCACATATTCCGAATCTCTCAGGAATAGTTCGCAGATAACAACATCACAAATAATGGAGGCGAACACAGTCACCATCACATGGGTCACGCACATACCTACGCTCCCACGATCAGCGGACTTATTAATATCACAATAAGTCTTTCAATGACCTATGTTCATTAAGGTACCAGTCTATATCCCCCCCGTAGGCACACAAGGATTAGAGGGTCCTAAGCGAACGCAACCTCCCGTGATAGCAAGTATGGTAGGTATGTCATACACATCAAATCATATGCTAAGCATTCACACATCTTAGATATTACCATATTAATAAGGTATACACTACATCATTATACCATTATTCCGAACTTATATATTTTAAGTCTCCCGTTAATATAAAGTTAAATTGCCGACACGTCTCACGCCGTAGTCCCTTAACCTTAAAACCTATCTATAATAGATTATTAGGTTCCGATTATTCCCAAATATAACATCTTTATTCCTAAGGTCTTTACTTCTGCTCTAAACCTTATTTCTTCAAATTACACAATTTTACACTATTAACCCAAACGTTATCTCACTTAACGAATTTCAACAATTTAGAATAATTCCTCGAATTTCATTCTAATTAAGGTCCACTATAATAATCACGCCTACTGGTCTCCCTTAAAGGTGAGGGTATTCATAAGTTCTCCAAACATATTCTCCGAGGGTTTCCACCATTAAAATCATATTAAGGAAAATTTCACTCATTCTGGGAAGGTTGATCGGTCGACCTTGACCTTCGATCGATCGATTGTGGTCGATCGATCGACTGATGAATGTCGATCGATCGATTACACAGGTATGGCTACGGACTGCTTCGTTTTGCAGATTTGAAACCATCCCAAAACTAATTTCTAACGTATGATTCTCAGATATAACGTTATAGTAATGTCATATAACAATCCTACAATATTACTAACGTCCACAAACCACTAATTCAACATCTAAAGGCTACATATGGGTCAATCTTCATCAAAAACCTAGTTTCCAGATTTTTCTCAAGAACATTCATAAAATTCATCTTAAATCCGTTTTTAATTTCTGTTCCATCATGTATATCATCAATAAAACTTCTACCTATCATACTACATGCAATCCTTCTCAGTTTTCTCAAGTTCTATGATCTAAACTACACGGGTTTTCATATTTTATCAAGAACAAACCATAAATCCGAATTTCTAACATGGAGGAAATATTTTCTGAAATTAAATGGAATAAAGTCACTTGCCTTGGTTTGATTTCGGATTTGGTGTTGATTTGGTGAAGAATCTCTGCAGAATTCCTCTCTCTCTCTCCTTCTCCAAGCTTTCTTCTCCAAAAGGCTATGGTGGCTAGGGTTTGCTTTGGGGAAAACTTATGAAAACCTAATTTAATAAACCTCCGTAGCTTGTTGGGTTAATAAGGGTTGGTTGGGTCAATTCCTTATCAGATTACAACTCTCCATTTTCGTCACTTTTAATTACCCCAAAATACCAAATTACTAGAATACCCTTTATGGTGCCGGAATGGCCTAAAAATACCCCGGGATCCAAACTATACCCCCGGCTAGTGTTTTCTGACTATCTCGACCCTTCCGGACGCGTTGGCGCACTCAAATCGACCATACGGTTTATAGATTTTATATTCACTTTTTTCATCAATATATTATACCGTGACGCGGCGGTCCCACGCGTCTCAACAAAATTTCTAAAAATGCCGTATATAAATCTCACGACAAATTTTCAAATACCAAGTCCATATATAATCATATATGCACATAATCAAATACCAATTCGCATCACATTAGTATTTTTAACCCGGATTAATTTCCAATTAATTCACATTTAATTAATTAATCCCAAAAATAAATATAGCCAAAAGTACGGGGTATTGCACTAGTCCTCCGAATAGAGAACATACCCTCAATAGCAGGTGGATCCTGTGGGCCTGCGGCCTGCTGGAGTTGATAAACTCGCCCATACTGAAGCTGTTCCTACTGGACTGGGACTGCTGGGATGGGTGGCAAAGCTGGCATCTGTGGTGGTGCTGGGAGGGCGGCGGGAAATATAGGTCTCTGGGGCTCGTGTCGAGCACCCTGCTGCTGCTGCTGTGGGGACCTGCCCTTATCAGGACACTCCTGGCATTTGTAGACACATGGACTGATGAAATCACATTCTTCTTCTTCATGATATGAAAAAAATATATTTGTTTCCCTCATTTTAATTGCAAAACACACTTTTTGCATGTTAGATATATGTATTTCATCATTGTACTTTTCCTCCTGTATACATCATTTATCGAGGACTAGGAATATATACATGATTGAAATATGTACATGTACAAGCCCTGTTTTACGTGTACTATGTGTATTTTGCGTGTACTATCAAAAAGTACACAAAAAATACACAGAGTACACATACATTGAAATTTAATTTCTCAATTCATTATGCGTGTACTTTTATGTTTCATACGTGTACTCTATAAAATATATATTTCAAATCCATATACGATCAATCCTATGTTATTTTGGTTCGCGCCAATGGCATTTGAATGATATTCCATGAGTTTGTAAGAAGTATTATTATTTTGTTAATATTTAGGAGTGTTTTTGGTTCGCGCCAACTGCATTTGAATGATATGTTATTAGCTTGTAATCACTATTATTACGTGTACTTTTTCATTTTTTACGTGTACTTTGTTGAAAGTACACGCACATTGAAATTCAATTTGTTCAATCCAATATCCATGTACTAATGTGTATTATGAATGTAATATTTTGTATTGTTGTGTTATTGTTTAGGAATCATACGATCAAGCATGTTCAACTACAAAACTGTTGCTTGCACGTTCGAAGATCTTAATAATACAAAACCTTTCACATTGACAGTCAATAGTACTAATGATGATGAAATTCATTTTCTCCTTTGCATAAATGATAGAGCTAAAAGTTTACTTGGTTTCTACTACTACTATGAAGACATTTACTGCACTTTTGATGTGCAATAGCTTCAAGTAACCGAATCAAAAGCAAAGGATTTAGCTAAACGAATCGAGCAGTATTGCTTACGGGTTTTGATAATGTTGGAGCTTTCAGCATTCAGCTATTGTATCACTTCTTTACTGAATATGTTAGGAATAGAGAGTCTTGGTTTTTGACTTGTCGAACAACCTCTGTTAGGTGTTACCATGAAATTGACGATATATATTATCTCCTTTAGCATGTATTTTCTTGAGACTTGTATAAATTGTTTGTGAGAATATTGCATGTACTTTTGTTAAATATGCTTGTATTTTATTGTTTTAGTCTATATTTTATTCTAATTCGTATGTATTTTATTTTTTGTACATATCATTATAGGTTAGTCTTTTAAATTTTGTTTTTAGATCAATATAATGGGGATGAAGATGAAGGCAAGAAGAGGAAAGAAACAAAAAAAGAGCAGTTCTGATGATAGTTCTTCATCCAGTTCCAGTTCTAGTTCTAGTGTGGCATTGAAATCTAAACATCCTGCAAAGAAGAATGACCAATATCTGTCAAATATTGTTAGATTTCTCCATGATTTGCATCAGATTAAAGATAAAATAAATAATAGCCATATTGAACTTCTTAAGAATACTCCATTTTGGGCGCTTTTCAATGCCTACTACAGTGAGAAAGTAGTAGAAGTGGACCATAAGAAGACGAGTAAAAATATTTTATCAATTATCGAGTTGTACAATACGAAAACCAAAAGTTTTCGTATGAAGAATAGGATTCCAATAATGCCAATAGATATAAGTGAAATATTTTGCATACCCCTGGTTGAGGGTTTAAAATCAATAGAATTGAAAAAGCGACCGAATACTGCTCAAAAATCTGGATTACAAGCACGATACTTCGCAAAAAGAATAGGAAAGTTAGAAATATTAAATGGTTTGAAGAAATCAGTTGAATTGGAGACAGATAAAGGAATTGCTGATTTTGTTAAAATAGTGTGTCTCCACTTCTTGAACACGCTGTTTTTCTCCAACTCAAACTTCACCCTTGGTGAATTTTGGTTGAAATACATCGACAATATTGAGGAGATGAATAAGTATGATTGGGCATCTGCTGTGCATGAGTTTCTCATACATTCACTTGATAAATTAGCAAGTTCAAAACCTAGCACAGTTACTGGATGTGTCATTTTCTTACTGGTGAGCAAAAAAACGTCCTGATATTTCAAAATTTACATACCACTACTCACGTGTACTTTGAAAATACACGTGACATTTTCACTTGTATTTTGAAAATACACGTTTATTTTCACGTGTATTTTTAAAATACACGTGATATTTTCACTTGTATTTTGAAAATACACGTATATTTTCACATGTATTTTCAAAATACACGTGATATTCCTGATATTTTAAAATTTACATACCAATACTTACCTGTACTTTGAAAATATGACGTGTATTTTCAAAATACACGTGATATTTTCACTTGTATTTTGAAAATACACCTAATATTTTCACGTGTATTTTCAAAATACACGTGATATAACAAGTGTATTTTGAAAGTACACTTGTTATATTTACAAAACATAGTACACGTGTACTTTGTAAAATACAAGTGTACTTTATAAAGTAGAATTGTATTTTCAAAATACACGTGATATTTTCTCTTGTTCTTTCAAAATACACTTGATATTTTCACTTGTATTTTCAAAATACACGTGATACAGTATTGGGCATGTGAGAAATTTGAAATTATTTCTCCTGTTAAAGAATTTAAAGATAAGACACCAAAATTCCTGAAGTGGAAATTTCCATCTTTGAGACAATGGTTTGTGAAGAATGACATCGCAACAACAACTTTGAAGCAGGATACAAATAAACCAGCTTGTAAGGACAATTATGTAAAAAAGGAATCTCAGTTTGAAGGGCCAAGTTATTCTTTGAACATTTCTACAGAAAGTCCTATACATGCTGATTCATTATCAGAAAAAGTTGCTGAAGATATTAATGACAATGAGTTTTCACATGGTTGGAATATTTCCCTTAAAAACATTGTGACTCCAAAGAAAAAGAAGGAAAAAGATCAACCAAAGGTTAATTTGGAGGAACAAATTGCTGTTTTGAAAAGGGAATTGTTGGAAAAAAAATAACCAACTATCTAAAGCAACTGAAGACTTTAATGGCGCACTTGAGAAGGTGACCTATTTGGAGGTGGAGAGTGCCATTTTGAATGTGCAGTTGCACGTAGATCGTGATTCAATTTTTGAAGCCCATGTGGAAATGAAGAAGTTAAAGGTGGAGAATTCCAACCGTTTGAAGGAAAAAGAGTTACTAAATAAGTTGGAGGTAGAAAATGTCCAACTAAACAATTCTTTAAAAGAAAAGCTTGATCAAGTCACAATGAGTGACTCAGATAGAATTAAAGAATTGGATGAATCATTGAAAAAACAGGCAGAATCAACACAAATTTTGGAACAAAAAAATGGATATCTGTCTCTGAGTAATGAAGATCTAAAAAAAAAGTATGATGATACATTGCAAAAATGGAAAGATGTTGACATAGAAAAGAGGACATTGAGGTAAAATCTTGAGGAGTCAGAATTGAAAAGAACTCAACAGGTACTTTTGAATGCAGAGTACGGGCAGTTTTCCTAAAGTACACGTAGTTTTACTTTAGTACACGCAGTTTCCATAAAGTACACTCAGTTTTCCTAAAGTACACACAGTTTTATTTCATAGTATTTTTAATGCCGTTTTATTTGATATTAGAAATAATGCAGAGTACATGCATTATTTGATTAAA
Organism: Sambucus nigra; assembly: GCA_949130495.1. Lineage (NCBI taxonomy): Eukaryota > Viridiplantae > Streptophyta > Magnoliopsida > Dipsacales > Adoxaceae > Sambucus > Sambucus nigra. Next base: position 13,341,084 of record OX422224.1, read on the forward strand.
AATAATGCAGTTTTATTCAAGTATTGCTTATAATGTAACATTCCTTTTGTATAAAAGGAAAACAATAATAAAATCCTTAATGACGAAATTTCGGAGTTGAAGAAAATGCTTGATGAATCAGCATTGAAAAAAACTGATCAGGTATCTATAAAGTATGATAGATATATAGTACACGCTTTACTTTCTAAAGTAAACGCAAATTATATTATACGCGTGTACACGTGTATAATATAATGCGTGTAATTATATTATACACGTGTATAATATAATGCGTGTACTTTGTATTAGTTGAACATAATCACCCAGATTATCAAAGTACACGCATAATATCTTAAAATACACGTGAAATGAATCAATACAAATTACGTGTACTTTAATATTATGCGTGTACTTTTAACTCTTTAGGAAAATACACGCATCATATTTTAAAATACACGTGATATGAAAAAATAAAATATGTGTATACTTTAATATTATGCGTGTACTTTTAACTCTTTAGGCAAAGTACACGCATCATATTTTAAAATACACGTGATATGAAAAAAATAAAATATGCGTGTACGTTAATATAATACGTGTACTTTTCACTCTTTAATCTTCATATACTCTTTTATTTGTATACACTAAATATTTGTCTTCTTAACCGTTTTCTATCTTCCAAAAAATACTGTGCCTATTGAAGACTGAAGTAGAAACAATGAAAAACAATGGTTTCAAAATTCAGAGGAAGTTTGATGAAGGTACACCAAATGAGTTTACATTGGATGATGATCCATTGACAGAGCAAGAAAAAAAGACAGTAGATTTCTTGCTGAAAAGTGATCTCAAATTTGACCTAATAAGAGATCATGAATGCCCTAAATAATATAATGGGTAAGAAAAACTTCATTTCTAAAAATTACTAATTTGTATCTTTTCAAAAAATTTCATTCACAGCATACTAATTTGTATATTTGTTTTATTTTAATTTCAGGGTTGACTGTGGGGTGTTTTTCATGTATTACATTGAACAAATTAGTAGAAACAAGGAAATGCAAAAATTGTTTTAAGACCGTGACACGCTAAAACAAAGAGAATATGTACTCGGGAAAATTCTTCTATCAAAATATTTCTTCCCCCGAAAGGAGAAAAAACTTCTATAAATTGTGATTCAAATACAAACCATATTTGTAATTTGCTTTGTGTTATATTGGTTATTGTTTACAATATTTATTACACAAAATAGTTTATTTTCACTGGCGCGGACCACAATCCACGTAAGGTTTAGACAAACAATGCACCTGAGTGTTATGAAACAATGTACACGCATTTTTCACGAAAACTACAAGTGATAATTACTAAGTACACCAATTAATTCTTCAAAGTACACGCAGTTTGGTTAAAGTACACGCACTGGTTAGTATAATAATTTTTTATTATATTAATTGAAAACTACTTTAAATATTTATTCAGGACACAATAACCAAAATCAATTTATTAAGATCAACTGCTCACTTCCCAACTACTTCTGTCAAGAAATAAATAGCTTTGACTTTTCAGATAAAAGAGTAATATTTGTTCCTTTCTTACCCATTACATCTAGGGTAAAGATAACATAATGGCTATTCCAGCAGAAAACTTGCGAGATACTCTTGAGAGAGATGAAAGAAATAAAACAAAAATAAGGCAAATTGAGGAAAATATTTCCTCATATGAAACTGCCTTTGAGCAGTTTCAAACATATGTGAGGGAAGGCTATTTTGGACTTCCACCCAATCTCATAGATTTATTTGATGTGGATGAGGACCCTCCTCAAACATATAAAGACCTTATGTCTTTCTATACACAAGAAGTTCCCATGAAAATCGCCAAGCTGGAGGAGAAGAAGGCTCTCTATGAAGACCTTGTAGCTGTCATAAAAGAAGAAATTCGACACTGGTCGAATTTAATTGACTCTCTTCCTGACACCCTAGATGCCTTTGACAAACTTCCCTAATAGAAGCGTTCTTTAGTTTTTTCAGCTTTTGTTATATGAAAAAATTGTACTTTATTTTTTTATTTTTAATAAAATTTTTATTTCTTTCATGCATGTATTCTCACTTATGTCATACACCAAATATAGTAAAGTACACGTGAACCCTTATAAAAATGATCACGTGTATTGTAAAAAATGTAAACATTAATATCATTTAATGTAAAAAAATTGGTATGTCAAAATATTATTCTATCTATTATAAATTATAATACACACAAATTTTTATAAAGCACAAACAAGATATTGTCCCAAACAATTATATAAATGAGTGTTCTTTATATATTACATGTGTATTTTATAAAGTACATGCATAGTCTATAAAATACACGCCTATTGAAATACTTGTATAATAATGCCGCTGGCGCGGACCATAATACACATAGGAATTTAAGAATATGAGTGACCCAAGTGTCTTTTATAAAGTACAAGCACATTGTAATGTCCAAAACTATTTTCCAAATAGTACATGCATTTATATACGTCTACTTGATAAAATTACATGCTGAATACATAAAGTACACGTATATTGAATTAGATTTTTGTCATATCAATATGCGTGTACTTTGCTAAAACATGCGTGTACTTTAATTATCAATGCGTGTACTTCATAAAGTACACGCACATTTCATCAAGTACACGCATATTATATTTACATTATGCGTGTACTTCATGCATGTACATCATAAAGTACATGCATATTTCATCAAGTAAATCTAAATTAAATGTCATTAATAAAGTACACGCATGCTTTTATAAAGTACACGCATATTGAACTGACCAAATCCATTTTTAAATGCGTGTACTTTATGTATTCTATGTGTACTTCATAAAGTACACGCATTGATAAAATTTATTTGGACATCAAAATGCGCGTGTACTGTACATAACACGCGTATACAAATGTAAAGTACACGTGAACATCAGAAAAAATTATCACGTATATTTTATGAAAAATAAGTGTACATCTACACAAAAAACAAACTAAAAAATGAGACTTTAAAATAAATTACATTCATTTATGTGAAAAAATGGTTTATTAATTAATTTATTCAATCAAATGGTTAAAATGAATGAATCCAACAATTTAAAAATACTCAAATGGGTTCCTTACAAGTAGATCTCGAGAAAGTAACTTTCCTTACTGTGATCTCACCAAAAGACTTTATTCTCTTATTTCTTGGCCTGCCTGTCGATCTCTTAGTCATTGTTGGAAGGACAGATGGACTTTCAGGAATAGGAATATTTAAGGAAATCAAATCAGGAAGAGGAACTATAGGTATCGAGTATGATTTTCTATAGAAAGATACCTTATAGTACTCCTCAATATAATCATAAATAATGGTCCTTTTCCTCCGTACAACACAAACAACACGAGAATATGGAAAACATCTAATCTGCCAACTCTTACAAGAACAAGTCCTTTCTCCTGAGTCAACTGTTGCTCGCACTTCTGAATGAACTTCAAATACATTTTGACTTGAGCGACTAATAGTCCAATGCCGGCTTTTATTCCAATTTTCGTTCAGTAACTTTTGAAAAAAAGGACATAGCTCATTTGTCCAAGTGTCAGACTCAACAAGTTTGTTTGCATTGAAATTCATAATCTTCACTCTCAATTTATCAAGCATATTCATTACAGATAAATGCCTTTCCTCCAATATCCATGAATTGAATGACTCCGCAACACTAGATGCCATGTCACCATATCATTTATCAGGGAAATATGCACAGGACCAATTCTCGGGAGGCAAACTATCAATGAAATCGGTAATAGTAGCTCCTCCTTCCTTCTTCAATGCTTCAACATTCTTGTGAAATACATCTACTGAGACAACATATGCACAAGATACAAAATCTTTAATAATTTTCTTTCGAAATCCAGCACAATTCCCACGAATTTTCTTTTTTATATTCCCTTGTAAATGATGTATACAGTAGGAATGTGCAGACAACGGGAAGACCCTCGAAACAGCTTCAAGTAATCCATTGTTTCGATCTGATATAAATGTTATGTTTCGATATTGCTCAACTACTGCACCATACAAATTGACAAGAGACCACATCCAGTTATCTTCGGTTTCAGAATCAACAACAGCATATGCAACAGGAAAAAGGCCTGAAATATAAAAATATATCAAAATTAAAATAAATAACATATCCATGTATAACACTTTGTAAATTGATGCTGCTGGCGCAGACCCTAAAACACATGGGAAATATATTATGTGTTTAATTTAAATTATTTGTAAATAACAAGACAAAACATAAAAATGTACCGTACACATGATAAAGATAAAAAGACATGCACGTTTACTTTCCAATCTTTTGCTTGGCTTTATTATTAACAACACTAACATCAACATACACGCATAAAAATGTAAAGTGCAGGTGAACTAAATAAAAAAATTCAAAGGTACTTTACATTTTTAACGTGTACTTGGCTTTATTATTTTTAAATAACAACACCTATCATCAAAGTACACGCATAAAAATGAAAAGTACACGTGAAATTAAGAAAAATATTCACGTGTACTTAACATGTACTATGCGTGTACTTTAGTTTGTATTCAACATAACAACATCATCATCAAAGTACACGCATACAAATGAAAAGTACACGTGAAATTAACAAAAATATTCACGTGTACTTGATATGTACTATGCGTGTACTTTACTTAGTATTACACATAACATCATCATCATCAAAGTACACACATAAAAATGAAAAGTACACGTGAAATTAAGAAAAATATTAACGTGTACTTGACATGTACTATGCGTGTACTTTACTTAGTATTACACATAATAAGACATATCATGAATATACACGCAGAAAAATGAAAAGTACACGTGAACTAAAATAAAGACATTCAAATGTATTTTATATTTTTATTCTTGTATTTTGATGATATGGAATGGAACAAACAAAATGTCAATGCAATACACAAAATAAAATATTTAGAATTAATTTACCATTATTCCCATTCCTTGCAGTAGTTGATAATATTGTTCCACGGTAACGGCTCTTCAAAAATGCACCATCAAGAAATAAAAGAGGTCTGCAGTATTAAAATCCATATATACATCCTCTAAACATTACAAATATTATCTTGAATTTTTTACTCTCATGTTCCACGTCAAGGATGCAATGCGACCCAGGATTATACTGCAATAGAAGGTCACGATAATTATTCATTAATTCATAAGAAACCTTTTCATCACCATGTATATCAACAACAACCATCTCTTTCGCACGCCATGCATGTTGATAAGCTATATCAAGATCATAATTCTTCTTCATATCTCTAACTACAACAATTGGTCTCAATAGCACGTTATCTCTAAGATCATCAGCTACTAATGTTGAAACCAACTTGTTGGCTATCATTTTGGCTGACGGACTACGAAAGACACCTCTACATGTATGCTCATTATTCATTGCACGTATGTAAAAGTATCGATTTATTATAGATAATGAAGCATGAATTCTCCACATGCAATTCTCAGTAGTCTTTTTAAAGCATTCAACCGTCACCCGAGTTTTATCATTATTCAAATACACATATTTGAACCCAACTTCAACGGCATACTTTCACAATTTATCCCGAAATTCCACTACACCTCCTTCAAAACAATGCTGCTCATGACTTGTATAAGTCTTCCAATCATTCGTAAGTTAGACTTTCGACTTACTTGGCTCCACACCTCCAAGATAAAAGTCATTTTCAATGCAACTATTAAAATCATTTACAGTGCCTGATGATAAAGACTCTAACCTCTGTGTATTTGTATCACCATTGTCAATCCTCTCCGAACTTGTATTACTGCAGTCGACCCCTTCAAAAATTCGATTAGTGCATTCAACCCGTTCACGACATGTATTACTTGGCAATGGTAATGAATCAATAACATATATCCAAATGAAATTAGCTTTCACGATTAATTGGGACCGCAACATACAACAAACATCGTTGTCACAAACCAACATGAACCGACATTCATCACCAAATGAATACCTCGATGAAAAACTCCCACTTCTCAAATTAGTAAACCTAATACACAACTCATTGAATATGAAATGTAATGAGCTATCTTCAAGTATTTCAATACAAGCCATATTATCCAAATAACAACACCTTAATATTACACTACTTACCATAATGTTCTGCAGTAAAATAGAGACAAAAAACATTTACTTCAAGGTCAACAATTCTAAAAATGTGTGCAATAATTTAATGCATAAAATATCAAAATATTTATTTATAATTAATATAAAATTACAGGCACTATACATGAAGCAATAAAGCAGACACATATTTTCAAAAAAATAATCACGTCTACTTTATAAACATTGCGTGTACTTTGAAAACTGATATCGAACTAGTTATTTCCACTGGGGCGGACCTATATCAATAAGTGATTCAATACCAAATCAAAATCAAGGACTCATAAAATTATAATGAAATATCAATAATATTCATTCAGCACATTCAACTAACAATTACAAATATTGATAAATATAACTTATATATGAAGAATCCAAACATAAATGCATAAAAAACACAAAATCAAAACTTATACATATATAACATATAAAAAGCTATTCAATCACATGAATGAATATTACAATGAGTCTCTTGAATCAAAACAAAGGACATACACTTATTATAATCGATTGAAAATAGAAAAACCAACTGCTGATAAAGATATACTTACAAATGATAGAGCCAAGTGATACAGGTAGAATCGATGAAGAACACTGTAATCATTATAGGACAGACAAAAAAAGCATAAGATTGATGTTATTTTCGATTCGGAGAATAGTCGTTAGTTGCAGAGAAAACTCCAATAGCCGATTAGGTTTATGATTTTTTTAAATTAGCAGTATTTATATGTTGGACCTAATCATTTAAAATTTGGTTCACCATTTTTTTTGTCCAAAATTGTTAGTCCAAGGACTAGACCGTAAAAACCTATATATTGTTTATACGCGGGGGAGTAGTTCGGGCACCATAGGGCAAGGGGGGTGAACTCCGTGAAATTAATTTTTTTCTTAGACCTTTGGACTGCGGGGTGTTCCTTTTCTATTGATTGCCTAGCAAGTTCGAAGCTCGAGGGATCCCTTTCAGTTGACTTCTTATGATTTTTCTCATTAACATTTGGTTTTCGACCTCTCGCATGACCTTTGCAGTGCTTAAGCACAGATGGCTCAAATAGCCTAGGGGTGGTGGGACAACCGATGTCCTTGAGTTTTCACAACATGTCCCTTTGCTCATCTATAGTTGATCATTCCCACCTTTGTTTAAAAAGTATCATTTCTGACTCGTAGTCAACCATATGGTACTTCGCTAATTCGAGCACCATTGTTAATTTGTGCCAATGCGCATCGACACCCCCATAGTATTTCCCTACCCTCCATCCGGTAGATGACCAATTCATGACCACACCATAGATCATAGATGTTGCATGCCACGTGTAGGCATGATTTAACATCTATGGCAATGGTATCACAAGTTTTCAGCTCCTCAATAATTAGGTCAATGGCATAATGAGAAAATCGATCTCTGAGCTCATGCAAGATAGGAATATTATGGGAGTGCTTTAATTTTTGTAAAGAATCCTCAAACTCCCTCTTAATCTTAATCACTTGCAACTCAATGTATTTGTGTATACCGAGAAAAACCTTGTCAAAAGGAAGTTGAGAACTCTCCAAGTGCCTCTTCAACTTAGCATGTGCTCCTTCACAACAGTTAATAGTTCGGTTGCCCCGGTGCCTAATCATATTTTTCCACACATGAATGAATCTCTCCCTTAGATTGTAACATATGCAATCTATGTAGTAAAGCGTTTTCGGGTACGCAACTCAATCATAGTGAAAAAGCACCCACTCTTCGTTAAAATCATTCTCGATGGGGGATTCAGCCAAATGCATCCGATCCCCCTTGAACTTCTTCAATGTATCCGCATCGTGGATCTCTTTCCTAGCATAGATCTCTACATTGTGATGAACGTGGACGGTGCAAACCATATATCTCTCCTCGGGGAACACAACCCGCAATACGTTTATGCATGCTTACTCCCGATCTGTGATGAAAATCATGGGATATGCAAATGGATCGAATAGGGATTTCAAATGTACCGATGCCCAACGATATTTCTCTGCCTTCTCCGTTGCTAAAAAGCGAAGGCAATATTAAAAGTACTTTCGTACGACGTTATACCAACCATCTCGAATAAAGGCATCTTATATCGATTGGTCTTGTATGCGCAGTCAATAATGACAACATATGGAAAATGCTTGGCTAGTTGGATTGAGCCCAAAGAATGCCTTCCACATCCATAGTAGACTTATTCGTTTATACCAATAGACTTAATGTTTATCCCCAAGTAACTTCATCAACTGTTGCATCGTCATTCTACCCTCTCGTTCGGAAATACTCAACTTCCCCTTGGCATTGTAACTTATTTTCATGGTCGAAACACTATTAACATTACGACTTTTAATCATCGTTAGAATGGTGGCCGACTTTACCCCACTTAAGGACATCTCTTTTGGGTGGTCGTGTCCCTCTTCCGACTTTTTTCCCCTTGACTACTCCTTACGTTCCCATCATTCTTCCCGTGATGATCACGATACTCACCACCTCTCTCGCAACCCATGTGTAGACGTCCCTTACGCATTGAAGAAGGTGCATCGTACTCGGGGATGAATATTACTGTTTTAACAGATTGGGCTTGCTCTTGAGTCCAAGCAACCAACTCTCGCCGAGTGGAAAATACCTGAGAATTAAGAATATAATGAACCAGTACAATATAATTAAAATATATAAATATATTACATCAATAATAGACATTATAATACCTTCTCCATAAAGAACTTCGCATTAGCATCTACTAACACCGCACCACCTTCCCCGTTATGGGGTGTATCATTGTTCGCTAAAGCCTAATCAAATAACAAGGAATTAAAATCCATGAAGGCATCCTGCATAGGTAAAATTATTATTAGGTGGGAATAAATGGAATTTTAATCGCAACGTAATTACATTTGATAACAAGATTGCAACATTTTATATGTTTTAATTCTATTCGGCATGAATATAACGGGCTGGTTTTATTATTTCGGGGGGAAGATAATGAATTGTTTTAGATTGTTCGGGGTGAACATAACGAATTAACTCATCTGGTTCAGGGTGAACCTGACGAATTATGGAAGATGGTTTGGGGTATATATATCTAATATGTATATCTAGTTCAACATGATTATAACGAATGGTTATACTTCAAATAAAAAAATATAGAGTTGGTTCGGGAGGTTTACCCTGAATTTCTGCCTTGAAATCAGGGGCTCGATTCTAAACCAACTGTACGTTTTGTACATTTTTTTAGATTTTCAATCCTTATGAAAAATAAATATATATGTAATGAGATCCAAAGTTTACCTCAAAAATGGGAATTGTAGAGTTGTCATTTGCTTTTGAGGTATTGTCATTGTCTAATGGTGGAATATCCATTAGTATTTGAATAGTTAAAGAACAAACCCTAGATATTTAATAATGTTATTAAAGATGGTTGGTGGGGAACAAAACTTTAATAATGATGTATGGGTACCAAAGAAACAAAACTTTAATAATGTTGTTGAAGATTTGTTGAAGATGGTTGGTTGGATTGATGGAGACAAATTTGTTGGTTCAAGTGAAGATGAGAAATGGAGAGTTTGGAGTGTAGTAGATAGAGAGAGAAATGGAGAGTTTGGAGTGTAGTGGTATTTTATGTTGTAGTTAGGTTAAAAATATATATATTGGCTGGTGGGCCTAAGCAAAAATCTGATTTATTTTCCTTGTGGTATTTTGAAGTAATTTTTGTGGTGCCCTTAGCAACACCCTTTAGATTAGTTTAAAGATTGAATAGTGAATTGGATATGCAATTCAAACAAATCCTACTTGATGACGAATTTTATTGTTCTACTGAGGAGATAAGACTTTCAACGCAAATGTCAAAAAATAGTTTGTTGTCTATAAATAAGAAATTCAAAGACTATTGTATAAGGCTAGAATAAAAATATCGACGGATAAACCCAAAAGGGCAAAGGAGTAACATCTGTGTTGATGTTGGTAGAAATTTTATCTCGACTATTAATCACCAATTTCGTATTCAAAGATAATTAGTTGAATAACGTAGATGAAAATTGTGGTAGCAATTATTGTGCAACACAAATAAATAAGAAGAAAGCATTCACCAAGTAAGAATAAGGAATGTAAAATGACAATCACACAACAAAGGATGTACGTGGTTTAGCCAAGATGTGCCTACGTCCACGGTGGTGCAGTAGATATTATTTCTATATACTCTGGAGAGTAGTTACAGAGAATACAACTTGTCCTTTTGCCCCGGACCTAGGGTTTAATATATACATGTACATGTAGGTAAGTGGAGGTGATGGGTTCCTCCACGTTTTCCATCTCCCCTATAACTTTCCTTCATGAGGACGTGGGGGGAGACCGGATCAATATAAGAGATGAGGGGCCTGGACTTTGGGCCGCCAGGACTGGGCTACTCGTCCAGGCCCATAGTTCTAATTTCGGGTACCCACAATTTCCCCTAAATTTGTTGGGCCATGTTTATGGGCTCAACAGATTTAAATGATTAGCCATAATGGATGTTTTGCGATTCCTCGAAAGCTGTGGAGTTAATTTTGGCGGCACCCGCTTCGCTTACTGTGCACTATGATTAGAATTTGAAGGCTTGTTGGAATAGCCACTTTTCTCCCGTCGCTTCAGTCTTTCAAGTATTCTTCTATCTTCTGAGAGCTCTAGCGCCTCGTACCTTCTTCTCTCAATTTCCATTCCCATTGCTTCTTAGTTGTTTGAGCTCGTGCTTCTTCATCACTTGAACCGATCTTCTATTTTGTAAGTTTCCCGTGCCCTTTTTTTGTACTTTCTCTTTGGTTTGTAGCTTTTCTTGGGTCTTCCAATGGCAAAGATTGGAAATAGGTCAATCTCTGAATTTAGGAAGTTTTACAACATCCCTGAGTGGGTAGATATTGAGTGTTGTGCCTCCCATCCTAGGAACGTTAGGGATATAGATGATGCTCACTGGATCCATGTCTTGTTGCTTTCCCAGGGGGACTCACTTTTCCTCCTAATGATCTATTTTTGCATTTTTTTGGCTATTTTAATATTGTTCCCGCACAATGCTCGCCCAATGTGTGGAAAATAGTGAATGGCGTACATAGGATAAATCAATTGTATGGTACTAGGTTAGGGCTTGCCGAGGTCTGTTTTTGTTACTCCTTTTTTCGAACTAGCTCAGGTGTCCTTTACCTCAAAGATAGGAGCCCTGACAGGGTATTGGTAGTAAATCTACCTGATTCCCATAAGGACTACTGGCAAGAAGGTTTCCTTGTTAGGAATTGGCAGTTCCCTCCCCAATTTAAAGGGTCGAGGTCTGAGAGGTTCTCTGTTCCTTTTTATGGGGAGGAATACATAGGTAGACATTATACTGTTGTTTCAATTTTTTTTGATTTGTGACCTTTCTAACTCCTCTTTTGCTTTTTCTTCCACAGCGAGGTCAAAGAATTTGGAGCCTGCTCTCAGCGAGGTTCGTATCTCAGAATTGGTTGAGGCTTGGAATATCAGGGAGACTCTGGGTGACGACGATCATCCCAGGTCTGCTGCCTTTCTGCTTGAGTACAAGAACGTTGGCTCCAGCTTCATAACAAGGCCTGTGGATAGTATACCAGAGTTTGACTCCTTCAAAGAGACTGTTGCAGAGCCTATCCAGTTGGACGAGGAGGAGAGCAGCTCTAAAAGTGACCTTGCAGGAGCCGTGAGTAATTTGGGTGGAGGGAGCTTTGATAGTAGCAGTTCCTCTGACCGTGAGGAGGTTTCTGAAGCTCGGGGATCATCGAGCACTTCTAGCAGTTCAAGTGAAGAGATGGTTCCTTCGAGGAAGAACTTGGTTAGGGATGATGATGATGAGGACCACGTGCTTCTTGCACAGAGGTCAAAGAAACAAAAATCTACTTCTGGGGCCATGGCTACTGGTTCCCGGTCCTCCGCTCAGGAGAAGGAGAGGAGAAGGAAGGAAGAGGAGCAGGTGAGAGAGAAAGAGAGGAAAAAGGAAGAAGAGAGGAAGAAATTAGAGGAGAAAAGGAGGGTCGAGGAGAGGAAAAAGAGAGAGAGCGAGAAGGATGAGGAGAAGAGGAGGGCTGAGGCGAGGACGAAGGTCGGGCAGGCCTTAGTCCCACTGTCCGCTCTGCCCGAGGGGGCCTCTGTGGAAATTTCTCCTCAGCTGGCCCTGACCCTGCTCGAGAGAGCTGTGCTCCCGGCTGATCGCCAAAGGGAAGTGGGGTCACAACATTTGGCCCTCCAGGCTAGTCAGAGGCTTGCTATGGTAAGGTTTCTTTTTCTTTTTCTCTTATGTTTTTCTGACTTCCCTCATTTTCTTCTTCTAATGCCTTCTCTTTTTCGCAGTTCGTTACTGACTTCGTCGTGCTGTATCGTTCACGCGATGAGCTGGTGAAGAAGAACAGTGAGCTAGAGCAAGATAATTCTGCCCTGAAGGTGAAGGGTAAGGAGCTCGAGGCCAATTTTAAGGCTGTTGATGCTGCTCGGATTTCATCCGACTTGGCTCTTTCCACCGCGAGCAAGGAGAAGGATGCGGCAGTCAAGGATCTGGAGGAGCTGAGGCAGGCCTCCGAAGAGCTGAAGAAAAAGGAGTCCGAGGCTGTCACTGCCAAGGAAGACTCTTATAATTTCGACTGGGCTGCAACATACGAAGATGTTGAAGTTCAGATAGGCTATATTAGCCGTCTGAACTTCAAGAAAGGATGGAACAAGGCTCTCATAGCCGCTGGGGTGGATGTTGCATCCCCACACTTTAACGAGAACGACCCAGGGCCGAGGCCAGTCGTGGATGAGGACCCTGCCCAAGCGGTTGAAATCTCTGATCCTGCTCCTCAGGTGACCTCTGCTGATGTTTCTCTTATTGAGGTGACAGAGACCACCCCTGCCGAGGGCGGTGCTCCTGTTGATGCTGAGAAAGGGCCATCCACCTCTGGGCCACCTGAGGTTGCTAATTGATAGGATTGCTTTGTATTTTTTGCTTTTTCCAGTCTGTAAACTTTCTTTCTTCAGTTCGATGTAAATTCAATCTTTATTAATGAAAAAGGCTTTATTTCTCCTTGTACTGATTTGTCTCTTTCTCTCCTTTATCTTGCTTTCATTTTGTAGTTAGTTGATGTAGATGATTACATTCCTACTACTTCCCAATTGGGTAAGACCCTTGGTCCCAACGCGAGTCCTGAAGTTCGCCAGGCCTTCGTTAAGCTTTGCAAGTCCCTTAGGTCCAGAAATCAGAAGTATAAGGAGCAATCCGAGCTAGTGGCTAAGGTGAAGGACAGGCTCCAGGAGATGGAGGATATTAGTGCTTCAGTGCAAGAGGAGGTCAATGTGCTGAGAAGAAGATTACTAGAGGCTACCGAGATCAACCAAGTTGGGGAGGCTCTTCAGCAGGAGAATGAAGACCTGAGGAGAGAAGTCTTACAACTTAGGAAGCATACGCCGAGCACTGTTCCAGCAGTTCTGCAAGGCTCCTCGTCGTCGCGAGCTAGATCTGGTCATAATATTACTCCTCCTATGCCGCGAGGTCCCACTCGCCCTCCCCTTCCGCGAGCTAGTAGGAGCACCAGGGGCAGAAACAGGGAAGCGGAAGATCTTCATGATAAGGAAATGGAGGAACTCCGCGGTGATGTTCAGCGAGCATATGTAATTGTTGCTGAGCTTCACAGGGACGTCACCCGGTTGCAGCACTTATTCACGAAAGGTCCTCGGCAAGCGTGGGCTGACGGTTATGATCAAGGCTGGTCGGATGCTCCAACAAGGCTATCTGAGTTCGAGGAGCTTTCTTTCATCAGGGGATGGCTAAGTGCCTTAAAGGAGCTGCAGGTCCCGAGGAACTCGGTGCTATGGTATCGTCATGAGATGTCTTCCTCCACTCATCGATGGATCCCCATCGATGCTATTCCTCGGCAATTATTGGAGTCAGATGTGAGTGAGGTTTTGGAAGATTTTTCTCCTGCTCCTGATGACGGACAAAGAGCTCGAGTGGCTGATTATCTTGCTCGGAGGCTTCCACCCCTTAAGATTTTTCCAGTTGCTATTTTTTTATTTTTGATAATGTAAATGCTTTGGGCGAGATCGCCGACTAAACATGTATTATCATTGTTGTAAGTAAGATGGATTAATGAAAAGTTTGTGTTTTGGGCAATTTTGCTGACTAAACGTGTATATCCTACTTTTCATATCCTTGCTGCTTTATGATCTTTTCTATTTTGTCATGCAAGTGTCCCTCCAGTCCAGTATAATACCAAAGTACCATTGTGCCCCACTTTACCTTTTAGGTTGTGTCATCAAACTCCCTTAGGCCTAAGTAGGTCAATTGGCGAGGACACGCCTGGTGTTGGATGTCTTCATCCGATCAGGATTTTGTTCAACCGAAGTAGGTTTGATGACCAGTATAAGATATTGCCTAAGAATCCTCTGTAGGGCTTTATATATTGCCAGGGGCAATGCTAAGAGGTCTCTCGTGTTTTATGACGATGACCTGAGGAGGGGTATTCCCCTGCTATAGTGACCATCGTGCCTGTTATTTGGAAAAGATGTGTGATAAATGCAGCTCTTATTGATCAGAGTGTAATCAATTAAGTAACTTTCATTAGTAATAAGGGAAATGAACTTCTATTTTCGTAACAAAAGAATACAAGAAAAAGATCTAAAAATAGAATTTCTTGAGAATCTAAATATAGAATTTCTTGAGATTAGTTGCGTTCCATGCTCGCGGTATTTCTCTGCCCTCCATCGTTTCCAAGTGATAGGCACCTTGCAGGTCATCTCTAGTTATTTTAAAGGGTCCTTACCAGTTTGGGCCTAGCTTTCCGTCTGACGACTTCACTGTCCTGCTCAGGACTTTCCTTAGAACATAGTCCCCAACTTGGAACGTCCTCGGGTTAACCCTTTTGTTGTAATGCTTCACGAGCTGTTGCTGATAGTTCGCTGGCTTCACTAGGGCTAGCTCTCTGCGCTCGTCGGCTAGGTCGAGTTCGGCGAGCAATGCTTCATCATTCAGGCCTTGGTCGACAAGGTTGGATCTCATTGTTGGCAAACCTTCTTCTAGTGGGATGACTGCTTCCATGCCATATGTCAGCAAAAATGGGGTTTCTCCTGTTGCTCGCCGAGGAGTGGTTCGGTACGCCCATAGAACATGGGGTAGCTCTGTTACCCATGCGCCTTTGGCTCGCTCTAATCGCTTTTTTAATCCATCGATCACAGTTTTGTTGGAAGCTTCAGCTTGGCCATTGTTCTGAGGGTAGGCCACCGAACTGAAGTGGTGTCTGATCCCGTGTTCGTTACAGAAGTTCTAAAACGGGCCACTTTCGAACTGCGTTCCATTGTCCGTGATGATGGTTCTGGGGATTCCAAACCGAGTGATTATATTCCTCCATATGAACCTTATCATATCAGCATCTCAGATGTTCGCCAGGGGTTCAGCCTCGATCCATTTGGTGAAGTAGTCAGTCGCAACTAACAGGTATTTGCGATTGCCGACGGTGGTAGGCAGCGGCCCCACGATGTCCATTCCCCATTGGGCGAAGGGCCATGGGCTGGACAGGGACTTCAAGTCGCTGGTGGGTTGGTGGGCCATAGGAGCGTGGAATTGGCATTTCAGGCATTTGCGGACATATACTGCGGAGTCCTTTTGCATATATGGCCACCAATAGCCTTCCTTCATTGCTCGAAAGGCTAAAGACCTTCCTCCGATATGACTTCCACAGATTCCTTCGTGAAGGTCGTGTAGCACTTGCTCGACATCACCTGGGTGGACGCATCTAAGGTAGGGACCGGAGAAGGATTTCTTATACAAGTCGCCTCCTGTGGATAAGTGAAAGCGAGCAGATTTGACTCTTATCTGGTGGGCAGTTTTCTTATCATCTGGGAGCGTGCCATCCTTTAAATAGTCCTTTAAGGGGTCTATCCAGCTGGGGGCTGATCCTGCCTGGAATATTTGTTCCACGTTTGGTAACTTGCTGTTGTGGTTAACGCTCGAATAAATGAGGAAATCGATGGGGATGACCCTTTTAAGGTCAGAGTCAACTGCCGAACTCAAGGCTACTAAGGCATCAGCATGACTGTTTTTCCCCCTGGGAAACTGCTGGATGTTGATCTCTTCAAAGCTTGACATTAATTCTCTCACTAATGCGAGGTAGGCTACCATTCTTTCATCCTTTGCATTGTAATCTCCACTTATCTGATTGGAGACTAGTTGAGAGTCGCCTAACACCTGTAAACGTTTTACTCCTAGAGTTTGTGCCTTTTGGAGACCGGCTATTAGGGCTTTGTACTCTGCTTCATTGTTGGAGGATGCAAATCCAAGTCTGATTCCTTGTTCGAGGATTGTGTTTTCTGGAGTGATGAGGACAATGCCTACCCCTACCCCCTTTGAGTTGGAGGCTCCATCAACGAAGAGTCTCCAGGTTCTCTCTGTTGCTTGGTTCTTCTCTTGCCTTGTTGGTTGAGGTTGGTCAGAGAGTTCTTCGCCCGTGAATTCGACTATGAAATCAGCAAGGATCTGACCCTTGATAGCTGTCCTTGGTTAAAATTGGATGTCAAACCGGCCGAGCTCGATTGACCACTTAGACAGTCTGCCCGACAAGTCCTCTTTCCTTAGGACCTCCTTAAGGGGATGCGATGTAAGGACGATGATAGTATGAGCTTCGAAATAATACTTCAGCTTCCTCGAGGCTATTACAAGTGCAAAGGCGAGCTTCTCCAATGGCAGGTACCTTTGCTCGGCGTTTAATAAGGTTTTGCTTGCGTAGTAGACGGGGTGTTGGATTCCTGCAACCTCGCATATCAACGCAGAGCTGACAATGTGATTGGATACGGAGAGGTACAGGTACAAAGAATCCATTTGCTGTGGTATGACAAGCAGCGGTGGGGAGCTTAAGTAGGACTTGAGCTCGTCCAAAGCTCGCGAGCAGTTTGGGCTCCACTCTATCGGTTTACTCCCCTTTAGAAGCTAGAAAAAAGGCTTGCACTTCTCGGAGGATTTGGAGATGAAGCGATTTAAGGCGACGAGCATTCCAGTGAGCTTCTGCACGTCCTGGATTATTCGAGGGGGTTGTACCCTGTTGATTGCATCGATCTGGTCTGGATTAGCTTCTATGCCTCTCTTACTAACCAAGTACCCAAGAAATTTTCCTGACTGGACACCGAAGGACCACTTGCTCGCATTAAGTTTCATCCGGTACTTTCTGAGGATTTCGAAGGTCTTTGACAGGTCCAAGAGGTGATTTTCCTTCTTCTTGCTCTTAACAAGCATGTCATCGATGTAGACCTCCATTGTGTCTCCCATTTGATCCTTGAACATTTTAGTGACCAGCCGCTAATAGGTTTCCCCTGCATTCTTGAGCCCAAAGGGCATGACCTTGTAGCAATATAACCCAACTGTCGTGATGAACGCCGTTTTGTCCTGGTCTGGGGCATACAAAGGGATCTGGTGATATCCTGAGTATGCATCCAAGAAACTCATTTGCTCGTGAGCTGTAGTGGCGTCTACTAGTTGGTCTATCTTTGGGAGGGGGAAACTATCCTTAGGGTATGCTTTGTTGAGGTCAGTGAAGTCGATGCAAACTCTCCACTTCCCATTATTCTTCGGAACTACTACTGGGTTGGACAACCACTTGGGGAATTGCACTTCTCGTATGGATCCTGCATCCAGCAGTTTTTCAACTTCCTTTTCTACCATTTTAGCCTTCTCCGGTGCAGTTCTCCGTTCCTTCTGCATGATTGGCTTGAATGTGGGGTCGATGTGCAGCTGATGATAGACCATACTAGGATCGATTCCAGGCAGCTCGTATGGTTCCCATGCGAAAACATCTACGTTGTGTCTCAGCAAGGTTGTCAACTCCTTCTGTTCTTGGTCGGTGAGAGAAGCTCCAATCAAGAAGACTCTGCTACTGTCACCAACTTCAGCCATAACTTCTACCAGGTGCTCGACGACACGCTCGGAGGGGAGGAGCATGGTCTCCTCTACTCCAGGTCTTCCGTACTTTAATTGCTACTTGGAAGGTATCACACCTTCTTCAACTTTCTCGCTGGGTTGACCGGCCTTCTTCTCTGGCTTTGGTCGGATGGATGCTATGAAGCACTTCCTCGCCATCGCTTGGTCGCCGTGGATCTCCATTACTCCTCGCTCGGTTACATATTTGAGCTTCTGATGGTCGGTCGAGGAGACTGCCTTCATCGCATGAAGCCATCCCCTGCCGAGGATGGCCTGGTATGGTGAGTCGATATCAACTACCAAAAACTCGATCATCTTGGAGACGTTTTCAGCACGCACTGGCAGTACTATCTTGCCTAGGGGCATGGTCATTTTTCCAGCGAAGCCGACCAAAGGAACAGTAGCTTCCTTTAGGTCGGCGGTGCTCAACTTCAATTTCTTGAATAGGTTGAGGTACATTACTTCGGATGAGCTTCCTTGATCGACGAGCAGCTTGTCGATGTCAAAGTTGGCTATCCTGAGTGTAATGACCAGGGCATCATGATATGGGGTCCTTACTCCCACCAAATCTTCATCCGTGAAAATAATATGCTTGTTATGTTGACTTCCTCTGCTCGTCGACGCTTTCCTGACTGTGACTTAGCTGGATCGATTTGAAAAGCCTGCATTACTGCTGTAAGTCTTTTCATTTCCATTCAAGCTGAGTTCCCTTGTATCTGCTTGACATCAGATACTCCGTGGATTACTGCGAACTCATGTCCAGCATCATCCTCCAGCACATTATCGGGTCTCGCCTCTCTGTTGGCAGCCACTTTCTCTGCCCTCTTTTCCACAAAGTCATTCAAATGCCTGGACTGGGCCAACTCCTCGAGGTGAGACTTAAGAGCTTTGCAGTGCTTGGTCTTATGTCCTCCCTCTTTGTGAAAAGCGCATCTTAACGCATTGTTCCTCTTCGAGGGATCTCCTCCCATTTTCCTGGGCCACTTGATGAATGGCTCATCTTTGATCTGCGCGAGAATTTTGTAAATTGGTTCTTTGAAGACGGTGTTGACCGCCTGGAATACTTTGGACGCGTCATGGTTTCCTCCGTTCTTGGAGCCATTTTTGCCTCCGTTCTTTCTTCCTTTCTTCTGTTTCTCAGTTTTCTCACTTCCCTTAGTAGTGAGCTTAGCTCGACCGTTTTCTCCTGTATTAGGGTGAGTGACATCTTCCACCTTTGCGTATTTCTCGATTCAGGCCATTAGGTCGTCAATAGTCATAGCTTCCTTCTTCGTCAGGGACTGGTATAGGAGGGAAGAACTAGGGAGCCCAATTTTGAAGGAGGCCACTGCCACTTCCTCTGCGTAGTCCTCGATCTCATTGAATAACTCCCAGTACCTCTTCGCGTAGTCTCAGAGGGTATCTTGAGGCGTTTTCTTCATTGTTAGCAAAGCATCCATCCTTTTGGGATGGGAGCTACTGATAATAAATCGGGTCGTAAAAAGTTCGGCTAGGGATTTAAAATTCCTGATCGACCGATGGGGGAGCCTTTCAAACCACTTCTGCGCTACATCATGTAGGCTCGAGGGAAAAATACGGCACATCAGGGCATCTCGGTGATTCCAGAGGGTCATGGCCTGTCGGTATTGCCTGACGTGATCGATGGGATCAGTCTTTCCGTCGTAAATCTTGAACATTGGAAGGGTAAATTTCTTGGGGGCTTCTTCCTCTTCGATTTCCCTCATGAAGGGTGACTTCATCTGGGTTTTGAGAGCTCGCCTTGCGAGTTCTCTGGTTGATCTTGTTCCATGATGAGCAGGATGTTGGTCCATCTCTCTGCGGACTAGATTTTGTATGTTCTCATCGCTGCGAGTAGGGCTCTGGTTGTGGCGAGTTCTTCGCAGCTGTTCGCAGAGGTCATCGTCTGACTCACCTCCTTCGACCTTTTAAGATTCTCGCCTAGGGCTCCTTCCTCGGCTGCGAGACTTGCTCGCCTGAGGGCTAGGAGTGCGGTATGGGCGTCTCCTATTATAGGGACGAAGCTCCCTCTCCAGTCTTTCCAGCCTTCTTCTCAAGCAAGCATTCTCAGCCTCGTATCTGCGGGAAGACTCTCTCTGCTCGTGGAGCCTTGCCTCGTACTCATCAATCAATCTGGATATCTGCGTGGACCTCGCTGGTCCCTGACTTTCTTCTAAGGCTGGCCTTTCTAGGCGAGCTCTCTGATCTGAACATCGAACTTCAGACCTAATCCTGCGAGGAGCAGGTGGCTCTTGAATATCTCCTGCCTGAGGGGCATTGCTGCTGTGACCGGACATCTTAAACTCCTTTCTTGGTGTAGGCTCTTCTCAGGGAAAGATGAACGTTTCCCATAGACGGTGCCAATTGTGTTAGTAATTATTGTGCAACACAAATAAATAAGAAGAAAGCATTCACCAAGTAAGAATAAGGAATGTAAAATGACAATCACACAACAAAGGATGTACGTGGTTCAGCCAAGATGTGCCTACGTCCACGGTGGTGCAGTCGATATTATTTTTATATACTCCGGAGAGTAGTTACAGAGAATACAACTTATCCTTTTGCCCCGGACCTAGGGTTTAATATATACATGTACATGTAGGTAAGTGGAGGTGATGGGTTCATCCGCGTTTTCCATCTCCCCTATAACTTTCCTTCATGAGGACGTGGGGGGAGACCGGATCAATATAAGAGATGAGGGGCCTGGACTTTGGGCCGCCAGGACTGGGCTACTCGTCCAGGCCCATAGTTCTAATTTCGGGTACCCACAAAAATAATAAGGAAAAATAAAGATTTATAAGGTGGTTCAACTTAAGGAAAGCCTACGTCTACTGTTACGGTAAGGTAGTTACATATAATTTTGGCTAGTCTTGAGTATGTTTGCTAGACTTGTCCCTTGAGCTCAGGGAAATAAGATATTTACAATGGTTCAGAAATCAAGGGGTAGATTGCCTTATATATCCAGGCATTTACATTCATACATAATGAATGAGACTATTGATCTTCTAAGGCACGTGCGGAGTGTCTCTTGATAATTTCCATGTGAATGATTTTTCTTCTTCCTGATGGTTCGTCTTCTTAAGTTGGTCGGCCGGTACACCGACCAAGTTGTTCTGAAGCCGACCAAGTATAAATAAAGCACTGAGGTGTATACTAATGAGGACATGTGTGCAAAACTCATAGATCCATGTGGCATGAATAATTTGGCCCATAACAATAGCCCCTAATGCTCCATGCTTGATGTTTTGTTGAAAGGATGTAGTATTAATTCTAAAAGGTTGCTCGACTCTCAAGCATGATGGTGGTATATAACCGAACTCCTAGACTTGTAAATATATTATCAGTTTATCAGGCGGTGGTATTTTTGTGAATAATTTGGAAAATTGTGAATCGCCAAAGAGCATGTTGGTCTTTTCCCATCTCTAGGAACCGTTCGACCATAAAGGCTTTGATAATTGGTTTATTTAATCATTACATTTTAACTTTCGAGGTGAAACTATAAAAGGACGGAGGTTTCCCCCCATTTCTCTCTATCACCAAACTTTGAACTTAAGATTTCTTTTCCTTCTCTAGCTATTTTTCTCTGCTTCTGTTGTTTGCTCTTTGTCGTTTCTTCTCAAACTCTATAAGCTTTGTTTCCTTCTTCTTACACTTTTTGATTTTCTTCCTTTCAAACATGGTATATATTGTAGATGGAAATTCCTTAGAGGAGTTTAGGGAGAGAAGAAAAATCCCCAGTTGGGTGAGTTTAGAAATGGCGAGTGGTCCTATTGACATTTTGTCATTGGGTGAGGGTCATTGGATTCCCGAGTTATTCATTGTTGAATGTGGCATCACTTTTCCCCAAAAATCCACTTTTCTTTAATTTTACCAATATATTGATGTAGTCCCAACAATGGTAGCCCTTAATACATGGAGAGTGGTGGGATTCGCATTGGTATTCCTGAGTTGATGTTCTTTTACATATGGGGAACCACTGGTGACAATACCTATTATTTGAAAACTAGGCAAGCCAATGGGACATTAGTGGTCAATTTGTCAGATTCAAACAAGGATTATTGGGAATATGGTATAGAAGTGAAGAATTGGAAATATACGCTCCTTACCTTGGGAGTAAGATATACTTGACCAAGGTGCCCCTAGGAACAACATGGCATAAGTCGTA
Source organism: Sambucus nigra (assembly GCA_949130495.1). Classification (NCBI taxonomy): domain Eukaryota; kingdom Viridiplantae; phylum Streptophyta; class Magnoliopsida; order Dipsacales; family Adoxaceae; genus Sambucus; species Sambucus nigra. The sequence continues at coordinate 13,363,322 of OX422224.1, forward strand.
CAATATTTTAAATTTCATTTTTTTTTCATGTGTACTAATTATTTGATGATATGCCGACTAACTGTCTTGCTTTGTTCTTGTGCAGAGGAGAGAAAAAAGAAGTGTCCGAAGGAAGGGGACGTAAATGTTTACAATCTTAAATACTTGTGGGCCATCCATCAAAGACTGGAAGAAGAATATTCCCGGTCAACTTCTGTAATGCTAGAATACAAGAGCTCTATCACTTCATTTATTTCCTGACCAACAAATATTTGGCCTCAGTCCCCTAGAAACTTAGATGAGGAACCGATCTCTACCTCCTATGTCATTGATTCACCTGGGGTAAAGAGAATTTTTATTAGGAGGAACATCATCTTCCTTTGAATCCCTTAATATCATAACCATCCCAACTTAACCACCTATAAAAATGGTGAAGAAAATAATCCCCAACCTGTTGACTGGTTTTCCCCTTTTACCAAGAAGAATACAAATACTGACAAGAGATCTGAGGTCCTCAATGTGGATGAAATAAGAACTATTGAGACTCGATTTAAGAGGTTGAATAGAGGTCTACCCTAACAACATAAACTGGTCCAAAAAGTCATTGCCAACTAAGGTTGTACTGAGTCTGATTTATGGCAACGAACCTTGGGTTGTCCAGGGGGTTGATTGGGGTTGGATTCCTTCCAACAGATACGTCAACTATTACCTCGATGTCCTGAGCCTATTTGGTAAAAAGGGATAACCACAATTTAACACTTATAAGTATTTTAGTCCTTTGTTTATTTTAATAGCTTCTGTTAAACATACTTTATACTGATGTTGGAACTCTTTCTTTTGAAGTTCTTGGTCGATTATGACAAACTTTTAATTAAGGATGACCAGTTAAATTCATCCTATAATGATGTATAAGAAACCTTTGAAGGCTTGAAGAAGTCCTTATAGGAGTCTGGGGAGGCCCTGGAGAGAGAGAAAGAGAAATAGAGGAAGTCTTGGCTACAAAAAATAAAGGTGGCTGAGGATAAGGCAATTGCGACAGAAGATAAAGTAAAGGCTATCAATGACAAAGTGAAGGTTATCGAGGAGAAGTTAAAGGAAACTGAGAGCATGGAAAAATCTGTCGAGGAGAAGACCATCAACTTGACTAATAAGGCTACTGTCGATAAGAAAAAGTTCTTAGATTTGAAGTTCAAGAGGAAGAAAGACAAAGAGGAGGACTACAACAAAGGTCAGGACAAGGTGTTTGTCATTATCGCCATCCAAATCAAATATGCCTAGAAACTTTCTTACAAGTATGGTCGATCGAACGCTTTGGAGGAGGTCGGCACATAGGCAGACTTTGAACTGTCCCAGAGGCACGATCCAAGCAATCCTCTAGATTTTGATGAGGAGATTGATGATGAGGAAGGTTTGGGGGAGTCGTCTGTGGTGCCAACTGTTATAGCCGACCTACCTCCTCCTGAAGAGACTGCTAAAGATAAGGAGAAGGTGTAACCCCTTTATGTAGTTTTTATTTGTTTTTTGTTTAAATGTTTATTTGTCCTTTTTTGTTCTCTTTATTTGTAATGGAAATACAATTGTAATTCTTGCCCTGCTAATGAAATGAAGAAGTTTTTTAATCCCTCTCATATTCTTCATCGTTTGATTGCTATTATTTGGTTTCTTTGTTTGGAATTGTGTTCTTATACTTAAGATTTTTCAGTTTGATGCAAGGAAGACTATGATCATTTCTGCTGAATCCGGTCTATTGAAATGTTGCAAAAGTTTGCTTAAAGCTGACCACGTGTGTTTGACTGAGACAGATTTAAAAGGATTACTTGGTGAAGATGCCTTAGATTAAGTGAAAATGCCAATGTATATTTGCATAGTCATTTTGCTAAGGCATTGGTGAACAACATTGCATACCATGAGATGATAAAGCATCTGCAAGAGGATTATAATCTTTCTCGGGCCCTACCCCATCCTGATTACAAAACAAAATATGAGGTATTAAAGGCAGGTTAGGATTTTGATAATAAGATTCAAGAGATTACATTCGCCTTCAGGAAAAAAGAGTTCGTGCTGAACAGAGAAGTGGAAAGTGCTCCGGAGGATCCTACTCTTCTTGAAAAGGAGAATAAAAATTTAAGGAATGAGTTAGAAAGCTTAAAAAAATCGGTTGAGGTGGCTTCGAATGAAGTGCCCCTTTTTTGGAGCTGGAGAATGTCAAACTGGTGGAGGTGCTAGAATACTTGACTAAAAAGAAAACCAAATCTGGCCAGCCCTCTAGACAGGTATTTATTGATCGACCGACTAAGGATGGAGAGAGAACTAAGAAGACCTTGACCAACCAAGCAACATTATTAAAAGAGAGAGATAAAACCATCAAGAAGCTCCAAGACTGAATGAACCGACTAACTTTTCACTTTTATAAATAACCCAAAGTTGTTTGGATGGATAACTATGATGAAGCTTGTCAGGAAGGATATTGGACGATCATTTGGACGATTATCCGGGGGCGAGCTCATCGGCATGGATACAAATAGGGTTGGTTAAACGTGTTGGGGCTGTTAAAAGTAGATGAAAAAAGTGATTTATGGCACCGACATGATCCAGGCGCGTTGGATTATCTTGATTCTCCATTCAAAATTGATGTCGAGTGAATTCCGGCCAACGCCATTCCCTAGAGCTTAGTGAGAAAATACTTAGGGGACTATGGTCTTCAAGGTGAAGATGAGTACATTCACCCCCTAATTTGTTGGATCGGTCGAGCATCAGCAGACGTAGTAGATTGAGAGATTTTATAACTATATATTTTCCCAGCACTCTAGATGATCCTCCTGACATGATGGTTAAATTAGCAGGAAAACACCCAGCATAATGAATTTGTTTTTCTTATTTATTTTTGATTGTGTTAATTGTAGATGGAATAAAAAGACTATTTTATGGCATACGTGTTTATTTATGTACTTTAGTCTTTGATCCATAATTAAGCTTTTTGATTAGTTCATTGACTATGCAACCCACTAACCTGTTTAATTGATTTGTGTCTGATCAAGTTATGATCTTAAAATATAGGGACTTAGGTTCTACTAATGCAATTAAGTTAAATGTATTTAAAACAAAGTGTTTGCATTAGTTACCATTGGCGACCAAGTGTATGAAGAATATAGGTCTTTCCTGAATTTAACTTAGTCGGGTAAAACTCCTTGTTTTTTACTTTGAGTCATACATGGATTTTTAGAGACTTCTTGTTTGTGACTTATCAAAGACGAAATCATACACGAAGTTTTTTTTTAACTTGCAAAAGTTTGAATTTTAAAGTTGGAAAAGTTTGCTAGTTTGTTGGGGATGTGCATTATCACCGTATCTTAAAAAATGAAACATAAAAAGGAAGCATAATTAATCACAACTTTATTAAATTGGATGAAACGATTACATAAAATCAAAATTATTGATAATATTTTCAGAGGAGGTCGACATTCCACGGATTATTACATTCTTCCATTTTAAATGTCTCCATATGATAGGTTCCTGATCGTGGAACTGCCAAAATACGATATGGACCATGCCAGTTTGGTTCCAAATTGTTTACCTTCTGGATTACCTTCTTAAGGATATAGTTTCCTTCCTTCAAGTTGGTCGGATTGACCCTCTTGTTTCAGAATCTAACAGTCCTTTATTGATAAGCATTTATTCGAAGTGCAACGTCCTCCCTAACTTCTTCAATCATGTCTAGATCCATTCTTCTCATGAGATCACTTTTGGGGGAATATAAGTTCAACACCCTATGAGTTTGGAGACCTACCTCGGTTGGTACCATGGCCTTAGTTCAAAAATCAAGCATGTAAAGAGTCTCACCAATGGTTATCCTTAATGTAATTCTATATGCTCGAAGAACACTGCGCGATTCATTTATCCAGTTTCCCTTAGCATCACCCAACCTCTTTCTTAACCCTTCAAGTATGTTTTTTTTATAACCTCTATTTGGTTATTACACTATGAATGTCCAGGTGCAGAGTGAAGTGTTGGATCTTGGACTGAATACAGTACTCCTCAAAGTCCTCATTGTCAAACTAAGTGCCATGATCAGTGATGAAGGCATAAGCATTCCATACCTGCATATAATATGTTTCTATAAGAACTATAAAACTCTTTCATAGGGCATTTCAACCAATCACTCAGCCTCCACCCATTTGGTGAAGTAATCCACTACTACCAGGTATTTGAACCTTCCTTTGGTCCTTGGCAATGGGCTGAACAAATCAATTTCCTAAATAGCAAAAGGCCAAGGGAAAATAATGGGGGTTAAGGCAACCCAAGATCTTCTGTGAATCGTAGTAAACTTCTAACATCTATCGCACTTCTTTTAAAAGGAAATACAATCTTCTCTCATAGTCGGCCAGTGGTATCCCTGCATAACTATCTTATGTATTAATGATCGACTAACTAAATGAGCCTCATATGAACCTTCATGCACTTCTCTGATTAATTCTGGTACCTCGGCTGGGTGAACGCATCAAAGCAATAAAATAGCGTATCCTCTTTTGTACAGGATCCTTGCTCTAATACGTGATTGGCTGCCTTAAAACTTAACTTTGGGGCTTATTTTGGATCTGTAGGTAGTATACCCTTGTCAATATAATCTCTGATAGGATCCATCCAAGAAGTTACTAAATCCATCGCAATGAGACTGACCATAGCTTCCACATCTACACTTCTGTGTGCAAGAATTTCCATGGGGATGGTTCTCTTGAGTTCTGTCCTGGTTACTGAGGCCAACCGAGCAAATGTATCTGCTCGGGCATTCTCTATCCTTAGAATTCTCACCATTTTGGTTATAGAAAACTTGGAGATTGTTTTCTTGGTTCTGGATAAATACTTTATCGTGAGATCCCCCTTGACTCCGTATATATGAATCACTTTGTTAATAATGAGCTAAGAGTCACTATATGCCATAACATGCTCGACTCCTAATGATAAGGCTAACTCCAAACCTACGATCAATGCTTCGTACTTCGCTTTATTATTGGAGGCTTGGAACTGAAAATGAAGTACATACTCCACATCAATTTCGTTTGGAGTGTTGATGATTAGACCTGTTCCACTTCAGGTAGCACATAAGGATCCATCTACATACGATTTCCAAACTGAAATGTCATTATTAAATTTCTCCTTAGATAGTACTATTCGTTAGAATATTTTCTTTCTTTATTCATTGTATTTTTGAGCCATCTCTTGGGCAACTGACATTTCAGGTTGGTTAACGATCTTTTCAGTTTGCTTTGGAGCGTAATTTTCTTCTCAGAAAGTATGCTCGGTAGGCAAACTTGGGGCGGTGATCCCCTCTGGATACGTGAATTCTGCAATAAAGTTAGCCATGACCTATCATTTTAACGTTGTCCATGGATCATAAAGCATTTCGTATTCTCCCAACTCAACTACCCAGGACATTAACCTTCCTGATTTCTCCTGTTTATGAAGTGCCTAACGCAGGGGTAAGTTGGTACAAACCACAATGATGCATGCTTAAAAATAGGGTTTCATCCTCCTTGAATCTTCAATTAGGGAAATAACTACTTTTTCCAGGCGGGGATACCTGACTTTGGCTCCTCTGAATTCTTTGCTTGTGTAATACACTGGCTTCTGAACTCTATCTTCCAACCTGACTAACACCGAGCTAACAGCTAAATATATATATGACTTTTTCCCAGAATTGGTCGAGAGAGCAGTGGTGGAGACCCAAAGTACTTTTTCAACTCTTGAAAGGCTTTTTTGCATTCTTCATTCCATTTGAAGGTTTTTTGGATTACTTTGATGAATTGCAGACACTTATTACTGGATCTGGACACAAATCGAATGAGGGCGGCCACTTTTCTAGTCAATTTTTGCACATCTTTCTTGCATATTAGAGATTGCATCTCAATTAGTGCCTTTATTTTATCTGGATTAGCTTCGATGACCCTTTGAATTATAATAAAGGCAAGGAGCATTCCTTCATATACGCCGAACACGCACTTGATCGGATTTAACTTCATGTGATGTTTTTCAATTGATCAAATTTCTGACTCAGGTCTTTGATGTGGTCCGCAACTACCTTGCTCTTGGTAAGCATGTCATCCACATATACTTCCATGTTCTCCCCAATTCGTTCTTTAAAAACCTTATTTACTTGCCTCTGGTATATTGCTCCAACGTTTTTAATCCCCAAAGGCATAACATTGTAGCAGCAGGTTCCTCGGTTGGTGATGAAAATTGTACTTTCTTTATCCTTAAGTTTCATTTTAATCTGGTAGCAACCAGAGTTAACATCCATGGAGAACAGTAACTCATGACCTGTTGTTGCCAAGCAATTTCTATTAGGTGATTCCAGACAGGGATTTAGGGGATTTAGGCAGGGTTAGTCTAATCAGCAGGGCCAGCCGGGCCAACACCATCAGCAGGAGGGCCATTAGGGCCAACACCATTTCCAGTAGGGCTAGTGGCGGGGTGGTAACGGCCAACAGGGCCATGGTCAGTAGGGACATAGGGGAGGAAATTTCAGGGGTCGATGTTTCGAGTGTAGCAAGAATGGCCATAGGCGCCAGGATTATCCAGAGGGAGATAGGGCCCCACAGCAGTAGGGTGTCCGTGATGAGCCATATAGGCCACTTTTTCCAGCCGCCCTCCCAGCACCAGCACAAGTACCAACCCTACCATCCATCCCAACATCTCCTGTACAGCAAGGGTAGTTGCAGTACGGATGTGTCTATAACGTCCACCAGGCTGCAGCTCCTTAGGCACCACCCGCGATTGAGGGTACGTTTCCTATCCATGGCACTATGGGTCATATTTTATTTGATACTGGGGCGACCACTATTTTATAGCTACTCATTTTACGAAGGCTTTAGGATTATTATCCATAACAGAGAGCACTGTGACATGCGTAGACTCACCACTGGGGAATGGGTCGCTGATTTTATTTATATGCCGGGGCGTGGCAGTAGAGATTGGTAGCATAATTTTACCAGCAGACATGTTAATCTTAGAGATGCATGGGCACGATGTTATTATTGACATGGATTGGTTCACAGCATATAGAGCTATAATAGATTGTTACGGTGGGAGTATTATCTTTGCCATCCCGGGACAGGAGATGTTTTTAGTGGCGATGCCTCACCCAGAGGGAGGCTCTTTCTCTCATTTGTATTACATAGAGGAGGATACCTCTAAGGAGTTCGTGATTCCCTTAAATTCAATCCCAGTTGTTCTTGAGTATTTTGATGTATTTCAGGAGATACCAGGCCTACCCCCCAGTCGATAGATAGATTTTATCAAAGACTTATTATTGGATACTCGACCGATAACACGCGCTCCGTACCGTATGGCTCCAGTAGAAATGAGGGAGTTACGAGATCATATAGAACAACTTTTAGGTCAGGGCTTCATTCGTAGGAGTACCTCACCTTGGGGTGCTCCATTTTTATTTATGATGAAGAGAGATGGTTCACTGAGGTTATGCGTGGATTACCGGGAGCTAAATAAGGTCACGATACAGAATAAATATCCGTTGCCTCGAATCGATGATCTGTTCGACCAGCTGAGGGGAGCAACTTTCTTTTCGAAGATAGATTTGAGATCAGGGTACCATCAACTACGGATTAGGGAGTAGGATGTTTTGAAGACTGCTTTCTTGACGAGATACGGGTCCTATGAGTTCAGAATGATGCCATTTGGGCTCATAAATGCTCCAGCCGTATTCATGGACTTGATGAATCGAGTGTTCAGAGAGTTCTTGGATCAGTTTGTCATCGTCTTCATAGATGACGTCCTGATATATTCACACACTGAGGAAGAGTATGCTGAGCACTTGAGGCAGGTTCTTCAGATTCTATGAGAGCACTGTATGCTAAGTACGAGAAGTGCGGATTCTGGTTACGGGAGATGCAGTTTTGGGGGGCATGTTGCATCCGAATTAGGATTAGCGGTTGACCTAAGTAAAGTGTTAGCAGTGAGGGAGTGGGGACATCCCACGACATCGATGAAAGTGCGTAGTTTCTTGGGGTTAGCTGGGTACTACAGGAGATTCATCCGAGGGTTCTCCAAGATAGCGGGTCCATTGACGAACCTGACTCGCAAGGGGGTACCATATGTTTAGGACGATGCTTGTCAATTAGCTTTTGATGAGTTGGAAGATAAGCTAACTTCGGCACCAGTTCTTGCTTTACCCAAGCCGAAAGTGGAGTATCTGGTTTACACCGAGACCTCCTTATGGGGACTCGGGGGCGTACTTCAGCAGGAGGAGAAGGCTATAGCTTTTGCCTCCTGCAAGCTTAAGCTACACGAGAGAAATTACCCCACTCACGACCTAGAGTTAGCAGCGGTCGTCTTTTCATTGAGGATATGGAGATATTATTTATTGGGGTAGAAGTTCTGGATGTTCACAGACCACAAGTCACTGCAGTACCAGTTCAATCAGCGATAGCTGAATATGCGTCAGTGCAGGTGATTAGAGTTCGTGAAAGACTACCAGTTCGACATACAGTACCATCCGGGGAAGACTAACGTGGTTGCTGATGCATTGAGCCGTAGATCGGTAGATGACGTAGCGAACGTTTGGAAAGCAAAGTGGAAAGAGTTGGGTCACCAGGATGCGGTAGACTGTTACTTCATATCTGTCATGACAATGATACCTGAGATTATTACGAGGGTAATATAGGCACAGACAACAGACTCATTTTTCCAGGAAAAGATTATACGGATTTTAGCTGACGGTGCTGAGTCTTATTCAGTTGGTTCTGATGGAGGTTTGAGGTTTAATGGGAGATTAGTGGTCCCAGAAGGAGCAGACTTACTATAACACCCCATCTAATTAAATACCGGGTAGCTACTCCTTTATTAAATTAATACAAAATATTAAGTTGATTCAGTCTTAGCATCACAGTCAAAAAACATTTAATTAATTACTAGCCACCTGATATTTAAAAATAGAGATGTCAATTTTATTAATTAAGTTAACAAAACCAAGAACGAAATCATTAACCATTAATCGCGTAAACAATTTCATAAGAATACACAATGAAATGAAATCAACTGAGTCTGGAGTAAACACTCCAATAATAAAATGCCAGAGTAATTAAAGTCCCATTACAAGAGTCTGAATAAATAACCCAATAACCGAAATAATGAAAGTCTGCAATTACAACCTCTAAATAAGAATTGACGACATGCCCTAACTGATACAAATGACTCTGAAGGAATCAAGGATAAATATGCAGGCGTCTACTACCAAGATTTTTTAGCTTCCACAACAGCTACAACACGTCATCAGAATGGAACTCCTACGCTTGACGTCCCTATGGCTGGGCACCTAAAAATGTTTTTACAAAACAAAAATAGATTTGGAGGAAAACGGATCAGAGCCCGATGTGAAAACAGTTTAAAAGTTTATCAAGTGTTTAAATTACAATTAAACAACACATATTATAAACACGTTAGTTGCGTACTCTCACATGAGTTTCTTACCTCTCAACTACTATGCACGCCTAACGTATGCCCTTAACCCATCCTAGTTATGCCACTATCTAACTAGTTTGTACCACTCCTGCCTTCGCGTTCTAATATAGAGTATCTACTCGTAATACCCAAATAAGCCATATTTATAACCCATGTTCACATTCATTTAATTACTTATCTCAAGTGTTAATTAAATTATCATTCTTAACCCATTCAAATATCGTAGTTATTCACATCTACTAAGCAACAATGAACCAGTCACAAGTACATAAGTATATCACTCTCAGTACATAAATACATATATGGCACCCCTAGGTTAAGCTGCGGTGCACGCATACTCTGCTATCATATCCATGTTCATCACGTACGTAAGGATCATGTGTTCCGAATCGCTCAGGAACCGTCTAAATACAAATCACACATATTGGAGGCGAACATAGTTCACATACCCATGGGTCACGCACATACCTATGCTCCCATGGTCAGCTCACTTATCCACTCACAAATAAGTCATTCACAGTTCTATGTCCTTAAGGTACCAGTCTAAATCCCACCGAAGCACACAAGGATAAGAGGGTCCTTTTCAATAAAAATAACCTCCCGTGATAGCAAGTATGGTAGGTATGTCATACACATAAGAAATCCATACACTAGGCATTCACACCACCAGTATATATATATATATATATATATATATATATATATATATATATATATATATATATATATATATATGTATATATATATATATATATATATATATAGAGAGAGAGAGAGAGAGAGAGAGAGAGAGAGAGAGAGAGAGAGAGAGGAAGGCTCACCTACATCATGCACTATACATCACACCGTACATCACACCTAATTATAGGCCCTTGAAAACTTTTTTTTTCAAATTTTATATTTTTTCCTTGAAATTAACCTTCCAATAAACCCGTATACAAAAAATTAGGTCAAAATACATTTTGTAGCTATTTTTTAAAAATCCACAAAAAACTGCTGGCGCAAACCCTTATAAATAAGATTTTTTTAGCAGGTTTTTGTGGATTTTTTAAAAATAGCTACAAAATGTATTTTGACCTAATTTTTTGCATATGGGTTTATTGGAAGGTTAATTTCAAGGTAAAAATAGAAAATTTGAAAAAAAAAATTTTTAGGGCCCTGAATTAGGCGTGATGCATGGGTGATGTATAGAGCATGATGTAGGTGCGCCTCGTCTCCATGCAAATCTTCTTCTAAATTCCCATGAAGGAAAACATTTGTCAAATCAAGTCGTTATCATGTATGAAATTTGTCTTTGCAACTAGAGAGTCTCCTCGTAGTAGGTTACCATATATCTAAGTAAATCTATTTGCAACGAGTCTAGCTTTATTATATCTAATGTGAACTGTATCATCGGCATTTTTTTATTTTTGTTAGTGTAATTTTCCTTTCATTATTTTTAATTCTTAGTTATAGCTATTTCGTTTAGTGAGGGTTATTTTAGGTATTTTGTAATAAAGAATGTTCAAGGCCACGTGATGTCATGGTGGGGACCTTCAATGATGTTACCCATGACATCACATGGATACTAGCATTCTTAGAGAGCAAGTCATGAGCCCTTTCTAGAGCCTTTGTGTTATCCGATAAATAGTGTACTACGCCATTTGGGAAAATCATTCTATTAATAAATATTCTGAGTATTACTATTCTTATTTTGAATGCAATTTTTTTGTGTCATTGACATCGTTTACGTCAATTAGTATTTAGAGCCTAGTCGCTCAACCTGTTGTTGTGGTGGTGTACAAAAATCATAAACAAATCAACAATAGTAACGAAGAGAAGCACCCAACCTAAGCGTTTGACCACTCGACTCGTGGTCATCCTTGCTGAAAAGTCAACTGTCCTCTCAGCCGATTACCCACCACCACCTCACGATTTCTCCACCACCTCAGCTATTCCAGGAACTCGATTGGAGGAAATGGTTTACCTCCTCAATGCAAAGGTCGACCATATTCTCAGCCTATACCGACGACTCCCACCTCCAACACAAACTCCACCGCCATCATTGTCCAAATCATCCCAAGACACCAACACAGAGGGTAAACCGCTTCCATCACCACTGCCCCGCAATCGGAGCCCTCGGTAACCATCGGTGAGACCCACCAATCCAAATTCAGAAAAATTGAAAAAGAGAAGAGAGAGAGGAAGGCTCGTGAGAATAGGGGCCCCTCCGGCGCCCCACTGAATATTGTTTTTTTCGGATTCTATTCGTCAGAGTGGCGTCATTTGGTTCTTAATGTCGAAGTGAGATGCGCTTCAAATGGAACCCCTGGGGGCTGCCCTCCAGTTTGTCACACCCTATGGGGTCGCGTAGCCCAGCAGCCTGCTGCCTGAAGCAAGCGTGTTTCTACCCGAAAGGTGTTGATCTCCGGCAAAGAAGAGAGAAGAAGCACGCAAAGGAGGAAGAAGTGTGTTTTAACAATAAACTTTTGGGTTTGAAGTACCTCTTGGCCTATGTTAGCCCATTCCAACCTCACAATAAACAAGGCCCATTTTTAGCTTTTAATTTATATAGAGAATGGGCTTTAAGAACCAGTTTCATCCCACCTTGGCCCGTGCCAAAGTTAGAATTCCCAACCCAAAAAAAGTTGGTTTTAGCTAAGTGTAAAAAAAATGATAGAGCTACTTTCTTTGGGCCATACTATATTTCAGAATTTCCACACGAGTCCCTTAAGTTTCAAAGCTCAAGGACGAACTTGGTTTTAAGTGGGGGAGTGTGATGTGAATTGTATTTTGGGCATTTTCTTATGTTCTAGGCCATGGGGTGTCACGGTGGGAACCTTTAGTGATATCACTCATGACATTACATGGATACGAGCATTCTTAAAGAGCAAGTAATGGTCCATTTGTAGATTCTTCCTTTTATCCCATGAATAGTGTACTACCTCATTTAGGGAAATCATTCCATTATTAGATATTTTAAGAATTACTGCACTTGTTGCAATTGACACCGTTTACCCCAATATCTCTCAACAACTCCTTCAACCCGTTGCTAACAGCTCGAAGAGAAATGAACAAGTATAGCCTCCTTCAACGGTATTGATAAAGGCTTCTTTCCAACCTTGGGGAATATCTATAATAAGTAGGAAACAAACGCACCAAAGGACGGATATTGTGAATCATATGTATTAAAGTTATAGATATGGTATTGAGTGCATGTTTTATCCATATAACCTTAGATTAAGCCACCTCGACTGCCATCCCATTGTGATATAAAATAACTTGGAAAGGGAAAAAAGGCTAACTAACCTTTTTGAAACAATGAATTTGGCTCCAACTCCAATGGTATGCAACTTACTGGAAAACTACATGCAATGCAATTTGTTCTTTTTACTTCTTCAAAATATAAAAAATAAATAATGGAAATGGTACTGTCTGCAAGAAAACATGCCATACGAAAATGAATTCCAAATTGAAAATTCCCTTAAACACCAGAGTTCAAATAACAATGTAAAACTATAAAAGAAACAAATATTTAAATGAATAATAAATATGCAAACATTTCAGCAGATTTAATTTAGAGGACAAGATATGGATAGAACATGAGTCCATCTAAAAATGAAGGTTTCTAGGTCGTCTCTGGATAGAGCCGAACTTGGGATGGGATATTCATACTGCCCTAGTATATTATGTGTATAAACATGTATGAGGTTCCATGCTTATATGTATACGTGTATATTTTGTGGCACGTATACCACATTAAGAATTTTTAAAGATATGTTTGAATGCGTAGACTATTCTCCTGGTATCTTGTAAAAGAAAAGGAAATGCATGATCTGTAAGATGTTTAGAATGATACTTGATCATGCACATTAGTATATTATGGGCATGGTCACAAACCAGTTGCATGTTAAAAGGATATCATTTGGACATGGGACACGGGTACAATACGTCACCGACATGTTAATTCTAAATTGATGGCCAAGAATGCATAGATGACACCTCGATGATAGAATAAAAATATAAAAATCCAATATATAAAACTGAAGTATAAACAAATAATATTTCTTTCAAAACTTATTCTTTGATGATTCTTGAGCTTTTCTCTGAATATTGTGAGTTGTCAATCAAAGCTTTGATTTCTTGCTTAAAGCTTGGAATCAATACTGAGATTATTTTGTGTGCTTATGCTCAGTGTACTAAATATTCCAGCCCACCTAGGCACTGCTCTGTCATCTCGCCTATTCCCAAATACACACACACACACATATATATATATATATATATATATATATGGCTACTATTTTTGTGTATTTACTGTCAACTACTTAGACTTAGTTCGAATTGTTAAGTTTATTCTTTGTTCTAGTGCTATTTTGGTACATGTGGCTTGAAGTAATTAATAAAATATTTAATGAGAAAAGAATGGGTACGGAGAAAGTAAAGCTCATACCATCATTGTGGGCATCGATATTCCCCTGAATCTAATTTTCTTGAACTGGAAGAATGTGGCTTCGACTGGGATTGCGATCTAGGATCTGGAGCACGTTTATTCAAGCTGCACATAGAGAATCGCAGCTCTGCTCAAGTGGTTTGTTGTTGCTTTTCTTTTCTTGCTTATTTTGTGTTGTTTTGAAGCTGTTTTGTATAGATTTTCCTCCTTTTTTGTTATGTAAGTGGACTGATTTACTTCATCAATGTATCTTTTTTATTTCAATTTAATTGAAGTTTCCTTTTTTTGATTAAAAAAAATATATCTTAAGTTTGTTCTAATAGTTGATAGAAATTATAATTCATATTCATCATAAATGTTCAAATGATTTTTAACGACATGCAAAGTGGCAAGGCCACTGGAGAGAGAGTTATTTTAGTTTATGATGTTTTGTTTTGTTCTATAATGAGAGCTAACACTAGTTAAGAGTTCAGCTTACTAAAAATTACTTTATATTAGACAAGTATATTTAAATCACAATTGGATTTATTCAAAAATTGCAAAATGCCCCCACCGTATCTCCCAGTTATCTCACCACCATACCTTCTCAAGTATCCACAACGCATCTGAAAAATAAAAGATAAACTAGTATACATACAGGATACAGGTCCATGTATCATACCCATATCCTGATTTATTTTATAGTTTCTTTTGGACACGCCTTGGATACATATCATGCAGGTATCTGTGTATCCATCTACACAATGTGTATACGGTACGGGGGCCCTAATGAAGTGTCCCATGCATTATAACCCACTTTGCGTCAGAGCCCATGACCAGTGTTCTGAATTGCAATCGCGCCAGGTGTCGCGTTTTTGTGACAGGTACGCTTCGCGTAAATCGCCTCGCGCAAGCAATTCTTGCGTTTCAATTTTATAATTAAAAATAGAAATAGTAAATAACTTCAAAAAAGCATTCCAAATTAAATATTACATCACTTGAAATAGAGTCATAGGCTCACAAGGCAACAGAGAAATATGAAGAGCTAAATGATATTTCAAACGATTTATACCTCCCTTCGATCTATGATTACAAGACTTGCAAAATATGCCCTCCCTTTTCCCCCTCTTTTGCAAAACTATATTTTCAGCGTAAATCTTTTTTGGACATTGTTAACTGGTAAAAGAAAATAACTCGGTTTACAACTTAAGAACAAAAATCGACTGGAGCAGATTTCAAAGAAAAATCAGTTGAAAGAAAAGGCCTTATAGAAAAAAAAACAGAATACAATGAAGAAATAGGGTTTTAAAATATATATATATATATATATATATATATATATATATATATATATATATATATATATAACAAAAGGAAAGAAGGGAATAAAATAAAGAAAATTTGGATTTTAAAAAAGATAAAAGTAAAGATATTTACCAGCGCAAGAGCTGGAGCAAGATATCCACTCGAACAAAGAACGACTGGAGAAGCAGACTCAGCGTAAGACTCGGAGAACGACTGGTACAAGTGCAGAATGGATAGGAGAGAGGCTAGGATTTTTTTTAGAAGTTTTCTGAGTTAGTAGCCGAGGCTAGAGTTTTTGGTTTTGTGCCTTAAATGATTAATTTTTTAATCAGGTGTGTTTGTGTTTTGATCAGGTGGGGATTCTCAATTTCTAAAGGCTAAAAAAAAGAAAAAAGAACAAGTGAATAAAATATCAAAACTACGAAGTTTTGTGCATTTTCAATTAAATAAGCTTAAAATCCAAATAGCGTCCAAAAAGCGTACCACATCATCAATCGCGCACGCTATCTATTACAAATCGGAAAGAGCTATATTGCATTTTTTCCCAAAAAAGCTCAATCGCGTGCTTATTAAATCACTGTCCATGATGCACTTAGAAAATATATGATAAAGAAGATTATACGAGGGATAAAATTTTAACAACTGTATGGATCGCTTCCAGTGTCGAAATTGATCAAGAAAGCGTGGCTGCTTTGGTGAGAATCGAGTGTCGACCATGATGCCTCTTTCCAAACATCGACTAAGTCGCTGGCACCCTTTGACAAATACCGACCTCCACATATTGCCGAACACCGGAGCTAAGGCCTTCACCATGATGCAGGAGGTTGTTGAAGTGGTTATTAAAGCTCACCTACCCACCACAACAAAACCATGCCAATGAAAATTCGTTGAGCCGCAAGAATGCATTCAACAGCTGCAACACTTCCCTTGCCCCGTCATAACCCCGTCAAAACATTCTGCATAGTAACGTATCCCACATCACGTATGATACCAGCAACAGTTGGGCATTAAGATACTGATTTTATTGGAGTTGGCAATTTTGATGTTCTTCTAAATTTTCAATCGGTAAGTGTTATGTTAATTTGGGAATGGAAGTTTGAGGAGTACCAGGTGGAAGAAAGGTTAATGCATCACAAATAGTTAAAATAGTTTATTTTGTCAGCACATAAATTGGCAGTTTTTTACACAAACTCGAGGGTGAGTTAAGAAGGATGTATGTTGACAGTACACGCGATAGGCTAAAAGGAGAGTTGTTTTTTTGTTCATTATTACTATTAGTACTGCCGTTGCTGTTGTTGTTGCTGTTGCTGTTGCTGTTAGTATTTTTATCTATATCTTTGTTGTTATTTTGAGTTATTTATTTCCTTTTGAGAGTAGTGTAAGCAGTTATGTTTAGTTATTTTTTTTATCATTAAAAGGTCGTATTCAGTGCACAAGGCTCCCGCTTAATTGCAGGGTCTGGGAGGGCGGATGTCAGATGTTTCCTTTTGATCATTTTTATAACAAAATAATCTTTAGTCATTGAGCATTATCAATGAAAGCCTCAATTTTCTTGCTTAACCCAAATGAGATTGATTCGGGTTTGTGCTTGAACTCATCGGCACCAACTTTAAATTAGAGAGAGAGATTCGCAAAATTTGTATAAATATATAGATAGAAGCCAAGTCCAGTCCAAAGCACTACATGCACTAAAGAAAGATAGATAAAGCTAATGCGTATCAATAAACTTGTAGCAAAGCCAAAAATAATTTCTATGGTAAATACCTTAATGTAACAGTATCCATCATTGCCTTCCCATAGCCTCCAAGCAAGTACATATTCTCTGGGTGTCAGAAGCGGGAACTTCTTTATTGTGAAACCAATTTCAGTTCCGCTAATTTCATCAACTTGTAACTGCTCATGATCAATCAAAGTCCTGTCCCACTGCTTCCTGTAATCATTGTCCATGTAAAAGTCTCTCAGCTTCTCAGCATAGCAATCCTCGAATATTGTCACACTCATATACTTCAGAGGACCATCCTTCATGGAAAAATTACACTCATAAATCAGACTTTTGAACAATGAAACTGAAGGCAAGCAACAAGTAGCGGTGTACACACGCATTACAATGATAAATTCAGTCCTCTCTGATACAGTAAATATATCTAGGTGTAAAAAATATTATGACTTTATGAATACTCAATAGGTGAACTCAAGTTTCAAGAGATACTTCAAAACTGATATGTAAGCATATTGAATAATTGGAATAGTATGAAAACTTAAAAGGATAAAGTACATGCATTTTATGGAAATGACTTGTATATTATGCCATCAAGAGATATCAGGCTGTGGGCCAGTTTCTAACAATCAAAGAATCTTTATCATCTTTGTGTATCACATAGATTAAGCACAAGAAGTAACCTTTGGTTTGCAACACTTTGCATTGTAGGACAAAATATTGGTTCTTTTGTCTATGACATTGTCCCATTTCTCATTCTCATGGAACTCTTCATCCAAATTATCGATCAAAGTCTTCAGATCCAAATCCGATATGATCCCAGAAATCATGCATGAAGAAATAAAACCTTTCATATGAACAAAACAACCACGTGAACCAAATCTTGTAGGGATTTGTTTTTCACCTGTGAACGTTACAGTGCTAGTTCTTATGTATGGTAGAGTAAGTTGGAAATTAAGGAGTAACTAACAAGTTTACGATTTAATTTTCATTTAGGATAGACACTGAAATAGGTCAAACAACCATCCAATCAGTTATTGACATTTAGCATCCAACATAGCATACCTATCAAAATCCATTATGGTAGAACATTATTTTGAGTAAAGATGAGCAACCTTAGAGCGGTTAGAGTAAAGGGCCAAACATCAACATGAGATCTAATTTGACGTACCACTCATCCTTTACGACAAGGACATTAAGGAATTAGCTTCCCCTAAATTGATTCCCAATTACAATATCAATCACTCTCTCCCAATGTATTACCTAGCTTCATCTCTTTAAATGTCAAAACGCTAAACTAAGTCTATTCCCCCGCGCACATTCAGAGGCACCCATAAGCTGTTGTGATGCCCTTGCTTATTTTTTAAGGCACCTGGTAAGCAGAACGCATTGCGTAAGAGTAATAATAGCGCGTATATTGTTAGAACTCATGTTCATAAGGATCACACTACCTTTCGGGAAACAAAGATTTAGGCAAATACCTACAACAAACCCATGATTTCTTTGGGTTTAAACCGCTGTATACAATATAAGAAACTTAGTACAAGTCACGGGCGGAGTTACGATTTCACATACTTATGATGATGGACTAGCTTTACTCACACACGACTAGAGTGGTGCAATACAGTTGCCCATTTCTCATTGCACCGGCGTGACAGCCTTCTCATATTTTGAGGCACCTAATGACAAGCGCACTGCATTGCTTAAGGGGGAAAATTGGGGCGTATAAAACTCATGTTACGATCTAACAAAATGTAAAATTTCACAATGCTTTAATTGGATAATGTTTTATGCAACCCTCGGCCTTTATTTAGGATCGAGACCGGTGTATAAGATATGAGAAACTAACAAGAAGGCAAAGTTATAATTTCTTCCACCAGTTTGAACCAAAAAAATATATACTCATTAGCAAACGCAGACAATCGACCGTGGTTGGATTAATAACAATTAAGATTATTGATTTCTTTTATAAAGGAAATTGGTGGTATATGATCAAGATTTGTTCTACAAAAAAAATGGGGAAAACAGATGAGTCTCACAAATTATTTCTAATATGAGTGTATTTCTCCCAAACCGATTCTAACCTTTGTATCAACTAGCTGCATCTCTACTTCTATCTTTCAAGTTACTAATCATAGTCTATCCTAGGTTATTGTCTACACGTTCAGAGTGAACCCTACACATTTATCGTGTTCATAAGGATACTTTTAGTGTATAAAGGATACATTAAGACGCAATCAGCTATCTAACGCAACCCTCATCCTCGGTGTTGGATGGTATTGGATTTAAGGTAGGATAAAATATATCCCAAATAAGCCTCTTATCCCATGATTTGTGGGAATGGGATAGGGGGTGCAATTGGGTTGCGTCGATCCAAGCCAAACCTAGCTTAAAGTTGCTCAATCATGGTTTCAAAAGTTTAACGAGCTTACAAATGTTCAAGCTTAACTTGTTTGTTCTACGAACCGAGCTTGAACGTGCTTCTAAGCGAACGAAGATGAGCCACACTCATTTATCTTGGTTGTTAGATACTATTTTAGTATGGTCATTACTAATTGAGACGAATTCGAGTCGAGCTCAACAAGATAACGAGCTTAAAAATATGTTCAAGCTTGGCTCCTATATATTACGAGCTTGTCCCAAACAAGCTTCTATCACAATAAACACCAGCCGACCTCGAGGAGCTTGGTTCATTTTACAACACTAATTATGATGGGATTATTTTATTCCGTTGGGATGGGATAACCTACTCTTTTATCCGGCGCATGATATGAGGCATATAAATAATGAGGCACATAACCTGGGTGGAATTTCAATTTCTCACACAGTTTGTACAAAATTAAAAGATATATTTATTGGCCAAAGACCATGGGCCATGGTTGACTAAATAATAATCCATGGTAAATAACGGAGCCATGTGGGACTAAATACTTGATATCTCTTTACAATTTTACGGACAACCAATCGAGCCATGACACAAATTCAATTATAAATCAATTTCAAACGAATATATCTACAATCTACTAAATCAATGGTCATTTTAACTTAAAATTTTAATGCATAGTTTGACTTAACATGTCATTTTAATAAGTCTTTGACTTAGCCCCTAACATAGAGGGTTGAGTCTAGTTTGACATTATAAACTTAAGCCTAATTTTTATGGTTTTTTTTTTCTTAACCCCTACTTTTTAATATGATATTTGACTTAACCACCACTTCGTTAATCTCTTTTATATACCACTGCACATAGGGGTATCTCAAAATATTGAATAAAATAGGGGATTAAGTCTAAGGATTTATTTGACTTTACCCTCTTTTTATAATAGTTTGTAGATATATTCATTTGAAATGGATTTTTAATTTAGATCGTGTCACGACCCGTTTTGTTGTTCATAAAATTGTAAAGAGATCTTAAGTATTTAGTCCCATATACGATGATTTAGTTTAGTGGTCGATAAAAAGAAGGGTCATTTTGACTTAACCCTTGAATTTTAATGCACAATTTAACTTAACTCCTCATTTTAATAATCCTTTGACTTCGCCCCTAACATAGGCGGTTAAGTCTAATTTGACATTACAAACTTAACCCCTATTTTTATGGGGCTTTTTACTTAACCCCCACTTTTAATGATGTTTCATTTAACCCCCACTTTGTTAATCTCTTTGATATACCCCTGCACAAGGGGGTATCTCAAAATACTAAAAAAAATAAGAGGTTAAGTCTAAGAATTTATTTGACTTTACTCCCTCTTTATAACGTCAAATTTGACTTAACCTTTTATATTGGGGGCAAAGTCAAAGGATTATAAAAATGGGGGTTAAGTCAAATTAGGCATTAAAATTTGAGAGTTAAGTCAAAATGACCCTTCTTTTTACCGACCACTTAACTAAAAATCATCCCACTTGTGACTAAATACATAAGATCTCTTTACAATTTTACGGACAACCAAACGGGCCGTGATAAAAAGTAAATTAAAAATCCATATCAAATGAATATATCTACAATCGATTAAATCAAGGGTCGACTTAACCCTTAAATTTTACTGCACAATTTGACTTAACCCCTCATTTTAATAATCCTTTGACTTCGCCCCTAACATAGGGAGTAAGTCTAATTTGACATTATAAACTTAACCCCTATTTTTATGCGGGGGGGGGGGGGGGGGGGGGGGGGGGTTACTTAATCCCCACTTTTTAATAATGTTTGAATTAACCCCCAATCTGTTAATCTCTTTAATATACCCCTTCACGAGGGGGTATCTCAAAATATTGAATAAAAATAGGGGGTTAAGTCTAAGGATTTATTTGACTTTACCCCCTCTTTATAATGTCAAATTAGACTTAACCTCCTATGTTGGAGGCAAAGTTAAAAAATTATGAAAATGAAAAATTAAGTCAAATTAGGCATAAAAATTCGCGGGTCAAGTATAATGACCCTTCTTTTTATCAACCACTTAACTACATCATCCCATATGGACCTAAATACTTCATATCTCTTTACAAGTTTGCGTCAACCAAATGGTCCATGCACATATTAAATTATAAATCCATTTCAAACGAATATATCTACAATCTATTAAATTAAGAGTCGACTTAATCCTCAAATTTTAATGCACAATTTGACTTAACCCCTCATTTTAACAATCCTTTGACTTCGCCCCTAACATATGTTATAAAGTCTAATTTGACATTATAACCTTAACCCCTATTTTTGTGGTTTTTTTTTACTTAACCCCCACTTTTTAATAATGTTTGACTTAACTTCCACTTTGTTAACCTCTTTGATATGCCACAACACGAGGAGGTATCTCAAAATATTTAATACAAATAGGGGGTCAAGTTTAAGGATTTATTTGACTTTACCCCTTCTTTATAATGTCAAATTAGACTTAACCTCCTATGTTGGGGGCAAATTTAAAGAATTGTGAAAATGGAAGGTTAAGTCAAATTAGGCATTAAAATTTGCGAATTAAGTCAAAAAGACCCTTCTTTTTATCGACCAATTAACTACATCATCCCATATGACCCTAAATACTTAAGATCTCTTTACAAGTTTATGGACAACCAAATGGTCCGTGACACAAATTAAATTATAAATTCATTTCAATCGAATATATATACCATCTATTTAATCAAGGGTCGACTTAACCCTCAAATTTTAATGCTTTGAATTAACTGCACATTTTAAAAATCCTTTGACTTCGCCCCTAACATAGGGGGTAAGTCTAATTTGACATTATAAACTTAACCCCTATTTTTATGGGTCTTTTTTACCTAACCTACACCTTTTATTGATGGTTGACTTAACCCCCACTTTGTTAATCTCTTTGATAGACCCCTTCACGAGGGGGTATCCCAAAATATTGAAAAAAAATAGAGGGGTAAGTAGGATTTATTCGACTTTATTCCCTATTTATAATGTCAAATTAGACTTAACCTCCTATGTTGGGGGCAAAGTCAAAGAATTATGAAAATGGGAGGTTAAGTCATATTAGGCATTAAAATTTGCGGGCCTAACTACATCAACCCATATGGGCCTAAATACTTAAGATCTCTTTACAAGTTTACGGACAACCAAACCGTTCGTGACATAAATTAAATTATAAATCCATTTCAAACAAATATATCTACAATCTATTAAATCAAGGGTCATTTTGACTTAACCCGCAAATTTTAACGCCTAATTGGACTTAACTTCTTATTTTCGTAATTCTTTGACTTTGCCCCCAACATAGAAGGCTAAGTCTAATTTGACATTATAAAGAGGGGGTAAAGTCGAATAATTCCTTAGACTTAACCCCCTATTTTTATTCAATATTTTGAGATACCCCCTCTTGCAGGGACATTGGGGGTTAAGTCAAACATCACCCCTATTTCTATAGTTTTTTTTTTACCTAACCCCACTTTTTAATATAATATTTTACTTAACCCCCAATTTGTTAATTTCTTTGATATACCCCTATACGAGAGGTATCACAAAATATTGAATAAAAATAGGGCATTAAGTCTAAGGATCTATTTGACTTTGTCCCCTCTATGTAATATCAAATTAGACTTGACCCCCTCTGTTAGTACAATAGTCAAAGGATTATGAAAATGATGGTTAAGTCAAATTAGATATTAATATTTGAAGGTCAAGTCAAAATGACCCTTTTATTCAATATTTTTAAGGGATTTTTTTTACTTAACACCCACTTTTTAATACGATATTTGACTTAACCCCACTTTATTAATCTCTTTGATATACCCCTGTGCACGAGGGCATTTCAAAATATTAAATAAAAATAGGAGGTTAAGTCTAAGAATTTATTTGACTCACCCCTCTTTATAATGTCAAATTAGACTTAACCCCCTATGTTGGGAGCAAAGTCAAATAATTATGGAACCAAGGGGTTAAGTTAAATTAGGCATTAATATTTGAGAGTTGAGTCAAAATGACCCTTTTATTCAATATATTTAAGGGACTTTTTTACTTAACCCCCACTTTTTCATACGATATTTGACTTAACCCCCACTTTATTAATCTCTCTGACATAACCCTGCACGAGAGGTATTTCAAAATATTAAATAAAAATAGGGGGTTAAGTTTAAGGATTTATTTGGCTTACCCCTCTTTATAATGTCAAATTAGACTTAACCCCTATGAAGAACCGACACTCTCCCGGAAGCCACGAGTCAGCTTTGACACGAACACGTGACACGCTCCGACACGTTGGGACACGTTGTCAACACGCTGGGACACGTTGCCGACATGCTGGAACACGTTACCGACACGCTAGGACACGTAAAAGGACATTTTTTTATTTTATTTTATTTTAATTTTTTTTCTTATATGATCGTGATTCTGCCTTATTTATGATTTTTAATGTTAAAGTGTGTTTGAATTTTGTTTTGTATGGTTCATTTTCATAATTTCATGTTAAGAATACTCTAATAATGTATTTTATGGAAAAAAAATCTGTTTAGTTTCATTAATATATACATTTAAATATATATTATATATTTTAACATATATTATATATTATACGTATCCTAGCGTGTCGTATCCTAGTTTTTGTAAAAATCATGCGTCGCGTGTCGTGTCGAAACACATATTACGTGTCGAATCCGTGCTTCATAACTTAACTCCCTATGTTGGGAGCAAATTCAAATAATTATGAAAACGAGGGGTTAAGTTAAATTAGGCATTAATATTTGGGAGTTAAGTCAAAATGACCCTTTTATTCAACATTTTTAAGGAATTTTTTTACTTAACCCCCACTTTTTAATACGATATTTGACTTAACCCCCACTTTATTAATCTCCCTGACATACCCTGCAAGAGGGGTATTTCAAAATATTAAATAAAAATAGAGAGTTAAGTATAATTATTTATTTTACTTACCCCTCTTTATAATGTCAAATTAGACTTAACCCCCTATGTTAGGAGCAAAGCCAAAGAATTATGAAAACGAGGGGTTAAGTTAATAAGCATTAATATTTGGGAGTTAAATCAAAATGACCCTTTTATTCAATATTTTTATAGTTTTTTTTTTTACTTAACCCCCACTTTTTAATATGATATTTGACTTTATATCCCCGACTTTGTTAATATCTATGATATACCCGGACGAGGGGGATCTCAAATTATTGAATAAAAATAGGAAGTTAAGTCTAAGAATTTATCTGAGTTTACCCCCTCTTTATAATGTCAAATTAAACTTAACCCCTTATATTGGGAGCAAAGCAAAGGACTATGAAAACGAGAAATTAAGTCAAATTAAGCATTAATATTTGGGAGTTAAGTCAAAATGACCCTTTATTCAATATTTGTAAGGGATTTTTTTACTTATCCCCCACTTTTTAGTACGATAATTGACTTAACTCCACTTTATTAATCTCTTTGATATATCCTGTACGAGGAGTATCTCAAAAATTGAATAAAAATAAGAGGTTAAGTGTAACGATTTATTTGACTTTACCCCTCTCTATAATGTCAAATTAGACTTAATCCGCTATGTTGGGGGCAAATTCAAATAATTATGAAAATGAGGATAGTCAAATTAGGCATTAATATTTGGGGTTAAGTCAAAAAGGCAAAATGATCCTTTAATTCAATATTTTGAAATAACATCGTGGTGGGTATATCAAATAGATTAGCAAATTGTAATTAACTCAAAAAGCCCTTTAATCTTTGCACAACGTGTCTGTATTGGTCCGTATCTTGAGTGGACCTAAGATACAGACCAATATGGACGCAATACGTAGAGACGATTCTCCTCTGTACGTGTAGAAGTACTCGTTCCAAATTAACACAACCAAACTTACCCTTAAATACACAAAATAAGAAGAAAAAGAAGAGCTACCTTGCTTTCTGGGTATTGGGTTGTTGAGAAACAGTGGGATTGGGATTGTGATTGTGAGGTACAACACCGTCTGATTTGAAGAAAAATCTGAACAAAGATATAAACCTCTTGGTTGTGATTAACTTGAATATGAACAAGAGGGTTATCACAAAAAGGGTATAACTGGCCCATCCACTCCCACTCTCACTCTCACTCTCACTCATTGTTTCCTTCCAAAATTGTGAAGATGAAGATGATGAAAATTTCAAAGGCTGTATCTTGGCGGGATTGTTTTGGGGGTTTGCCCAAATTTGTCTCATCTTTTCTTTTCTTTTATTGTATCTTTCTCTCAAAAGATTATTCTACTCCAATCCACATTAGCTCGATTAGACGCACTCAAATACATCGTGTGGTGTGGGTTCTCACCAGCGACACTAATTAATCGCGATATTTTTAGAATAAAATAACGAAATTAATTAGTTCCGCTGGCGCGGACCCACATTCCCGCACCACATCATTTGTTGAATATGGGTCCGCGCCAGCGGCACTAATTAATCGCGATATTTTATTGAAAAAATATCGCGATTAATTAGTACCGATGGCGCGGACCCACTTCATTTGTTGATTGTGGATCCGCGCCAGTGGCACTAATTAATCGCGATATTATATTGAAAAAAATTTCGCGATTAATTAGTATAAATAACGCCGACTCACATTCAACAAATTGTTTTTAGGTGTTGAATGTGGATCTGCGCCAGCGACACTAATTAATCGCAATATTTTTTTGAAAAAATATCGCGATTAATTAGTGCCGCTGACGCCGGCCCACATTCAACAAATTGTTTTTTTTATATTGTTTCAAAAAAAACTATTTAATATAAAAAATTGTTTATAAATTAAAAAGTGTTAAAAAATTGTTTTTTAATATAAAAAACTGTTTTTTAATATAAAAAACTATTTTTATAGCATTTGTTTATAACAAAAGAATAAGAAATTAAAAAAAAAGGTGAAATGCAGTTGCCAGGCGGACCATCTAGAATTGCTCTTGTTTTCGACCATGAGAAATAGTAACACATGCTTAACACAAATTCGGTATGTATCCACGTTTTAAAATTATCTTGTTATATCATATATCATAAATTAATATCTTATTTTAAAACTATTATATTTGTTGTACTCTGGAAATATTTGGTCACGTGGACCAATAAAGCAATCATCAGTAAGATAAGTCATCAGTTATATGAAAAGGCACACTTGGAATATTCAACAGTCACCATGCATATGCGCATGAACGACATTCAGACACATATTATTTTGTAAAGGTGTAAATGCTTGAAGCTATAAAGGTATTCCACCTCTCGATTTTCCACCCACGATAAATACGCTACTCCTTTCAGCTGAGGGACATAAGGCGATGCATTTTACCTCACTCGTGCTCATGTTGACCGCTTCATCTTCAACCTTTGCAATTTGACCTTAGGATTACAAACTTTGACCTTCAATTAAATCCAATACAAAATACCATTTTAGATGATTCAAAAGCCATTCTTTCTAATTTTTCACAAGGAATCCAAAAATATAACTTTCATGGATTGAGGTGAAATATAGACACTTCTCCATACACTGTAAAAATTGGAAAATTTCAGTTCCATATTTGTAGAGTTACAGTGTAATTCGAACTATGGCAGTAACATAGTTTTATTTTTGTGTGAATTAGGAGCAAAATGATTTTTGTTTGAGGCTCTAATATATAGTACACAGGAAGAATTTTAACTTTGAAAATTTAACTGTCGAAATGAAAAAAAAATTGATTTTGAGACATGTGCTTATACTATAATCAAATTAAACATTATGCTTGAGTTCATAGAGGTCTAAGGACAATTATTCCCACCTTGAAACTGGTTAAAGGTTAGGAACAATGAATTCACCATTAAAGCTCAATTTTTCATGGTGTTTTCTAAAAATTGACCCTTAGTTATATATTCTTACATAAACTAATACACGTAAAAGCATAAATAGATTTTAAACTACTGCAGAAACTAAGTGGAATTGATAAATCTAAGCTTTATGCATAAAATATGAGGATACCTGAAAATGCCAATTTTTTTAGTTTGCTTTATCTCTATTGAACTAGTGGTTTTCTCTGTGTTTTAGTGTGCCTTTTATTGGGTAAGTTAAGGAGAGTTTATTAGTGGATTGAGAGATGATTTTTAATTGGTATTAGAGAGAAATTTGTGGTGGAAATAGGGTTACATATGATGGCATGTGTTACCTTGTTGCTATTGGCTCTAATGGTAGCTTTTATGGCATTCTCATCAGCTTAGCTGATGAGGATTGGTTTAGGATATTAGGGTTTAGTCCTTGGGAGGTTTTGGTTAAGTTTTTAGTTCATTTTCTTTACTTTTTCAAACTCTGAGAGCTTTTGTGTAATTTCCAAAACTATGTAAAGTATTTTAAAGGGATGATTTATAAAATAGAATAGTTTCAAAGTCAACTATGGAAAGAATTTGGGGTTTATAACTCATTTAGAAAGTTTAAAAGCTAAATAAAATCGTTAGGGGTTATTTTGCAATACTTAAAATTTTAGGATAACATCTTAATTTAAATTTTTCTAAGGTTCATGTAGCTAATATTTAAAGTTTTTTAACTTTAAGAATTTTATACTTGGGTATATATATATATATATATATATATATATATATATATATATATATATATATATATATATATATAGAGAGAGAGAGAGAGAGAGAGAGAGAGAGAGAGAGGTTTAAATTACGTATCGTTTTACGGATCTTACATTTTCTTTTTTAAGATCCACTTACGACCTAATGATTTGTTTCCATGTGGGAGATTCACTGATTCCCATGTGTGGTTTTGCATAATAGATTTGATTTCACTATTGACAACTTATTTCTAATATGAAGTGTCAGTAAAGGACATTGATTGCTTGATTGTTTGAGGGTCAAATTTTAACAAATATGTTAGAAAAGCAAGACCAAACATTGTTGAAGCCATTTGCCTCTTCTAATGTCTAAGTGCAATATGATTTTTTCTTTCTATAGACACCGAGTCTATATTCTTAACTATTACTAGTCACAGCATCATGAGATCTTTTAAGTGAATTTGCATCACGTAACATGTTATATGTGAAAATATTATCAAAAAATTTATAATCTCTAGATTTAATAATTTTACTAGCATGCAGGGCAGATATCTTAAATTTGTGAACAAGAAATCGTTATGCACTAATGTTGTTTTTCATAATCTATGAAAACATATTTAATGGTTTTTGGTTATGTCTTAACCCTTTTGGGTTTAAGAACAACCACTTTGCTAAATATCCTCATACTTAAAAGTATATATAGTTAGTTCTACAACCTTTCCTTAACTCATAAGGATTTTTTGGGGTTTTATTATGAGGGATTTTTTAAGAATATTTTTCTCAAAGACCCCCCCCCCCACGCACACACACACACATGCACATGGTACGGGGTAGACTTGATCTAATTAACATATCATTCATCATTTCTTTCAATGTTTGTTTTTTGCATTCAATAACAGCATTTGATTTAGGTGAATAGGGAGCGGTAGTTTGGTGAATAATATCGTGTTCCAAATAAAATTATTGGAATACTGAATCATATTAATAACCTCTATTGCTTCTAAATGTTTTAATCCTTTTATTGGGTCCATATTTGTAAGGACATTTTTATCATGTCCGATATGTTTCATTTATTTATGTCGTACGCCGTTACATTTGTCACGTCTCTACACGATCGCACTCGACGGCCTCAATCCGAATTTCGGGAATCAAGCATTTATGATCTCCATCATGTGTCCCTCATCTTCCTCAACGACTTCACGTTCCATGATTTTAGGCACGTAAAGCAAGTGGTACGCAAGAGAAGTCAAAAAAGTGCAATAGGGCTTGATAGGGAAGTTCAAGGGAAATTTGGTAATTTTACAGCCACCGTCTGAAGGACCGGTCAACTGTAAAGTTGAAGATCTTGTCGTAACGAAGATACTGAAAGAAATGGCACCTCAATCCGAGCTACGGTGAACAAGTTATGGCCTGTTGAAAATGGAGATATTTACATTGAAAATACAGGGAATTTTTCTAAGTGTTTAGCCGTTGTTCCCAGCGAGTTTCCCCAAACCCAGCCCGAATCGGTTCGGGGGGGTGAACCGATTCGCAGGGTACCCGAACCGGTTCGGGGTCCCTGTACGCTGGATAGAATTTCAATGTTTTTATTTTGCAAAACTCTTCATGTGTTTTCCTATTTAAACCAACTTCGGGGGAGCTATTTTGCAAGACTTTGAAAGACGAATTTGAGAGTCCAAATACCTCAAGTCTTCATCTTTTTTAGTCCCAAGACTCATGTTTTGATTCACACAATTCTGCCAATCCTTTGTGAATCCTTTTGCAACCCAAAAACACAACTTTGAGTTTGTTCAACCCTTGTGGAGAAGCCATTCTCTTCTTCATTGCTGCCCTCCTGGAAAGAGAAAGTTCCAGCCGACGATATAGGAACCGACACCTGCGGGTATTTCTGTGTCACACTGTATTTCTAGCCGTTGCTTTGAAGGTTTGCCAAAGACACCGTGCATTACACTTGTGGGCGATTATCAAGTTGTATGTAAGTCAATGGTCTTGTAAATTATTCAAAGTTCTAGAAATAAAAGGTTTTGCCCTGCGGGAATTTTTCCTTAACGTTGTGTCGCATGCTTTATATTTGATGGGTTGATTTAGATGCATGTTTAAGGGCTGATTTTTTTGGTTTAAAAGTAGACTCTAATTAAATAAGGGTTACTTGGAAACTTGCGAAATTTAATTTAAATCATTATCACACAGTCGCACTTTTCAAATTGGTATCAGAGCAGGTTGCGTTAATTTACTGCGTATTCCTATTTTTCGCAAAATCGTGTGATATTTATTTTTTTAAAATCTGTTTTGTGAAAATTCGAATTTTTTTTCTTATGGAGCACTTATATAATCAGATGCCTATTTTTGACGGGTCTAATTATGCCTACTGGAAAGCTCGTATGAAATCGATTTTAAAATCTATTGACGAGCGTGTTTGGTTGCTTTGCGAAAATGGTTGGACTCCTCCCACGATCACTGTTAATAACATCACCACTTTAAAATCCGTGTCAGCCAGGACTGAAGACGATTATAAATTGTCCAATTTTAATTCCCGTGGTCTGAGTGCTATTTCTGGAGCTGTCTCTCCTGATGAGTTTCGGCGAATTATGACGTGCACCACGTCTAAAGAGGCTTGAGATGTTTTGAAAATGACACATGAGGGTACGAACACAGTTAAAGAATCAAAATTATAAAATTTGGCCACCCAATTTGAGATTATTACCATGTCTGAGTCTGCATGCTTTGATGATTTTTATGCTCGTTTGTCAGACATTGTTAACACATGTTTTAATTTGGGTGAGGTGATTGATAACACGCGTGTCGTTAAAAAGATTTTGAGATCTCTCCCAAAATGATTTATTCCTAAAGTCACTGTTTTGAACTCTTTGGGAAATTTGAAATCACTTAAGTTGGAAGAACTTGTAGGAGATCTTCAAACATATGAGATTGACATGTTTCCCAAAACCATTAAGGCTAAGGATAATGGCATTGCTTTAAAGACTCATGTTAAGAAAAAGAAAGAAAAAGTTTGTGAGTCCGACTCTGAGGAAGATTTTGATTTTAAATAAATAGCCTTAATTGCGAAATTTTTTAAAAATTTCCTCAAAATGAATAAAGAAAATTCTTCCAATAAAAAGAAACCTTTTGTGTCAAATAAAAAGAAAGAGGAGGCCAAAGATAGTGACAAGGAGGATGAGATCAGGTGCTTTAAGTGTGAAGGGAAAGGGCACATAGCTAGAGAGTGTCCTACTAGGATAAGGAGAAAATGCAAAGAGACTGCTATGCCCGCCACACTTAGTGATAGTAGTGAAGGTGAGGGTGATGAGACTAGTGGTGAGAAGTTTTTAGCTTTTTCTTGTCGTGTGTGCACACCCACTTTATCTCACAAAAGTGCACACGAAAGCGATGATGGTGATTTGTGTTCTTCGAGTGAGGGAGAAAGCGAAAGTGAGAGTGGAGATGAAAGTGAGATCCAAAAACTTTTAGAGATTTGTACACCGAGACCTTGAAAACTAAGAAGTATAATCATGATTTAGGTCGTCGGGTTTTAGATTTGGAAAAAGAGAAGGAGGTTTTGAGAAAGGAGAAGTGTGATTTGACCGACACGTTGTCTAGTCTGACGACATGTGTATCCCAACTCGAGAGTGATCTCGAATGTGCCAGGGAGGTCAAAGTCGATTTTGTGAACGCACCTAAGAAGGTTAAAAAGGTGGTTCATAAGGATAAAGGTGAGAAGTTAGGAATAAGTCATGACGGTGCTACTACTTCCCAATTAGCACCCGAGCCAATTTCCACTTTAGTGTTTGATTCACGTAAGTCTCACCCTAACCCACCTAGGCGTCCCATTCCTATTAGGAGAGCGCGTACTAGAGTTTTTGAGAAAGGTGTTCCGAGGCCTATTTATGTTTGCTCTCATTGCAAAAAGGAGAGGTCACCTTAAGGAATTTTGTTTTAAGTTGGGTTATGTGTCACGTTTTGCTTCTACACGTGTTTCTGGCGCACACGCACCCACATATGATACTTTACATGCTCCCGGAGACTACATGAGAGAATTTGTACATTTAGATGAGCAAGTTAAGTTTTTAGTCAAATCCTCACAAGAATTGATAGAGATTTTTCATAAGTTGTCACCACCTTTGGAAAACCCCTCCGCTCCTAATGATTGAGGTTTGACTTGTTTACTAGCATAGGATGATTTTCAGGATGACTCTGTTTGCCTATTTCTAGTATGTATCATTTTTGTATATTTTTTGAAAATTTTGAAAAATACAAAAAGATTTTATTTTCATAAAATTTTTAGAAAAATCCAAAAAGATTTTTGTTTTTGTTTGCACCGTTTATGGATGAACACTTTGGATGACCGAGTCACAACTTCATTCCATTATTTTCATGTGACTATTTGATAGTGTTTTGAGACAATAGGTCAATTCATCCTTGTGCTTTACAATATTTGGAGTCATTAAGATGTAATTAAGTGTTACTTCCTACACGTTTAACTCACTTTATCCTTTATTGCACACATGCACGGATTTGTTTGATTATTGTGCTTGTCTTATCACATGTTGGTTGGGTGTTTTCACTTCAATCCTGTCCTTAAAACGAACCAAGCGCGATAAATTTTGATAAGGATATTGTGCATATAAGAACCGTTTTGTGAGTTTGTGTGCTTTGTTTTAAATCGGGGAGGGGCTGCAATAGGTAATTATCTATCCTTTGCGCAAAAGCCACCGTTAAATTGGACCTAAAAAATGGAGGAATTTTATTATCTGGGGTCCAAAGAGGTTTAAAAGAGACCAAAAAAATTGAAAGGCAATAAAAAGAAATTCATGCCAAATTATGGGCCATTTAGGTTTTTGCACCAATTCTCCAAAGTTTGAGAATTTAGATTACCTCTAAAAGAAAATATATATGAGGGAGTTTGGTTGGAGAATTAAAACGGGTTTGCACGTCCTTGAAATTCTTGAAAAAGCGCTAAATAGTTTTGGACGTTATTGGTGTGGAAATCACTTTGACTTTGATTTGTTGATTTGCATAAGACGATGTCATCTAAATTCAACAAATTTTTACACCTAAGGATACTTTTGATGATCATTCGTTAGGGGTACACATATACATCGTGCACATATGATTGATTGAGTTGATTTACCTATCGAATGTGTTCACACCCATTCATTCCGTTTCCATGACTTGGTTGTTTGAGTCTAAATCCATGGTGTGATTTTTGTATCATTTTTTAAAATGGTTTTTATTTTTTTTGTTTGAAAAAATTTGAAAAAACAAAAATAGTTTGTGAAGATTTTTTTTGAGCATCTCCTTGCAAGAACGTGTTTGCCATATTGATTGATGCTTTGTTTTGAATACCTTGACACCCCGATTTTTGCTTGTTTTATTCATTCTTCTTATTTGTCTATTTGGGGACATCATAAAAAGGGGGAGAAAGAATTATCTTATTATTTTGGGGGAGTTTTGAGATTTGACTTATGCTTATCATATATTGGTATCTATATTTATCTCATTTCAAACTCGATAAGTCACTTGGTATTTTTTCTTTATCTCATGTGTGTAGGTACTACATTGATGATCACTGAATTGCACACCCTGATGAGAAAAGATTTGAGATTCCTTAAGATTTGAAGATCAAACGATGTAGTCTTATTCATTTTTATCTTTCCAGTTTTGGGTTCATGGAAGGGTAGATTTGTATAGGCAATTTGTTATTTGATAATTCGGATATTTTTATGTATGTACCGGCATAGACATAGGGGGAGATTTGTAAGGACATTTTTATCATGTTCGAAATGTTTCGTTTATTTATGTCCTACGCCATTACATTTGGCACGTCTCTACACGATCACACACGACGACCTCAATTCGAATTCCGGGAATCAAGCATTTATGATCTCCATCATATGTCCCTCATCTGCCTCAACAACTTCACGTTCCATGATTTTAGGCACGTAAAGCAAGTGGTACGCAAGAGAAGTCAAAACAGTGCAACAAGGCTTGATAGGAAAGTTCAAGGGCAATTTGGTAATTTTACAGCCATTGTCCGGAGGACCGGTCAACTGGAAAGTTGAAGAGCTTGCCTCAACGAAGATACTGGAAGAAACAACACCTCAATCCGAGCTACGGTGAACAAGTTATGGCCTGTTGAAAATGGAGATATTTACATTGAAAATACTGGGAATTTTCCTAAGTGTTTAGCCCCTGTTCCCAGCGAGTTTCCCCAAACCCAGCCCGAACCGATTCGGGGGGGGGGGGGGGGGGGGCGAACCGATTCACAGGGTACCCGAAACGGTTCGGGGTCCCTGTACGCTGGATAGAATTTTAGTGTTTTTATTATGCAAAACTCTTCATGTGTTTTCCTATTTAAACCAACTTCGGGAGAGCTATTTTGCAAGACTTTGAAAGACGAATTTGAGAGTCCAAATACCTCAAGTCTTCATCTTTTTGAGTCCCAAGACTCATGTTTTGATTCACACAATTCTTCCAATCCTTTGTGAATCCTTTTGCAACCCAAGAACACAACTTTGAGTTTGTTAAAC
Organism: Sambucus nigra; assembly: GCA_949130495.1. Taxonomy (NCBI): domain Eukaryota; kingdom Viridiplantae; phylum Streptophyta; class Magnoliopsida; order Dipsacales; family Adoxaceae; genus Sambucus; species Sambucus nigra. The sequence goes on from OX422224.1 coordinate 13,397,724, forward strand.
CCATGTGGAGAAGCCGTTCTCTTCTTCATTGTTGCCCTCCTGTAAAGGGAAAGTTCCAGCCGACGACATAGGAACCGACACCTGCGGGTATTTATGTGTCACACTGTATTTCTAGCCGTTGCTTTGAAGGTTTTCCAAAGACACCATGCGTTACACTTGTGGACGATTATCAGGTTGTATGTAAGTCAATGGTCTTGTAAATTATTCAAAGTTCTAGAAATAAAAGGTTTTGCCCTGCGGGGATTTTTCCTTAACTTTGTGTCGCATGCTTTATATTTGATGGGTTGATTTAGATGCATGTTTAAGGGCTGATTTTTTTTGGTTTAAAGGTAGACTCTAATTAAATAAGGGTTACTTGGAAACTTGCGAAATTTAATTTAAATCATTATCACACAGTCGCACTTTTCAGTTTTCAAACTCACATTTATAGCGTTTCAACATTTCTATTGCATTATATTTTCTTTTTAGTAAATACACATAACAATATTTAGTGCAATGGCCGATAAAGGTAATAAAATAATATTTACCACCACTAGTGTTAACAAATTTCATTTAAGAGAAATCATTGTGAATTAATTCTAGAAGGTTGGTAATTTTTTTTAACTTAACGATATGGTATTCATACCACTTTTTATTCCAAAAGCATTTCACACTTGTGATTATGATGTGATTCACATTTAGGAAATGTATTTGAATTAATCAACATTTTTAATTTATCATAACTAACATGTCCTTATATTAAATGCCATACGTGATAAGTGTATTAACAGGTATATTTTAACATTAGGGTTTATCACTTCTGAACATTAAAATGTACAACTTGTAAAAATAATTTAAATATTATTTTCACCATGTTAAGAAAACAAATGGAACAAGTAACAAGATGGATGTGATATGATATAACTCAAATAAGTAACTCACAAGAGGCATTATCAACTCATATACAACACGAAATATTTCTACGACTACACTACCAAGCCCAACTCAAATAAAACATACATACCAAAGTCCTACTTGAATATACATGCCAACTAAGTCCATAATACACAACTCAAATAAAATACATTACATCATGGAGATAACCTATATCAATCCCTGACAATGATGACGACTAAAAAGTAGATAATGGAAGTTGTGTGCTAGTTGGAGAGAGAGCATACACGTATGAACCTGCCCAGCACCTGAAAGGATACCATGGATAAAATCGATCAAAAACCACTAAGTCAAAAAAGATACACAACTCAAAAGAAGTTATATATACAAGGGATAATTTACAATTATCTATCTTACTACAATAGCCAACCATGTGTTACGGAACCTCACATTCCATTTTAGTTAACTAATTAGTTTCAATAATTAATACATCTCTTAATTAATTACACCAGAACGGAGATGTGTCCCTTCTCCATGACCATCTCAATAACATGTAGTACGCAAACATAAACCATTACACATCCAGACGCTACATGTTATCTGCATGGATGCAAATATCTACCAACCCGTGTGATGCACAAATAAATCGCATCGCACAATCATTCGCCACTTCGCATGGTCAGAACTATATAGATAAGTAAACTATATGATGCAATAAATTCATATACATTCCAATTCATATATCATTATGTCGACGGGGTACCATCTCCTAATAGTATGGCTGAGACGAGGAACATCTGGTGTAATGACCAAATATGAATCGTACCTCCTTAGCACGTATAAGTAAAAGTGTTCTCTCTACACATACCCATATCAATATTGATTATTTACATCATTTAAAATTCATAATATGATCACTTCATTACCATTTCATATTCTATATTTAGTTTATCACATTATTATTTCATATTCAGCCCACCCTTCGAGATATTCTAAACTAGTCCTTAATTTAATCGTTATGTTATTTCATTAACTTCTAAAGGGATTATCAAAGAGCTTACAAGGATTTATCTAGTGTGGGAATACACATAAATATAAGCGTTATAATAAAATAAATACGTAAATTAAGAGTTCTAAAGTTATCACTCCTACCCATCTCCTTGGCTGTCAGAGGCGAGATGGGGAGAAGTCCAACCAACAGCTCCGTAGGGGAACGGGAAAACTTAGGCAAAGCCGCAGCAACACTGGGATTTATACCCAATATGGTAGAAAATTCTTCATAGGTCGGACATATTTCATCCATCCCAAAGCGAAAAGCATGGTCTTTGGGGTACCAAACTCAACTGCCGCCATCGGCATATTCCACTCAATGGGACAGTTGCGCCACAAAGAGACTCGCCGCATGTTGAAATCGTTGTAATCAACATTAAAGGAACACATTGCTTCCAAGGTTTCGAGGTAGTTTGCAAACTCAACACTACCAGGGATAACCATATTACAAGATAAGAAGATAGTGAGCAAAGAATAATGTAAAGGAGAAGGAATGTGTAGATGTGAAGAAAAAGCTCCATGCACACCCCTATTTATACTTAAAAACTATCAAACCAAGACAAGGAACCTTGCAAAAATTGGAGGGAAGCTTACCCCACCAAGTACCAAGCAAGGGAAGAAAAGTGCAATCAAAGCCTTGGATTGATTGTACATGACTAATATGCCGATAGGCAGGATAAGGGTCATGCCGATCGGCAACCCCCTGTTTTTGGGATAATTTCCTTTTTCCTCTTTTGTTAATATAAAAAAATAAATAAGAATAATTTTTATTTTAAGGGAATTTCGAATTTCCTTATCCTTATGTTTTTACTTATCATATTTTAAAATAAAATCCTTCTCAAATCATTTTTCATTCTTTTTACAGTCTCAACAACAAAGTAAATATAACCTGCACATTAATCACTAAAAACTAAAATTCATAAAAACTTCCTTTTATTTGCATAGATATTTGTTGTGTTACATCGGTTTTGTAGGAAACAAGAGAATACAATGGGACTCAGCCCGAACCCAATTCTCTCTCTCTCTCTCTCTCTCTCTCTATATATATATATATATATATATATATATATATCCCTCTATCTCTTTCTCTTCTCCTTCTCTCTCTAGGAGCCTCCTTCCCTACGGCGCGCTCTCTTCCCTCGATGACCAGATGGTGTACCACCACTCCTTGAGCCCGACCCTTCCTCAAACGAGGAAGATGACACCAAATAAGAAAGAATCAAAATCACATCCCGAATGTGGGTGGTCGTCGAAGATATCCAATCCCTAATGCCCTTCAGCCAAGTGGTGGAGACCCGGATGTGCTGTAAAGGAAAATAAAAAAAATAGCAAATCAGTCAGCCTAAGGCAAAGAAAGAAATCAAGAAATCAAAAGATAAAGAGACAAAGAGTATACCTCAGGTCAACATACCTCCTCTGTCAAGACCAAATCCTCCGAATCCATAGCATTAGGACGATGCTGCATATGCACCGACCCTCCATCAGCCCGACAGATGTGTAACAAGGCAAGTATAGTCGTACAAAAGAAGCCTTCAAAGTCATCGCCACATCTGATGTTGACGCACCGCCTGCGCTGTTGGAGGACCCCACCTGCCGACTCGAACTCACATGAGGGAGAAGCATTACGTCGAATAAGCTGGGTTGCATCAACCATCTCAACACAAAGTCCATATAATCATACATCACCGTTGTGTCAGTATATAACGAGTAAGGCTCGCCCATCATTGTCACTACCAAGGCATCGTTTGACATCTCCCACACTCGCCTCATGTATATCGAGGCTGCAACCTCATCCTCCACAATCTGTCAAACTACTCTCTCCCCGAGGTACCAAGAGTAGCCAACCTCGAGCGCTAGCAAACGCCGCATCTGCGCATGTTCCCTAGTCAACCTTGTATGCTGGATGGCCGTCCCCCAGGGATACAATGTCACCTGCAAATTCCCCGGCAAGAGAAAAAGATCAATATCTAAAAAGATCATCAAAGGAAAGACGGTCTCAAGAAAAAAGAAGGGCTTACCAGCTCATTCATCAGGCCATTCAAGACCTGACGCACAACCTCAAGAGAGAGGGACTTCTTCGACTGCCAGTTGGACTTCTGCCACCGATACATCCTGTAGAAGTACCCAACAGACTTTTCCTTCAAAGCTATCAATTGGTTGTTAAACCCAATCACCTCATAGAACTATGTCTGCAAAGGATAAAAGGTCAACAATTATGCAAATTAAGAATAAAACGCATGAAGAAAAATGCGAATGCATAAAGGAAAATGCAAAATGAAGAATACATCAAGAAGATACATGTATCCTATAAATGTTTTTCGACAACACTGGTTGAATGCATCAAGAGAATAATAAAGGGTCGCCAAGGTCAGGCTCCCCCAGTTATAAAGAAGGATGTCCAAAAACAGCCTCGAAAATGGCAAAAACCACAAGTGGACAATGTCGCCACTCGTCGCCACCAAGAAACCCCCAACACTAGAAAAATAAATAGACAACCATCTGCCTCACCTATTTCCCACCACTCTCATCAATCCTCCTCCTCGGTAATAACTCTCTCAAAAGAGATAAACGAAGAGAGTTTCCAAAGACCACCCTCTCCACATCATCGAGCGCCACCGTCACCGCCTCCGGCATCACCCTCATAGTCCTATCCACCTTAATATGTACACCATCACAATCCAGCCCCAATAGTTGTTGTATATCTATGGGAGTCACCATTATCTCCCCAAAGCCAAAATGAAAGGTGTGGGTGGTGTCCCACCACCTCTCCCCCAGAACACAGAGAATAGTCGTAGAACGAGGCGCCTCATCCAGAGAATACACTAGTCTCCGAAAATCGGCTGATGACACCATCCAATTAACTGCAGACGGAAGGTGCTCCCAAACATCCTTAAGCCCCATCCTCCCTCGGGCACGTATAGTCGACATAGAAACATCAGAATGTTAAAAGCAAAAAGCAAAAACCCTTGTCAAAATTCAAGAAATAAGGAAATCTTGCCAAGAAAAAAAAAGAGAATACCAAAGGTCATTAATACTTACATAGCCTCCAGGGTGCACCACCCTAGAAGAGCGATGACACGAAGGCTCGCACGAGAGAGTCGATCATCCGCCACTGGCTCGAATGAGTTAAAATAATTTTCACTAGCCAAAGAAAGGGGCACCCTAGCCCTCCATTCTAAGCCTGCCCAATGGTCAATATCAAGCCATTGCATGTGTGTTGTGGTACTTAAGAACTCAACCATCTTTAACTTTGAAATGTTAGAACGATTTGCAGAAGGTAATTTTAGAAGAAGGCAAGTTCAAAAGCTGTGAAAAATGAGGAGAACCCACCTCTTTTTATAGGAGGCTAAGGGGCATGTCGATCGGCATCTCCCTACCACCCACCGATTGGCACTGTCCCTCCACCTGCTCGAGGTACCCCAAAATACCGTACCACTACCATTTGGCACCCTTCCAACTATGCCGGTCACACCCCCTTTAAAATTTCGTACAATAATTCCCAAAATATGCCAAAAAATCCCAAAAAATCCTCGAAAAAAAATCCTAAAACTACCAAATGGATTTTAGAACCTTTTTCACTAAGAAAAACTTTTTTACCACACTCATTTCCCTGATGGAAATTTTACCTCCCCAACGGAATTCCCGAAATCAATTTCGTGTCTCCTCGACAATGTCTCCAAAGGACACCACATTCCCCAGCTAAGAAGAATCCAATCATCGGATCATTCCCTCTTTCCCAGTGGAATCTAAAATCAAATGCTCCCCCAAATCCCCAGCGAAACTACAAAATGCATATCCCCAGTAGAGTCTCCAAATTTCCCAAAGAAAACTTAAGCCCTCAGAACCCTCATAATTGGTCATCTCTATCTTAAGCCCTCAGAATTAGCTTCGACCCACAAAATTGGTCATCTCTATCTTAAGCCTTCAGAATTAGCTTCGACCCTCAGAATTGTTCATCTCTGCCTTAAGCGTGTAGAATTGGCTTTGACCCTCATAATTGGTCACCTCTACCTTAAGCCCGCATAATTGGCTTTAACCCACAGAATTGGTCGCTACAACCTAAGCCTGCAGAATTGGCTTCGACCCTCAAAATTGATCATCTCTAACTTAAGTTCGCAGAATTGGCTTCGAACCGCAGAATTGGTTGCTTATACTTAATCCCTCAGAATTGGTTATCTTTATATTAATCCCTCAGAATTGTCTTTGATCCGCAAAATTGGTCACCCCCAACTTAGCGTGTAGAATTGGCTTTGACCCTCAGAATTGGTCATCTCTAAATTAAGCCCTCAGAATCGGCTTCAACCCGTAGAATTGATCACTTCTACTTAAGCCCACGAAATTGGCTTTGACCCTCAGAATTGGTCATCTCTAACTTAAACCCTCATAATTGGCTTCGACCCTCAAAATTGGTCACTTCTACTTAAGCCTGCAGAATTGGCTTTGACCCGCAGAATTGGTCATCTCTACTTTAAGCCCTCAGAATTGGATTTTGACCCTAAGAATTAGTCGCTTCTACTTAAGCCCTCAGAATTGGCTTTGACCCGCAGAATTAGTCACCTCTAACTTAAGCTCGCGATATTGGCTTTGACCCTCAGAATTGGTCATCTCTACTTTAAGCCCTCATAATTGGCTTTTGACCCTCATAATTGGTCGCTTATACTTAAGCCCTAAGAATTGGCTTCGACCCTCAAAATTGGCTTTAACCCGCAAAATTGGTCACCTCTATCTTAATCCCGCAAAATTGGCTTTGACCCTCAAAATTGGTCACCTCTATCTTAAGCCCGTAGAAATGGCTATGACCCCCAGAGGTGGTCATCTATAACTTAAGCCCTCAGAATTGGCTTCGACCCTCATAATTGGTTACCTCCAACTTGAGCCCGCAAAATTAGCTTCGACCCATAGAATTGGTCATCTCTAACTTAAGCCCGCAAAATTGGTTTTGACCCTCAGAATTGGTCACCCCTACCTTAAGATCGCAGAATTGACTTTGACCCACATAATTGGTCACCCCTACCTTTAGACCACATAATTGACTTTGACCCACAGAATTGTCTTCGACCCTCAAAATTGGTCGCTTCTACTTAAGCCCTCATAATTGGCTTCGACCCACAAAACTGGTCGCTACAACTTAGGTCCTCAAAATTGACCTCGGCCCGCAGAATTCGTCGCTACCTACCTCTGACATCAAAATTCACCTCCTTTAGGTCCTCAGAATAGACCATACCCGGCATCACCTTAGGTCCTCAGAATTGACCTCGACCTTCTGAATCTGTCATCCTCGTCCCTTAGGTCCATAGAATTGATGTCTCTCCCAAACACCATTTGGTGTCTATTCGATGGATTTCGTTTGTTCCAAGATCACCCGTTGAGGGTCTCTATAGACACCACATTCTAAAACCCCCTAAGTCTCTCCTTAGGTCCCTAACACCTCCCCATTTCACTACAAAACCTAGGTCTCACTCCGAGTACCGATTAAGAGGCCATCGGGCACTCCCGAGCCTCGTATGACTCCGGTCAACTCTATCATCAGAGAAAAAACTCATTTAATCTTTAAAGGTCTTTGAATCCCCTTTTTAACGTTCTGCCCCATGCACAAATTAGTATACAGTTCGAATGAATAGACTATTTTACTACCGAAAATCAATGTGGAGGCTATCGGGCGCTCCCGGTCCCCGATTTGACCCCAATCAACTTCATCGTTAGATAAAAAGGTCTTTAAATCTTCATAGGGCACTAAAACCCCTTTCCAACGGTCCGCCCTATGCGCGAAATGGCACCGTTCAGACAAACGATCAGTTTTCCCCCAAAAATGAGACCACGAGGTGTTCCCTGCTCCATTTTACCTAAGTTAACTCTTCAGTTCGATTAAGAGTAAATTAATATCTAAAGGGCACTGAATACCCTTTCTAATGGTCTACCCCATGCACGATTATGAGATACGGTACAGATGAACGATCCGTTTTACTCCAAGAGGTCATCGGGCACTTCCAGTCCCCCGTTGACTAAGGTTACCTTTTCGAACCAAGCAAAACTCTCCGTAATGTCAAAATATAT